>VZTZ01043716.1:96842-144808 GCA_013400955.1 Drymodes brunneopygia
CCCACCCCCCCCGTTAATGGTGAAAAACTGCTACCTTTTTGGTGATGAAAAAAGCTAAAAAATCAGGAAACAGAGTACAGAGCTCAGACCGGTCATGACTACACTTCCCTCTACTCCAGGTTCCATTAGTATGGTACAAATAGAGTGGATTGGTACAGTGAACAAAATAGATACAGTCTTACTGGTAGCCAGCTATTCTGAGAATTATTTGTAGATGTATATGCTTTCCCAAGGAGAGATTTGATGAACCAGTAGATCTCTCTTGACTAATGCATAAAGATCATTTCCATGAAGCTTTGTGTTGCTTCAAAATTTATCCGTATCAATACCAAATGCTGACACCACAACTATTCATGGAAAGATACTGTTTTGAAGAGACTCTGCTGGTTGTGATATTTACTCTGAGCTGCTGAAAATGTAAGTACAGCTCTTTGTCCATTTAACATTTTATTACTTATACAAAGTGGAAAATTCCCAACAAAAATAATTAGGCAAAGTGCATGAAGTCAGGCTAGCACCTCAGCAATGAAGATACTATAATCTGGTATTCTAGTCTACAAGATATTGGATCTTCTATATTCTTGCTTTTTATGCTTGTGGAAGGCAATCTATGTTACAAAACAGCAAACAAACAAACCAAAAAATTAAAGAAATTTCATTGTAAGGAAAACTGTTTCCTACACAATTCCAGAAGTTGATTTTCCACTAGTATTAACCATGGGTACATAGAGAGGGATTTTAGTATGCCACTCAGACACCAAAATTGTATCTAGTTGTTTATATGTGCTTTGGGGAGAAAGAAGGGTCTAAAGGAAGTGTCTAGGAACGTAATGAGAAATGAAGAGAGGATATACCTTTGAAAACTAGTTGAAATCCTTACCACTTCAGTGCACTTATGCCTAAATTAGTCATTAATGGACTTTGTTTCTAGTGGGTAGGGAGAAAAGCATGACTTGGAAAAAATTAATAGATTTTTTTTAATAATAGGGCAAACTGTGTCTCAGTTATATTGCTGCCTCATGTAAAGGGAAGACCAGAAGAAACTGAGACAACACAGGAAATGGTGAAGACTATTTTATTCTACTCAAAGGTCTATTCAATTGGTCTGGAAAATAAGAAAGAAAATACAATATCTGAGACAGAATACCACAGGGACAAATGAAGGCAGAGTCACAAGGAGCAGAAAAGAAACCTTGATCCAATTCAAGCAATTCAGTCAGTGGTAATTTAACAAAGTTGAAGGTGTGAGAGTTTGGGGAGGATCTGATAATCTTTTACTGAATGCATGAAAGAAGCAGTTGTTGGACATACAAAAGGGGTACGGTGGAAACACCCCTGAAGTTAAAAGATTGCTCTATGAAGCTCTATGAAGAACTGACTTCTCAGTCACTGGTGGTGCTATGAGGACTGATTCCATGTGTAGTGGCTCTTTCTCCTCTATACTGTGGCTTCTGAAGTCTCCATCACTGGAGATATTCAAGAACCATCTGGACAAAACCCTGTGCCCTGTGCCCTCTGTCCTAGGATGACCCTGCTTGAGCAAGAAGGTTGCACTGTGTGACCTTCTGTGGTTTCTTCCATCCTGATCCATTCTGTGATTCTATGATTCAGATGGCTTCTCCTCTGCCTGGTTTTGCAGCTAAGAGAGAAAGACAATATAACTGCAGGTGACAACACATGACCATGGAACAGAAAATAATGTACTACAGAGCATCAGGACAACCTCTTTTCAATAACAGAAACCCAATTTATGTTCTGCCATGTTTTTCCTCTTTCTCACCACTGTTCTTTGGAAATCAGTCATAAAACCTCCTCTTTGCCAGTTGTATACTTTCAAATAAAATTTAAGAAAGAGAATGACATACACGCAGTTCAGTCACTCATATGAGCCATAAGGGAAGAAAAACCTTATTGACCTACTTTTTTGGTCTGTCATATCAATGGTCTCAAAAAGTTTAGGAACTAGTGGAAATTTGAGTATGATCAAGAACACAACTTCTTCAGTGATCATAGCTGCTAATATAGAATATATTGAATGATCATTGTAATTTTTGAAAGTGTTGCAATTTATATGTTGTGCTATAGCATATATTTTATTTAAATCTGAATTCCTGTTTTATTTCAGATCCTTGCTACATCATATGAAAATTCTTAAATAAAATTGTTCTGAATATTTTAAATATCTAATACAATTAATTAAATGAATTTTATTAAATATTTAACTTTTAGCTACAAAATACATTGAAAAAATCATCCAAGTTACATGTAAGTAAGGCAGGAATTTGCAATGGACCATTTCTGGAAATTCTGTTGAATTTTAGCTTTGAAAAATATCAGCTTTAATCATCTTCTACTGTTATTTTCAAAATCAGACATCTACTTCATGTTTAGTGTCTCATGTTATAATATTAAAGCATCAAGTAAGGGAGAACACCAGGTTCCCATGATTTAACTGCTACAGCTAATTCTATAATGTTTTACACTCAGTTAATTCACTAAACCTATGTTTCTAACCTATTACAAATCATAATTCACATCAAAGGAAGACAAAACCACTGTTTGCCACAAACATAGAGGGAATTAAAATTCAGGAGACAGCAAGGTGAAAATGTACTGAATAGAACACACATTAAACTGAAAATTGTGTAAATCCTGTAGTAGTCGGGAATGGAGCATGTCAAGTAGACAGAACTTCTATTTATCATTGCAGTAATTGCAATTCTAATGATCTCATTAAATTATAACAAACATATACAAGTAATTCAGTCCTATAAAACAAAGATCTATTTTTCCATAGCCATTTTAGAGTCTTTCAGGTCTTTGATCCAGGCCTTGGAAATTTAGCAATTCACAAGAATTTTTATCCTCTTCCTTCCTCTATGAATGGAAACAAAAGCCTCATAATCCTACTTCAATCTGGTTAATTCAAAGTTCCTTGGAGGAATGTTAGATGGAAAAAATCTTCAGAAAAAAATTGTGGAGAGACTCCTTAAGGAGTCACCATTAAACCAAACCTGAACATGTCTTCCTTCATGTTTTCATCAGATGTGTCAATGCTCTCTGTTATCTCCACTAGAACAGGAACGAGACTCCCAACAGTAAGACACTTTTTTTATGCCTCTCTGCCTCTCATTCTGTTTACTATTCCATCTTTTTTGATGCTTTTCTCAAGGGGAAAACCTCAGTGAACGGTAACATATCAAAGACCACAGGTTCCTCTAACATCATAGCAGTAGTTTGGGATGGTGACTGAGATGTAAACTCTTTTCTATAGATTAATGTTGGGTTTTTATTATATCTTTATATGCTGCCTCTAGCTAGATCAGGGTTTAGAAATATTGAGTAGGGCAAATATGGAAGAAATGGAGGAACATAAAATAGCTTTTTGGTTTGCAAATATATAAGAGTGTGTGTGTATATATATATATGGAGAGAGAGAGCAAGAAGTATTTATATCTCTCAAAGCTATGCTGTCCTTTAAACATCTGAGGAAAAAAATATTTGGTTTTCTCTGGATGGATAATTCTTCTACTCATTTACAACTGATGATAAAAGTGTAAGAGAAGCTGTGCATATACCCCCTAATGACAACTAACAAATACAATTGAGCACTATCAGCAGAACTCTTGACCACCTTTGGCAGCTACCACCAAACAGCTTGAAGACATTTCCCAGTGATAATTCTTTTTAAAGACTGCATCTGCACACAAGAATCACTATATATTATGTTTGGAGACTCTTTTATCAAGTAAATATCTATATGTGAACAAAGGAACTGTGTGTTGGGTCTGGCTGGGATGGAGCTCATTTTCCTTAGCAGCCCTCACAGTGCTGCTGTGCTTCACGTTGGTAACACCTCAGTGCTTGGACTATTATTGAGCAGGGCTGGCGCAGCATCAGCGCTGGCCCCCCAAAATTCTTCCCCACCAAGGGGCTGGGGTTGGGCAAGATCCTGGGAGGGGACACACTCAGGCCAGCTGACCCAAATTAACCTAAGGGACTTTCCATAGGATATCAGCTCAGATATAAAAGCTAATGGAAGGAGGGGTCTTCCAAGATTTAGGATGCACCTCTTTTCAATTGATACATCCTTAAATATTTTGGACACAAGTGGCAGTAGAGATAACTGAGTAATCTGCTACTATTTTTCTGCCTACTTTCATATCACACTGAAACCTTTCTCAAAAGAGAACATTTATTTTCTTATGACTGCCAAGGATGTGGGGGCTTCACAAAGTGGAATGATTCCTCTTAGTAATCTATTATTAAGAGATTATTTGAAAAAAACAGTGCACATATAGAAAATCTTGAAAATGTCATTAGACTTCATTGTTGTTATAAAACTGTCAGAAAAACTGAAAAAGTTTACTCCTAATTTATTGAGTTCTCTCCCTTTTTCAGCAAAGAAATACCATAACAGAATCAGAAAAACAAATAAATTTGGAAGTCTGGTCTGCAGACAATCCAGAAATACAGACAGCTATTTAGGTCCAACTAAAGGTGCCATCATACCCTCAATCTCTTACAGATCTGCTGCTTGAAAACATAGAGTTTTTACATGTCTATCAAGGACAGAGAGATTACTTTTAAAACCATAATTTATTATTGGATAGAAACAGCTGTATATCTTCAGATTCAGAAGTAAACTTATCCTTAGTGTCTCTCCCTACCTTGCTAATAAACTTTGAAATTTACATCAGTATTCCTACAGTTTATTTGAGCATAGCAGCTGTTACATAGCATGTTTCTGATCATTAGATCTTGACTCTGAACAAGGCACATTTCAAGTGACATTACCTACACTGGGAAAATATGATAGGAGTCCTCTAAACTGCAAAAGTATAATTTAGGAAAAGTCACTTGTTATTTTGTTATGTGTTGTACAAAAGGGAAGAGCATGGGATGCCACCTTCCAGCATATAAAGTATAAATACACATAGTCTGAGAAGCATTTAAATGTGTTAACTTTTTGTCTGCTTTTCTGTTTTATTCTTAATATATGTGTACTCATATGCATTTATTCTTAAACATATGATTGAACAAGGAAAAAAATAAAAAAGCATGTGTTTGCCACTCTAGCAGATTACTTTTTCTCTGAGAAAGATGTATAAACTATCTGTCCTACTGATCAAAACTAATATAATTTCTCCCCTTTTAATATTTCCTTTGATATATTATTATTATAGTAATTATTTCTGTTTTTATAATTTTTAAATTTTCCTTTTTTTTCCTATCTATAGAACTGTAGCTTGGAGAAAAAAATAATGGAAAAAGGATTAAGTGAAATAGGTAAATGATCTCTTTAGTCTTTTAAAATTTGAATTTAGTAGGACAGAGAATTTCTCTGTGTGTGTGCTTTTTACTGTTCCAAAACCTTCTTGGATTTTTTTCAAAGCTAATATTTTAACACTGTTGCCAGGAAGAAAAAAAAAATTGCAAGCACAAGCTGCTGTTATGAAAACATCGCTCTTGTAATTCCAGGCTTGTATTTAGCATCCCCATGAGTGCCATTCCAGCACCATTGGCTTCTCTTCTGCTCTTGCAATTTCTGTTGATCGTATGTGTATGGCCTCTTCCATCTGCTGACAGTAGGTCAAAGAAATAAGCAACACTGGTAAATATTTTTCTTCACATAAATACCACTAAACTTTGAGTTAGAGATACACACACAAACACACAAAAAGTAAGGTTAAACTTACTGATATTATCACACTAGCAGTTCTCATTTGTCTAATATACAGAGAAAATGTCTTAGGAAAATAAAATTATTTGGTTAATTTGGATGATATGATACTATTACATGTAGTTTTCTTAATAATTTGTTGCATCCAAGTTAAAAGGTAAATTATACAACCTCAAATCAAGGCTGGGGAGGGGAGAAGCAGAAGAGAAATCCTATTCTAGTTCATATTATTAGTCAAGACTTTTTCTTTGACCCACACGTGGTTCCAATGTGCTTTATACACACACACATGCACAAAGGCATACAGGCACAGACACACACATTAATTGAGGGAGATGTACGTTATATATTGATAGTTACTGCAAACTACCTTTATCACTACATAAGGATAAATTGAAACCAAATATTCATGTTCAGAAAAATACCTATATCATTTCCTAATATCTGTGATGGCTTCCCCAAAGCAGCAATATTAAAAACCGCTTATGCAGCAGGATTTATGCCTTCAGATCTTTGTTAGTTTCCACCTTGTTCATCCTGTTATCACCAAAACTGGCGCTAGCGCCTCACTTTGCATCTACCTGAAAAGTATAATTGACAGATACAGCCCTGAGGCCACCGATATCATCATGTGCCTGGCCCCAATATCATCTTCTATACTCCAGTTTTTACTTTAGAGTCATAGACAACTCATTCTAAACAGAATAACCAGTTGTTATCTCTGTACGTTTATATTCCAAAATTACTGTAACCATAGACATTACATTACACAGTTGCATTGCAGTGGAACCTAAAGGAATTGATCATGCTACAATTTGAAAAAATATTTGCTCTCAAATTGCAAATAACATTTCTTTGCATCCCCCTGTCCTCCCTTCTCTATCTTTATCTTTTTTCCCCTTCTGTTTCTTTCAATGTAAACTCACTGTTTACCTTAATTTTCTTCATGCTTTTTCTTTATGAGGATACAGGTCTGCAGAAAAAGATGGAATCAAGTCCCATTACTTTACTGAAACTGTACTAAACTATTTTTATAGATAAGTTTATACGGAGCCATTAAGAACTTACTTCTCTTCTTTGTGTTCAAGGCCTGAATAATGAGAAAGTTATCAAATGTTTAAAAAACCTCTGTGACAAGTAGGAAGAAAACAAATTGTCTTAAGAGCCTCTGAAATAGTTGAAGGGCCTTTATTTCCAGGAGCTTGCTTTTTTTAATTAATATGTATTTAATACCATAATAATTTGCTTCTGATTCACCAAACTATTTGCTGTGTAGGTAAGATTCCACGCAGCAATAATTTCACACTGATTTTAGCAACTTCAGTTTGAGGAAACAGGAAGAGCTGATAACTGGTCAGAAGACACCTTAAAAGGTCCATAAGCAAACTTATTTTCTAAATCCTATTGAAAAGAATATCCAGCAGGAAAAATATGACATAATATATTTAGGCTGTTCATACATATGTTGGAGCAAATAGTAGCTCTGAGCTAATGTAATATCTAAATATTCCAACATTAATAAGACTACCTTGAGAATTACTGCTGGTTTTCAATGGGATTTATTAAACTGTCCCATTTTTAAGCCATTTGCAAACAACCACAACAATGCTGTATTTCTCAGTTGCAAAGTATTTGATATATAAGCACTATAAAGATTATTACATTAAAGTTATATTTTTAATACCTCTCAGTTATGTTATTCCAAGGATTATGTCAATGGAAAAGTGAAATTGCATCTACTGTGATAAATTCAAGCAATGGTAAATCTGGTATTGTCATTACAAACTCCAGAGAAATTAAAGCTATTCTTATTGTGCATACACTAATGATTGCCATAGGGCCCATCTTAAAAGGTTCAGAGTGAAAATGGAGATGAAACTGAAGCTCATGTGAGTTTTCAGATGGTGAGAAAAATAAACAGCAAATTCTAAAGGCAACTTTTGATGTAACTGCTGATGAGGAGCTTTGAGAGGCCAGCTTCTAGATCAGATGGAAAACATCAAATTTGAATTTCAGGGTTTCATATTACAGCTATATTGATAGTGATCTTGCTCTTAACTACAATTTGTGTATTTAAGCCTACCACAAGGAATTTCAACACTGAACTTATCTGACTTATCATTTTTTTCTTTAATGATATCATTTTTCAGTGTTGTGACACTTGAATTAAGACAGTAGAGATGTCCATTTTTGATATAGAATGAAGGCATAACATAGGTACCCTAGAAAAGGAGCAGTTTGTGTCACTCGTATCCCTCAGAAGATAGGCATCTAGATTTAATTAGTTATACAGAATCCCTCTGAAAACAGTGGAAGATAACCTCAGATGAAAATTTATCCTTTCTTGTAGCAACTCTAAAAAACAGATGGGCTTCCTCTTCTTTTTACTTCCACTTCTATTCTTTTACCTGTAGGAAACCTTTTACCTTAGTCTAGATACCAAAAGTGGGTGTCTGAAGTTAGAGAAGATGGATTTGTCCTTGGTGGATTCACCATGTACTGTCTGGGTTCCTAGCCAGAAGTGAGCTTTCAAATAAATAGCAGTCATGACTTACTGCTTTTGTTTACTTGTTTTTGTTATAAGTAAGACATGCATCCAAAAGGACTGCAGAATATTGTTGATAACCTCTCATTGGTTAAAAAAGAGATCAGAATGTTTGGAATTTTTTTTTGTTGCTTGTTTTGAGGTTATTTTTAAAGACTATATTTGAGCTAGTCAGAATAAAGTCCTGCCATAATCAAAACAAGTACTTTTATTATGCTTTATTCATCATTATTTGAGATGTTTATGGTAAGGAGAGCTGAGTGGGCACATAAACAACTGGGTAATATCCCATCCACTAACACAGGCACACATGCATGGGGAGAAGAGGACATAAAAAAAGCATTACAAAGATACTCATTTTAAACCTATGTGGAAACATAAGAAGTCTATACATTTTAGTCCAAAAAATCGTGGAGCACAATGGGTAGGTGGTCATTGACAAGTGCAAGATTTAAATCAAATTCTGTAAATACACATACATTTTGCAGAAACAATGTGCTGCCTTCTTTATGAAAAGTTTGTATAAGGGATTATTTGTCCAGCTTTATTCCATTATAGTGAGGGAAATATTTCAGCAGAGATACTTCCTATTCAAAAGGGCTTCAGTGATTTTTTGTATTATGTAGATTTACTCCACTGCTCTGGAAAAATGACGTTCAAAAAGCAAATACCAACCTGTATGAAAATTAACATGATGAGTACCAAATATTTGTCTACTGTTGAACTTGTTTCTCTGTTCCAGAAATCTTTCAGATTAATTTCATCTGGATTACATACATGCCTCGTTTTGTAAGGGCAAAAGTACTTGAATTATACTCTGCATTGTATACTGATTCACCTCTAAAATTAGGAATTAACATGTATATGTATCTTTGTATGTGTATATGCAGTAAAATCTTTCTCAATCATTTTTCTAAGTGTTCAAAAGTTATCAAAACCAGTATGATTTTAATTTTAATGTCTTTTCTATTAGTAAAACAGGATCTCTTTATGTTCTACATATTAGTCAGAAAGGCTGAATAGGAAGTATAATCTTGTATGCAATTTGGTGGAAATTCAGCAGTGAATAGCATGAAAATAATTTTACATGAAAGAATGCTAAAAACCCTCTATTTCTAGTGGAAGCATCCCAACTAACTCATGATAAAAAGGCTGTAGATGCAAGAAGTTAAAAACAACATCAAGTCATATCATGATTAGCTTTGACACACAGTAAATTCTTTAAGAGCATTATTAGAACATATTTTTTTGTCCAAAGAAGATGATGTCTTAGAATTTTTGAACATTTGAACACACTTAAAACACATAGAACTATGGTTTTATTCTACATACTATTGTGTATTTGTTGTTGGTTTTTTTTAAGTTAAGAAAATGAACAAAAAAAAAGCAACACTAAAACAGGATATTGAATTAATGTTTTCATATTTCACAATTCCTGACCAAAGGGACACATATTTTGGTAACATAACAGCAAGACTTATTTCATATCCAAAATTACTGTGAGATAATGAACTGCAACTACCTATTAGCACTATACTGGGTGCTTGATGCCTTAGAGACTTGAATTTGGCAAATGAATCATGTCACAGAATTGATTCATGAACTGTCTTGTGGTGATGGGTGCTATTTAATTGCTAGTATGCTTAAGAAAATCTTGTGTGATGAAGACACACTACAGGACAGATTTCAAACATACAGACAACTGTTTGCTTTTTGGGGCTCTGTCTCTGTTTGATTTACAAACTCCTTCATGTAATCATGATCATATCCAAATCCTTTATCAGAATTTTTTCCCTAAAAATACTTTTTCATGTTCCATAATTTCCCACTTGTTCAGTTTTTTGCTGATCATGTGTTGTTTCCACAGGCATTACACTACAAGAAGCAAAGAGAATGATGTAAGTGGCTGCATGGTTGTCTCTTAAATAAGCAAGGCAAGATTTATGTGAAATATCTGGTCTTTGTACTAAAATATGCCTGTAGTACGCAAATAGTTAAGTAGTTAAATCAGCAGTTATCACCTCAGCAAGTTATGGCACTGCTTTATTCCAACAGAACATACGCAGACATCAAATACTTTTTTTTTTCTAAAGTCATATACACATTTTCTGGTTTGCTTGTTTGGGTTTTTTAAATTAAATCTAGTGTATATGTCCTCATTAGAAGGACAATATCACATAATGTCAAATCTGCACAAAAAAAATTTGACCACAATTTTTAGATTAAAAAACCCCACAACCTCAACCTGAAAGTACAGAGGCATGCGTTTGTGTGTAACAAAGAAAGTATGACTGACTTTCCAAATGAAAGAGAATTTCTTAATCTGCAAGATTCAATTTCATTTTTTCTCTTCTCAATTTAATCTAGAGATGCAATGCTTGGCCTTGCAGTTCCAGTTGTGAGCTTTAATCATCAGTTATTACAATCTTTCTTACTATTTTGTCTACAAACTAATTAATTTTAGAACTGTCAGATTCCCTGGAATCATTCTTACTTTTATAACAGTCAATAGGTGTAATATTGGCACATCATTTAACATCAGAGTGTGAAATTTAGGTTTCTAACTTAATTCTGTTGTAAGAAGAGACTAGAGCAAAGAAAACTTGCTAATATAATGTTTTTGTTGAATGTGAGGTATTATCTCATAGATCAGTTCATAAATTCCTACAAAACTATTGGTTTTTTTAGACATATATTACCTATACTTTGAATCTCAGTGGTATTGATTGTTCAATTGTATTATCTTAGATATTCTTCTTTGATTTAACAATACAAAAATCTAGGAAATCAAATTAAATCTGTATCCATGTTATTCAACTTCATTCACAATAGATGTATTATGTTATATCATCATTTTCTGTGACAGACATAAAATCAGTTGCATCATCTGTTGTAATTTGAACCATGTAGCTAAACACTGAAAAGTCTCTGTATCTAACTTTTCTATCAGTCCTTATCAATCACCGCTCATTTTTCCCAACTACAGAAATTCTTTATTTGGTTTATGTGAGATACTTACTGCAGTGAAGATACTTTAATTCTTTCAAATATTGGTCAATCTTTGATGCCCTAATACCATCTAGTTTCAAAATGCTACAAAGCTGTAAGACAAAGAATTAGAAGGATTCAGGATAGTGTGAGAGTGAGAAGATGTCTTTCTTTTATTTTTTTTACTAACACTCTCTTGCTTGCTTTGTCTTTTTCTGCAGAGATAATGTGATCTTTTATCAAGAGTAGGAGCTTGGATCTTCCCCTGAGGGTTGTTACTCTCTTGCTGTGGACTATTACACAGAAACATGAAAATCTCCCCAAAGGGAATTATTTTGGTATGAGAAACACTATGCTATTACAGATTAATTTGTCTCCTAATATCTATTGATTTCACACTGATTTCCCAGTGCCCTGTTTTGTTCCAACATTTTGCCAGGGAAAAGAAGAAATATTGCAGCTGGGGTTAGGAAGAACAGAGGGACATATTCAGGGTTTCCAGTTCTTCTCCCTGTTGGGGTGGAAAGACCAGCAGCTGTGCCATGCTTATAGAAGAGAAATGAAAAAGAAGCTAATTGTAATGTAGTAGGTTTGAGCTGTTCAGGGTCCAATATAATGAGGTCAAGCGAAAGAAGACAAAGCCAGGAAGGTAGCAGCGAGTGTATCTCAGCTATTTAGCTGTGTGTACACCAAAGGATTTTGTTTTTCAGAGATTACACAATGCAGAGATGGGCAGTATATTGCCTACTTCCAATGTGCTTTCGTTTTGTAAAGCAGATGTTGACTTTCTTATGTGATACTTCTTATGGTTTACTGATAAGATTTTAGTTCTTACAACCTGTATCTTCTCTATGCTTCAGCCAATGTGTAGCCCATTTTTCTCTTTCAAGATGATCCAACACATTATATGTTAGCTTCTGATATGGACTCTTCACAAGGGATCTCTAAACAATCTTACCAAAAAATGTTTGCTGTACACCTTCATCATTCTGGCAGCTTAACACAGTGATCTGATAAATTATTAAGATGACCTTTACTTTAAAATGATAAACCAAAAAAATGCACAAAAATTTTTGTGTTAATCAAGCTGTAGTTTTCCAAATTTGCACTCTTAAAATATCTTTTAAGATTTCAAATGGCTATGAGTATAATTGATCTATAACTGTTTACTATAACACTATAACTGTAGTACTCCAAGTTTTTTTCAAGTTGTTATATTCCAATTCTTCACTGCTTTGAGAAATTTTCTACTGACTACATAATAAATAATAATCCAGATTCAGCAGTTTCTTTTCTTAATTGTTCCCTTTTTTCTGTTTTAAAGACTTTATAAAATATAAAATGATGTCTCCTATTCATTTGTTTTTTTCTTTAAGTTTATTACTTCTCTAACACTTTGTATATACATAAACTTGTATATATTTATTCACATAAATATATAAAGCAATGCAAATAATGTATGCCTTTTTTGTTTGGATTTTTTAACAGTGACTCTATGTTACATTTCGTTAATTAACATGACATTCTTTATCAAAAATGCACTCTTTCACGATTTTCTCTTTGAAATGAAGCTTTGATTACATTAAAAATCTGGGAATAATTTTGGCACACAATATGCATAATGCTGTTAAGGACAGAGCATGTTATCTGTGTGAACAGTATTGAGAGTACCTAGCTATTATGTTCTGCTTTTCCCCCATGAATATTGAAGAACTTTTTAATGGCAGGTAAAATCACTGCCTTCTTGTATGAATAATATTCATGAATCATGGAAGATTAATTTGCTTTTTCTAAGCTGTGCTATCAGAAAAGTGATGGTGGAAGTCTTGGATTTTCTTTGTTTCCACATCAGTGTGAAAACCTATTTCTCTCTTTTAGAAAATATAGCTCCAGCTTTATTTTTCTCTTACAACAGCATAGATCTTAAGAGATGATCAGCAGCAGAAGGCCAAGCAGTTTATTCTGGAATGTGTGAAGAGACATTAAAGACCTATGATTACACAACTGAATTGAGCCACAAATAGCTGAGCTCCAAGCCAGAAACTCAAACATGAAGTTTCTTGAACTGTGTCCCTTTGTGGCACTTCAGTCTCTCCTCTGTGCTGAAGGATTGACAACACTGAACTACTAGAAACAATTTTTGCCTCTTTTCTTCAAAAGCACATACTAGAAGTTGTTGCTGTCTTTCTGAATTAGAAAGTTAGTCAGACTGAGAAGTATAATATTTTCAACCTGTTTAATTTATTTGGGATATTGTTGTTTTAACATTCTAATTTAAAGCCCAGCCTACATACTGCATAACTTCCATTTACAGCTTTTAGACTAATGACATTTTCATCCCTGAATGATGCTGTCATGTAAAGTGGCTGTTCATTTCTTGTAAAGAAGTTCAAACAATCTATTCCTCTAGTTGCTTAAAGAAAATGAAAAAAAAAAATGTTTTTCTAGTTCTTGCATTATATGTCCATGCCTCGAGATAGCACAGCTGCTAATAATTCAGTTTTCTCAGGAACTGAAAATTCCATGATTGGTGTTCTGATCATCTTGCAAATATTTTATTACATATTTTCTTGTTTGCCTCTTCTTTTAGTATTTTTATAGCAGTAAAAAACAAATATAATATATTAATTCCTAAATAGCTTAACATATTACTTCATTCTTTGGTAGTGTGCTTTTGTAAGCCATTTTCCTTTACATATTATAGACACAGAGAGAGTCCTGATGCAGAAAATCATGTCTTCAGTTATTCTGGACTTTTTTTTCTTGCATTTGTTACAGGAAAGGTATTCAGTATAGAGCTTGCCTTTTATTTCTTTGTTTGAGTATTGATCATTCTGCACTTTGAATTTGCTACCATTTTTCTCCTTGATGATAGCATTTTCTCTGCCTGAAGCTTCTGTTGTTCTAAAATTAACTCTTGTGTAATACAATATTTTTATTCTTCATTTCATATCACAGAAAGTAGTGTGTCACACGTGCAATGGTTGTATAAAAAATGAAAGCTGTGAATATTGGATGTTTTTGTAGGTATGCACAACATAATATTAGGTATTCAAATTATTGTCCCAGAGCTGCATGACCATCTTATCAAAGATGATCTCATGGAAGGTATTTGATGAGCATACATTCCCTTTTTAGCATTTTCCGTACATGATAAGGGAAAACATGAAAAATAAGAAAAGAGACACGCTGAACATATGCCTCTCTAATCTACATGACCTGATTTTATCAAGAGCTCTTACTAAGCTGCTGGAGCTCAGGTCTGTCAGAACTGTATTAAATCTCATTTCATTTTCAGAAATAAAAAGAGAAGCATTTCAAGCACCAGAAATGTTTTTACATATATAAAATGGCAATAACCAATGGACTATTTCTGTGTCCAAATTTCTTGGATTCCAATGGGGTTTTAAAAAAAATATTGAAATGTAGCAAAAATCATTAATAAACTGCTTTTGTAGTACAACTACTGGTCTTTAACTATGGTCAGCATGGATGAACCTCATTCAAACATTCATTTGTTTTCTAAGTAGTGTCACAGAAGTAAATAAACTTTTGTATGTATAAAGGGGGAGGCAACATTCTTCTCTAATGGCATGCTGAACATCTAAAATCTAACTGTTTTGTTGAATATGGTTCAATTAACCCTTTGAACATGATGGTGCAGGAAAAATGGAGTAAAAAACCATCAGCGACAGTTGTTGAATAACATGTATTAACTGTATTAGGCATTTTTCAAAGGAATTTATTGAAATGTGTAATAGCAGCTTTTGCCCTACATACAATGTTGGATGTAGTTGTGTACATCATGGATGCCAATACCAGAACACATTCTGCTGAGTATTTCAAAATAAATTTGCATGGGCAGGAATTCTCTAAGCAGTTTTTCACCTGAATTCCAATTAGATAAGATTTACAGACCGAAGTTCCAGAAACAGGAGTCAGGAAAACTTTGCCTACTTTCTTGTGCTTAGGATGGCACTCAGTTTATCAAAACCAGATATTCACTATTTAAGTATTGTGGGCATCAACATAGATCTATTAATTCAGAAATATCTATTTGTGTACTGGAGATCCTTATGTTATGTGATAAAAGGCTTGCCTGTGCTCATGAACTGTCACAGGCAGAGGAATTGGAATAAATTAATCACAGAAGTGAGCAGTCATGCTCCCTGCTACTCTCATGGTTGTCACAGGAAGGCCGTCACCCTCATGATCTGGGTATGAAACAGGATTAGTCATGACGCACCTCTCTGGATCACCTTTCAGACTAAGGAGGGATACTGCCATGGGAATGGAATTCATGGGACAAGTGGAATATCATCTTTGGATTGCACAAGATTTATTATGGATTCTTTAGGGCAGATAAAGGGTGGGATCAAGGTAGTTTTGGGGGAAGAACTACCATTGGAATTGAGGGGCAAAGGAATAAAAAGTGACAGCTGCATATAAACAGGCTGAGGATCATTATGCTTCTCTGGTTGTTCCTTGTGCCTGGTACCAGAGACTGTTCTGCCTTCTTACGGAATTCCATTGCTATCTATTTTCCATAAAAGAGGACTGTCTGTTCTGTGTGTGCATGTGTGCTTGTGGGTGAATATGCATGCATGTGGACATCAGTGTGCCAGTAGTCATAATAAGTCTGTGGATGACAGGTGCCCAGGTGATTCCAGGGCTTGCAATTAGGGAAGGTGGGGTTGCTCAAGTCAGTAAGTGATCACTGGTGAATATCAACCTGGACTACCCAACAAGTGAAATAAAGGGCTTGGAAATGGCAAAGTGGGATAGCTGTAGGTTGGGGCCATGTGTGTAACCTCCCATCTGAGGGAGACAGATGGAGAATTTATCTACTGGAGGGACCAGCATGTCCAGATCAACTTCCAAAGGGACTGTAGGATCTAAAGATTGACTGAGAGATGATGTGAGGCAACTGAACATGAAAGGATCCACGGCCAGCTACTAGATAGACTCATTGTTTAAGATCAGTTATTGAATGATTCATATGTATGTGTCTACAGGAGTATATATTTCTCACTTTTGGACATTCATCCAGATCTTTCAGAGTGGGGAACAGGATGAACTGATCAGTGTTTCCTGTTTCCTTGGCTGATGAAGGTTTCTGTGTGAAATGATCTTCAGAAGAAATACCGTGTATATTTATGTGCATATTGTATTAGTGTGCTTGCATATGTGCCTGTTGGAAATACATACTCACACTTGCTACTGGTTGGATGTGGAAGCATAAAGCCTGCAGCAGACAGGTCTCTATTGGGCTCTAGGATGTAGTAACCCATGACAAAGAAAAATGGGGGTTTGAAGGAAATGTGGCTTTTCTCATTTAAAATACCGATAAAATCACAGCAGAACAGATGAACAGATAAACATTTGTATGTAGCTTTCCATCTCCCCCACACTCCACAGGAGGTACATTTTCAAAGCGTAATGCATCTTATCTTAGTATGGATGCTTACAACAGTTTTTCTACATTCCTATTCCTCCAATTAAGGATGAAGATAGCCTAGAAAAATAGTTTTACTAGTGACCCTAATTTTAGACATCTAAAAGACTTGAACCACTGTTCCTTAGACCCATGCTTAAATGCTTGCTGATTGTTCAGGTGACAACTTCTGTTGCTGCATTTAAGGTATTAAATAGTATGACTGATTATCTTTTCATGATTATTTCATATAGTCTATAAAGCAGAAAACATATCCTACTAAAGTATTGCTTTCTGCAGATTGAGACTTCTAGGTAATATTTTGTGATTTGCATTTTAGATTTGAAAGAATTCTGTGTCCCTCTTACATGTACATTAAGGTCAGTCACTGTTCCATATTTTTCCTCTTGCTGATATATCCTGTATTTGTTCTATATATCATTACCTTGGTTCACCATACACTGTTTTCTGTCTTGTTATTTCTTCCTTTTCTGCCTACCACTGCAGTTATAGCTTTGGAGACATTATTCATAAGGACAGTAACCTTGATATTTATGTCAGACTCTATTAATTGTAAAAAAAAAAGACACTTGAGGAAGGTATAGGCCAGATATGGACAGGTTTGACTTACAGGGACAGAAAACATTGTTCTTTAACCTGAGGGTGACGTCATTTCTATTTTTCCTGTTCATAAAGAAAATCTCATCAAAGTGATTATACAGATTTTTAAAATGGGAAAATCAATGTTGTTTACCTAAACTTCTTTTAGAAGTAAAAAAGTTTAGCTCTGAAAGTCTGACACATTTTGAAGAACCTGGTAATAGGGGTCTATAATGAAGAATTATACTACAGATATTAAATACATGTTTTCCTGACAGTTCAGTCATCATTCTTTCCTCAGTGAAGGGGAAGGATGTGAAGAAGCCTTTGAAAACCTTGGAGAGACCTCTGTTCATTTGAAAAGAGAAGGCAAAGAGAGGAAATGCAAATACAGTATTGCTTCACTTGGGAAATAACAGACATGCAAAAAAGAAAAGATGTCAAATTATTGCTCAGATTCCTGGTTTTCAAATTTGCTAGTTTGTTGTGTGCCATTTAATAGTCTTTGTGTAACTTGGTTTTAACAGCTAGTTGAGATCCTGTCATATATTTGGGTATAAATTCACAGGACTTTTTCAGATTTATTTTTTTTAAAAATGAAAATAATCTGAGAAAAATAATTTGACAAAAGGCACTCTGATGACCATTCATCACCATCTGATGATCTGAAATTCTGTAAAAGCTCAGGAAGTATTGAATTTTGCATAAAATAATCCATATATTTTTTGTCTTCTACAATGTGCTAAATCAGAATGAGGTGCTGAGAAATTATTTTGATTTTTATTGTTTCTAAATACAATGTTTGGTATTTTATTTTTAATAGAAAATGGAGATATCCAGATGTGCACTTTTTTAATTGAACAGCTGTGTTTGCTCAATATCTTTTGTCTTTCATCAGTTCATCCATTCCTTACTGCTTGTTGCATTCCTTTGTTAGAGCAGATCTAAAATTAGACTGTAAATAAGGCAAAAAAAAAATCTTGACATGCCTACTTCTGTAGATGTCAGTACGAAGCCCAAAAGAAAGAGGATAAAACCAGAAGTCTATTTCTGAACTATGTCTGAATAGGAAGATGGAAATGGAATATGGGAAATATAAATGTGTAGAGATAATCAAATAATCTGCCTTCTTGTACGGCCTCACATTTTCCCGCAGTCAGTACCAAAGTATTGTCAAAGACTGGGATAGCTTTACATCATATGTGTGGAAGTTTCGCTGTAACTGTTTTGTATTTTTGACAATGATGACAATATATTTATGTCAGTAGAACTGTAGTAGTAGAATGGAAACTGAGCCTAATAACTTTTGGACACCTTCATTATGCAGGTTGTCATGAACACATTTTTTTAAGTCAAGCAGTTTTCAGATTTGCTGTAGATGTACAGAAAATCTAAGTCCTGAAGTTTTCAAACTCTGGATATCCTGGATCTGCAGATGTTCAAAGGCATCCAGACTTTCTGATGTTAACCAGGAGCTGAATTACTGTTGCAGACAGGCTCGTGTTCTGGGTTTCTGAATACCACAGAGCCTCAGTTCTGCAAGGTTTCTCCAAAGAAACCTTACATGTGCTGTAGCTATGTAAGGAAAGTAAGTGATGCTAGAGGACACTTCCAGGCCTGGGACTTGACCATTGCACTATTTAATTCTTAGAGCAGTCCCTTTCATGTATTTTGTATTCTAGGCCAACTAATAGTTTCCCAAAAAATCTCTGGGTCAGGGACCATTTAAAACAGATGGTTTGGATGCAGTCAGTCTGCTTTGGAGAGTGGGAGAACAGAATTATGAACAATGATGGTTCCATGAGGGACGGAACTGACCTCAGTTTCTCTTGTGTTGAAACATAGAGTTTTAAAAATTAGAATTGTAGACAGGAAGTTAGTTAAAATTAGTTGAAATAGACTCAGTAAGTAGACCCAGCTAGAATTAATTTAAAGAAAATAGAATTAGTAAGTAGACCCAGCTGGAATCGGTTAAAAGAATCAATGTTTAACTAAAGAATTAGGTTTAAAGCAGGTTTGGAATGTAGGTGAACAATTACTTGTCATTTAGTGCTTATTCAGCTGTGCTTGCAATAGGGAAATAGAAAATATTGCTTCATAGATCTAAAGGAATGTAGACAGTAACTAATTTTCCTATTGAAGAGAAATGTAAGAAGAAACTGAAAGTTCGTTCCCTTAGAAGCAATTTGTATTGTCAAAAACCAAAGGGCAAAAAATTTAAACAAGAGGAAGAGAAGTTTTACTTCATCATTCTAGCCCTCCTCTCAAATTTCACGACCACTGATTCAAATTAAAAGACAAACTATGCATTCTCAATTAGTATTCAACTAATTACCATACAAAGTGGGGAAATGGGAGGTACCAAGATGATCAATGTATCCTTATATTATGAATATTCAAGACTTTTGTAAATATATAGATCCTGTATTGCTTTGTGCTTTTGCTCTGTGTATTAGGGAGCTGTCCCACGCAGTTGCCTGGCACTGAAATAAACATACACTTTCTAACTGCCCTGTTAGAGAGTCTTTGTCCGTCTTGAGTTGGGTATTGATACTAGATCAATACTCATATTTTAGTAATTCAGCGTTGTCCTCCGTGTAATTTTTTTCTTAAATCTTTAACATAAACTGAGCTACAAGATGTTCCAAGCAAAACTCCTGTAACTGAGGATTACAGAACAGAACTATGATGGAGTGATCAAGGTCTGGGAACCAAACACTCTCAGCACAGGTCACAGCTGTGCTCCTTATTCAAGAGGAAAGAAAATCTAGGCAGGCTTTCTGCAGTTGTATTCTTCCCCCCTTCTGGAGTGAGTTTGATTCTGGTGACTGGTACTTTAAAGATACTGATCTCTGCCTCTGAGGTCATTGGGACGCCACATGCTCTCCCCTGCTGTATTGAGAAGCAACTGTGGAAAGGCCTTATTTGTGCCACCTCTCTGTATGAACTAAAGGTAACTGATGCTAAAAATTATAATAACTGCTTGGTTGACTTTTCACTATTCCTCTCTGCCTACACATTGCATATAGAGCATCTTCTGCCATAAAATAGGGTTTTTCTTTTCCTTTATTTTTTTCTAATACAGAGGAGGGAGATGAAAACAGTAGCATAATATATTTGTCCAGGCCAACCAAGAGCAAAAGCTGTAAGTAAGGACTAAGTTGCAGGGTGTTGGTGTGCTGGTGCTAATTAAAGAACAGGGCATTATTTTATGCAATCTATTTAGGCAGTCAGCTGTAATACCTAATAGTTTTTCTTTTTATAATCCAGTGTTGTTTCTCCCACATACTACATTTACTTGATAAAGTGAGGATGATTTTCTTAATTTGAGTTTAATGGTGTAGTGCAAAAAGAGGAACTAGTTCACTCCAAATGTGTTAGCTAAACTGTGATTGCGAGCATTCAGCTATGAGCCTCGGCGTTCCACAGACACAGTTCAGTGTAAAATATATGCTGCTGCTCCTAAAAACTGATTCTTTAGGGAAGTGGGCAGCAGGGTTAATTTTCAGCCAAATTATTTACCTGATATAGCTCCCAGCAGGGCTATGAGAGAACCAGAGCCAGCACAAGAGAAGTAGTGGGAATAAACATTATAGAAGGCAAACAAAACCGTATTTTTATAAAGAGCTCTTACTTATGATGTATTAAAGAGGATGGATAAAAATAAAATTATGGTGGAAAAGTATATTAAATGATATTTCACAAAATAGTGTTTATTTTATACACTTACATATTTATATTAATTTATGCAGCAGTAAAAACACTTCCGATGTCATTATTATGACATTATTAGAACTGACATTGAAGTGTTTCCTGACTTCTAAATACATAACTCTACAACCTTAATCTTTTCTAGGATATTTTAATATATTCAATATATCATATTCTGTACCAATAATACATTGTATTACACATTGAATGAATCAAACAACTTGTTATATGAATTAAATAAACTCACCTTTAAACTACTTTCCTCCAAGCAATCTGATTAGGTCTGGTTTCAGAAGGCATACAGTTAGGTGAGTAGTGGTTGTATTTTAGCAGTGGGGTAGATTGATAGTGGAGCTTTTTGAAATGAGCGATTGCAAAGTTTAGCAACAACAATTTCCAATCATAATTTCTTCATAATCCCAGCAGTAAAGTGGTTACAGGCAAACTAATCCATTTTATTGACCAAAAACATTTCATTTAATATTTTACACTGAGG
Organism: Drymodes brunneopygia; assembly: GCA_013400955.1. Taxonomy (NCBI): domain Eukaryota; kingdom Metazoa; phylum Chordata; class Aves; order Passeriformes; family Petroicidae; genus Drymodes; species Drymodes brunneopygia. The sequence continues at coordinate 118,300 of VZTZ01043716.1, forward strand.
AGGCAGCTGGTGGTATTTAATTTCTCTTTGGCAAACTTAGAAAGCAGGCGTTATGTAGCAGTTAAAAGTATACTCGAACATTCCACATTGGTTGATTTTGTATTCTGACTGGTCATTTATATACAAGCCTCATTTTCACAAGACCACCATTTTCTGTCAGTGAAAAATGCAAGAAATAAAAAATCAAGCAAGGAGAATATTTTAACAATGTATTAAATTCCCTGAAAGCTAATGTATTTCTTAAATATATCTAGGCTGCATCTAAACAGTAATAATTCCAAGGTACCAAAGGAAATGAAAATAAAGAGAAACAGAAACCATTTCCTTGGGGGATTTTAGACATATTTAATTCATATGTCCCAAGACAAAAATCAATGATTTGTAAAAAACTAAATTTAAATCTGTAAGCCACATCATGATTTTAGGAATAACTAACGGTACATCTGAAAATAGACTGATGAAAAATAGAAGTCAGCACTGATGTAGAGAAAGGGTAATTTTTTTTTCAATTGTCTACAAACATTGCATCTCTTTAATAATGTTGAAAAAAACAAATACATAGGCCAGAAAATATTCTGTGTCAAGAATTTGCTTTTTGACAGTGTTAAATCTGGAAAATCTTTTGTAAAGTTGGAAATTGTTTGATTGGCATCGGAGTAGAATTTTTTCCAGCTTGTCAGAAGATTGAACAAAGACCTTTAGATAGGTTTACAAGCATGGGCACATTTGTGGCTCTTCTGAGCACCATTAGGTGCCCTCCTGGCACTCCTGCTCAGACCAGGTTTGTTTCTGGCTATTTTTTTTTTTTAATTCTAACCAGTTAGGCTGGGGAGAGGAAGGTTGTCTCCTTTCTTATCCTTATCCTCCCAGATGAAAACATAAACATTTTCACACTACACATCTTACCAAGTAGTGTGGCTGATCAGGTTTTTTTCTTATCATGACCCTCCTTATAATTTCTTGGTCAGTTTTTTCTCCACATATTCTGTTTCATGGCTCCTTTGAAAAGGTATCCTTGAAGAAGCAAACATTCTCCTTTCACCTAGCCTTGCAGAGAGGACTGGGAAAACTTCCGGAATTTTTTTCCTCTCCTTTTTTCTTCCATTGTCTTCCTGGTACCATCTGACTTTCTGCCCTACTCTCTACTAATTGGAAAACAGTGGCTTGGCATTGCACGAAAGTAATATTTCTTTACTATGTGGATAAAAAGCTAAGGCAGAAAATGACCTTTGATGTACTGATGAAAACAAAATTTAGCCAAAAGTCAAGTTTGCTTCTAGGTGGATTTGGTTATTTGTTTATTTGTGGGTCTTTTTTTTAGTTGGTGGTTGTGTTGTTTGCTTTGCTTCATTTTTTTTTTTTTTTTTTTTTTCTCCCGCCCTTTTTTTTTTTTTTTACCCTGACCTTTCTTTTTTTTTGGTAGAGAACAATTTCTCATCTATATGGCAGAAAAATATGTAAGACTAAGACAACTAATTGGTTTTCCAGAGATGTCACTCTTATCTTTAGAACCACATACATTTGAAAAGCTTAGGCCAGTTGACTGCACTTGCTAAATGTGACTCCATTCTCTTTTCAGCATGCATGGATTTTCATGTCTAACACACATTAAAACTCAGTTATGAACATGAGTGAATACACTTTTTGTCAGTGACTATTTCTGTGGCATTTATGGGGGTAGAGGAGACAGGAAGTGCTTAACTATTTTTTTCTGAAGCTCTAATAACTATGTGTAAACCACTTTGAAGCATCATATAAAGGTTTAAGAAGCAGAGATCTGTTGTTTGTGCTGTCACAACAAACTCCTTAGTCCTACAACTTCTATGTAACAATGTTGTACACTTATTTTTCTTTGCTCTCAGAGACAGGGGTTATTTTTCTTCACAGTGTTTTGTTTCCTAGTCGCTTCAGTTTGAACTCTGTTTCTAAAGTGTTTATTTCAGTATGTACTGTATAATTTCCATATGGCTCTGCTTTTGATGGCAATATGAGTCACTGATAATGATAGGTGAAGGAATAGTCTTCTGAATGTACCCTCCTTTTTCTAAATTGTGGAGGAGTTAATTCTACCTACTATTTTCTTTGTGCCATTTATCAAAATAAGGATTCTGAAACTATAAAGACCTTGTTCTTATGGCCATTTTGCAACTCTATGTAATCTTAGATTATATGTGAAAATAATTTTTGGTAGCAAAGTTTTGAGAGACATCTTTGTCCATCAGGAAACAGAGGATAAACAAACAGGTCATTTTATTCACTTACGAAGTCAGTCATTTTATTAGGCAGGTTTATAGAGAGAGGTGATGTTGCTTGTTAGGGCAAGTTTTCCAGTAGCAGAAAACAGAAAGTTCTCATGCACAAAAGCCTCATTTTAGGTATATATCCATATTTGTGTCATACATTTATAACCCCTGCAGGAGGGCTTTCAACTGACAAGCAGCTCTGCTTTTTCCAGGTATATTTTCTTGTACAATAAACATATTACCTCTCCTTACAAGGTCTGGCTTAGCTATTATCCTCAGACAATCATAGATGCAGCAACATGACTCACATGCAATTATATGACTGTGACCAACATTGTTTTTGAAGAGGAACCTATTCAAGATCTTCTGTTTGAAGCTGTCAATTTCTTTAAAACATTTCTCAAAGTAGCACTGTATAGTGAGTCTCAAAGTCATATCTCCAGTCATTATTTATGTATCAACACTTTCGGTAGCACTCAAAGTGTTATCTCATTCTCTTTCTCTTCACGAAATTGCTATTTCTGTCATGACTATGAGAAGACCTCAGCTAGAGAAGTGCTAGGGAACTCGAGTAAGAGACAGACATCGCAGGCAAGGTGGCCCAGAACAAAGCAAGTAGGAGAACCCCAGGCAAAGACTGTAAGATTCATCATTCTAAAATTTCAGTATATGGCCTACAATTAATGACAAGCATGTAAAAAGGCTATATGATAAGAACACTAATTTTTGTATAGTCATACGTTAAAAACTTAGGAAATTCATTCTATCTTGCTCAGATCCACCATCTCCTTTTACACTTCTTGCATACTGTCTATTATTTTTTCCTTTTCTACCTTTTGTGTGTGTGCTTTTTTTTGTTATTGTTATTTATTTGTTTGGGTTTGGGGTTTTTTTGCTTTTTTTTGGTTTTTTTTTTGTTTGTTTGTTTGATGGTTTTGTTTTTACTGCATTTACAATACTTCTGCAAGCCTAAAATCCTATACCTGTAGAAAGTGATCCTTTGCCCTGAGATTTTTTAATGTATTTCTTTCCTCAATTTTTTCTCTGTAGTAGACATGCAATTGTGGATGGAATGCCAGGTACTCGCTTTTAAATATGTCATTTCTATCTTGTCTTTTCTATTTTTTCTGTTTCTGCAAAAATAAAATTTCTCTTTTCTGCTTTAAAGAATTTTCACTGATAACATATTTTGCATTTCTTTAACTTGGTACTTTTTATTTTTTTATTCTCTTTCTGCAATTCTAATAAACATCCCTTGAAACACTGGTCAGGTCTCAGGGTCATGAGGAAAACTACAAAAAACCCCAGCTTTAAATCTAACTCAAATCTTATTGAAGTTGATAGGAACTACTTCACTGGCTATTTGGTATAGGTTTGTTAGAGCAAATTTAATAGGGATCTGTAATGTATAGAGTCAAACAGAACAGATTTTAACTGTCAAATAGGATATTCTGGAATTGCAAACCTTAAGCTTTATAATTCATTTTACATCTCTACAGACATAAATTACAGGATGATTTCTCTGTGAACTGCACAACAAAAGAGCAATAGATATCTTCATTACCCACTCTCTGTGTTAATAGGCTCTAATTTCCACAAGTATATGGAGACACATTTAAATACTTAATAAAGTTTTGTTTACTGCATTGATATTCACTTTGAATTTAATATTACTTTCTGCTAATTTTACTGTGAGCAAAGAATTGTTATAGAAATTACAATGTGAGGAGATTATTTACATTCAGTTTACCATACACATTTTACACTACATTAAATGTCACCAGGAATTGTAAGCATTGTGCAGCATGAAAGAGACAGGAATGATTGCATTCACTAACAACACACAAACGACATTTAAAGTCAATTTGATATAGTCAGTTATCCATTTTTTGAAGTATAGCCACAGAATTAAATCAGCCTGCTAACACTGAAACTCGTGAATATTATGCTGCAGTTATGGGTCTAGTGTAGCTGTCTCTGTCTTTGAGTTGACATTTGTAACCCTTCTTAAACACAACCTGGACCAAGTACAATTGCTCAGATGACTCCATACTTCATCTTCTAAGAAGGGATTGTTATGTTAGCACATGGATAAACCCAGTCTAGCATTGATACTGAGCAGCTTTCAAGATAATAGCAGTAACTGTAGGGGACCACAATGCAGCAACTTTTACTGTGCTTTTCACCCTTCATGTAGTGTTGTATAGAGATTATTTTGGTCCAGCAGAATTTAATAACTTGGCCACTATCCAATCCAAAATAACTAAAAGGACTTCCAAGCCCAAGTGTAACCCAAAAATGCTACAGCTGTGTTTTTATAGCCCTGTGATTAGGCTAAAGTAGACACAGATCATTATCTTTATTTCAGTGAAACTGTTAATAAGATAAAACTCTCACAAATTACTTAGATATTTATCATAGCAGGCTTACCATTAAGAGAGGAAGCATGTATTGAGACAGGAAGAATTAAAAATAGTATCAGAAAAAAATAATAAAAAATAAGCTCTGAAAATAGAATAAAGCAATTTTTAAAATAGATACTATTTTGTAACATGCAGAAATCTATTATCTTTGATGTGTTGCACCGTCTAGAAGTTGTGAATTAAGGTTCCATTAATGCAATTTTTCTGCGTTTGGATCCATCATCACCTGCAGCTTCCAGGAGACTCTAAGTGGGTTTAAAATAAACAGATGATAGTTCAGATATGTGATCAGTCTGTCCTTCAACTAATATCACTCATTTCCCCTTGCATGTAGAATGGCTCATCCGTTTTATAGAAATCTGTATTCAAAAGTGTTAGGAGCTCAGAATTTACATGTTCAAATCCTGAAGTTAGGTCACATAGTGGGACAGTCTGGATTTTTTTGCAATTTCCACCCATAAAACAGCAAGAACAGGTTGATCTCTTCTGAACCAGATATCTTACAGGAGATACACAAATCAATTATTTTATCCACTTTTGAATGGACTACATAGAGTACACAGTTATGGGCAAAAGAAAAAAAACATTTTCAATCCACTGTCAGATCTTTCATCAAGACCTAGAGCATAACGTGTAGGAACAGCTGTTGAAGTATATCTGGTAATTTGTTGGTAAACTGACCTAGTATACAAACACCTTCATTGCTTCTTTCTTGCTAAAATTAGTATCTTCCTAATGATATACTAGAAAACTGGAATACTTTGACATAACATACTAGGTAGAATTTATGTGGTGATAGGAAGTCATTGATTCAACATGAGTATTAAATGAGTTTTCTGATGTTGCAACTCTGCCATAATTGATTTTTAACACCAGTACCCTGCTGATTCTTTTTGTTATTGTGTACTTTTATAGCACTAGTACTAAAAATCTTTAGAAGATATTACAGAGTGCTGCAAATGAAGATTCAAGTATTCAAATAGCCAGAGGACTGTTTATATGCTTGCCAGTCATATTTGCATGCAGCATCATGCGTGGACTAAGTCTATTTTTCTCCCAGTTGGAACTGTAAATAATAATGGATGTATACTTGTATATGCGTACCTTCTTGCAAATATGGAGTTTCAGTTTGCATCCCTTCAATGAGTTTGATCCCAGAGCCATAACTGCATTTCAGTTTTCTAAATGTCAAGCATTGACTAATTTTTAGTTATCAAGTAGAATGGCAAAAAAATAAAGTGTATAACAGCTGTAATTTTTTTGAAGCTCATGTAATCTAAAAATGGACACACAATTTGCAGGCCAAGTTTTAGCCCAAAGCAAATTTTCACAGATAAATTATACAGCCCTAGAAATACTAAGATTATAATGGCAGCAATGAAACATTTCTAAGTACAGCAGTGCAAACAATGACCAATTACCCTACAGTTTTACCACTTCAACACAAAAGAAATGCTCTAAAACTATCAAATTTGAAAATGCCAAGGCAGATTACTGTGGATCCAAATGCAGCTTTCAGATAATGTTGTAAGCTATAAAGCTCTTTCCTTAATTGTCATAAATTGGAACAAATGTGAGAATTTTTAGGAAGCTATGGTGTAATCATTCACAGAGTTTTAAAATGTTAAATCAAAAATAAAAGCTAAATCTGCTGAATATGACTTTCATATCTGTCATATTTGCTGGAGAATCTGAACAATGGAGGGTTAAATTACTTTTTTTAACTCACCAAATGAACAGGAAAATCCTTTATTGACCAGCCTCTATCTTCCCATTGTCCACAAGAGCTGCATCGTCATAAGTAAATTACAAAACACTATATGCTCTAATAATTCAGATATACACATTCAAAAGTTTGCATTTGCATAATTACAAGGAATTAAATGCCTTTAAGATTTTAAGGAATACCAATACCACTAAATTGACTGTTATTCATCATTCCAACTTCATAACATTGAGTATAAATCTGCTCTTTCAGCCACCTTATGTTACCAAAAGTAAAAGAAATGTACAACTATTATTTTCCCATTATATTTATGACTGACAGCAGAAAAGAAGATGAAGTCACTGTTGCTAGTGTTATTGTCATACGTATCAAGATGATATCCAAATAAACCATCCAAATCAAGGTTATAATACCCTGGGAAAACAAATTTTATTCAGCAATACCTTAAAGCTCAGGTGAAAATATAGAACTGGAAAATGACTAAAGAAAATAAAACATGAGAAAAGTGTCTATATTCTGAACCTACATGTATGAACTTATTTTGGAGGAGACAACTGCAAAAAGAAGCAAGAACTGAAGTGTTTAGCCCCCACAGTTTGTGGCTCCCTGTATAGCACATTGATTTGTAATTTGTGAGTGTTCAGAAAGCCTGAACAAATATGCACATATGATTGAACAGCACAAACATAATAAATATGATAAAGCAAGTTGTATGTGTAACTTTAAAAAGTTGAATCTTTCTGGTTTATCCACTGTGCTAACAATGAGCAATATCTAGATTTTTTTTTTTATTACAATATCTAGGAAGATAATTGTTTTGAAGTAACTGTTAAACTCAATATTAACCAAAATAAATCTTTATTAGTTAAATTTGCCTATTTATAAGCACAGTTGTCCAAACCAAATTTATCTTTTGAATAACAGGAAGAACAAAAAGGATATTTTCAGAATATGATCATTTTACTTCCGGAACAATTGATGAATTAGGTCATTGTTACCCAGATGTACAGACAAACACAGCTAAAAAATCATAGAAGAACATAACTCACACGCATAACAATGAAAAAAAAGAAGGACAAGTGTCGCCCTGGTTTTACAGGGCCCCATAAGTTGTAACACTGTAGCTGTAGTTTCCCATGCTTTTGCTGTAAACATGGTCCTGGTTTTTCTTAACCGGCCGGGATTGTTTTGCACTTGTGGAATTGTTTTTCATTCCTTTCCCTGGGTTGGAGAAAGATGATTGACCATGTCTTTGTCCTGTAAACCTTCAGGGGTGTTAACCCTTTTCACCAATCCTTGATTGTCTTTAGGAACATATAAAAATAGATAAATAAAGAAGGGCAGCCTTTTGGTCAGTGCTGCTTGGAGACTCAACTGCTGCTCTGAGACCCGCGTGTTTCTTCTGTTGCCAGCTGTACAACAGAGAAGAAAAGAGATGAACAGTTGGCCCATAGCACTCTTGATTCATCATTCTAGAACATTTGCCTTCCTGAGGGAAGCGGACTAGTATTTCACTGATCAGCTACAAGAGAAAAGTTGTGTCTGTATACAGAATGTTTTTTTTCTTGTATGAAAATTACTAAAAGAACAAATACAGGTGGATATCTAAATAATATTGAGTGAATCATTAAAACCTAAGGATCAGAGCCTTCAGATTCAATAATATTAAGATTCTCTAGGACTACAACCACAATACCACACAGTAAACACACTTCAGTGTGTTTCTAGGAGCTTTTTGTATTTCTGTAGCATAATCCATGACAAATTCTTTATCAGTTTCTAATAGAATCCTTTTAGAATTTCATAATATTTTTAATCAAATAATCCTAAACCAAGAAAAAAAGCCACAAACAAAGCGACTTAACTAATAATAAGTTGTACTTAACTTACTTTGAATCACAATATAAATGAGTAAATTTTTGTGTCAAAAATCAAACATTACTATGGAAAACATTTTTTATTATGATTGTGATTAATATGAGACCTTTTCAAAGATGGAACTGACTTTGGGACAAACACAGGCTTTGATGAAATTAAAGGGAGAGCTATTTTTTGCTTCCAACATCCTAGTTTAGAATAACAGCTTGAGGAAAGGAAATGGGAAGAATCAGGGAGACAGAGAAAGAAGGATACATGTCAGGGAATTTTTTGTACCCCTTTAGGTAAATTAAGCACAAGTTTTTTCCTTAACTATATGTTAAAAAATGTACAAAAAAACCCCTCAGTACATTGCATAATAATGCATATATTATGCCATAAGCAGTTCAACAAGGAGTCTGCAAAGATGTGCCAAGAGACAATTCCTTATAAACAGTTACACCAGCACTGCTCCAGTGAGTATTGCATTAGAGGTCCATATCTCAGCACCAGCTCTGCTGCCCAAAGGCAGCCTCTGAGTCACACCATTCCACTCTGGCTACAAGAGAATGTATGAATGGGGTGTTACTTATCCCATCACCAAGTGAAATTTCCCCCATTTTCGGGGAGGCCTTCTGCCTCTGGCATTCGTGTTGATAGATCAGCACCACTGGGTTATATGAGCTCTTTCTTTTCCTCTCCAGAATAGAGTCTAGGCCCATTGACCAAACTAGAACTGCTGCTGGCTCTTGGATGTATGGCTAGAATTAAGAAGTCACTGGCCAATAATGTCCACCATAATGCTCACACAGTGCTTTTGTGAAGCTAACTCCAGCAAAAAACTTTCCATTTTTCTTTGAGTCCATAAAATTGGATCAAATCCAACTTCTATTAAAAACTGTCAGACATACAGCACAAAGTCTCAAGTCTTGGTATTGAGCCAAAAAGGATGGCTCATAACTTTCTCACTTGCACATCTCATGTGAGAGGAAAATACCGCAGCCAAATGAAAAAGTAAGTTTACCAGCATCAGAAAACAAGCATAAAATTGTGGCCATATACCGATACAGAAATATTTTCAAGTCTGAATGCTTCTCATCGTAAATGTTCTTGTGTTTTTATGGTTTTTTAAGTAGTTTTGTTTACTGGGAGGCTTTAAAAAGTAAAATTATGAATTTTCATAGAAAATATACTAAAGCTTCATAGGTATATCTGCTTGCTTGAAAAAGGGGGACAAGTGGTGTCTAAGGCATCCAGCAGAGATCTATGCACTTAACTGGTGATATCAATTTTTTGTAAAGTGGATTACACACTTCTAAAGTACACTTGTCTTTTAATTAAGGTTTATTGGATTGTGGGAACTCCTGACAAATGCAAATGTAATTAAAGATAGAAAGCCTCAAAATGCTTAAAACTTTTGAACAGAAGTGTGGAGAACAGACCTTGAAGAGATTCCTCTGCTGGTAATGTAGATCTGTTGACCATTCCCTCTTTGTGACACTGGCAATTTATCTCTTTTCCCCAGTGTATCCTGAGAACTCACCACTAGCTCTGTCTCATGATGCAGATTCAGAAAACAAGGGAAAAGCTGAAGAACTGTTCAGAGAATGAAGAGCTTGTGTCTTTCATTAGTTACAAACAAAAGGAGACCCTGGGCTTGCTATATGATCCAAAACGTGTACATAATCTTGCAAAGTGAACCAGAATAGAAGCCACAGTCCTGCACCACACATCTGGGTCTATGTGTTACTAGTAACATGTTACCAATCAAAAAAACGCCAGTGAGACAATAGAGTTGAGACTTGGATAGGCTGGAAGCAGTTTCTAGACAAACCTATGGAAAAAATGATGCATGATTTATTTGGTAAATACATATAGAGTATTAATGTAAATAATGACAATTGATGTAATTTTATGGAAAATAGTTTTTTGGGCTGATTGTATTCCATGTTGAAATTACAAGTTTGGTTTTACAAATTCACCTATCTAAATGAAATAAATTAAATACCATTAGTACATTGAAAGGTCTGAGTTTTATATGTGCTATATTGTAGTTTGAAATGTTGAAATTATCTAATAAACATGACTGTCAATAAGAAATGATCATCAAATGATGATAATTTGGCTTCGTGGAAATGCTGAAAAAACAATGGAATTTATCACCTTAACTGATGAAATTTTTAATACTTGAATGAAATCACAGAGCCACAACAGCTGAAATTTAAGCCAAATTTACCACAAAGGGAGGAAGATTACACATGGTGATAGCAGTATCTTAAGCCCCAGGAAAATGGAACTGTGGTGATCTAAGATACTTTTGCCACCATCTGCTTCATCTTTCTTATATAGAGAGCAAATTGTACACTGCAGACTAAAAAAGAAAAAAAAAAAGACCGAAGAAAAAACCCCATCATTTTTATCTTAGATTATCCATTTCATAGCCTGGAACTCATGCAAAGAAAAAGGCTTCTACAAGGCTTCCACGAGACTTTGCACCATGCACTTGAGCTGTAGGTATTTTTTTGCAATCCTTTTGAAGATCTTCTTGTTAGACATTGCTGTTCTTTCATTAATACTGGCTCTGCCTTAACACTTCAGTGATGAGTTTTGTCATTCTACATCTACAGAAGGTTTTAACAACTCTGATAGTCACTTGCATAGCAGCTGTCCTGGAACACTTCCATATTTTTTTCATAACTTACTATTTTTCCTTCCTGTGCATGCCAAGAAAGCCACTAAGTCTGAACCAGAATTCATGATGCAATTTTCTGTATTTTCTGAAAAATATCCTTATTGCTGCATCTGTCTTGTCACTTAGTATAAGGAGTAGATGATGAAGATAACCAGCAAATTCCACATTTTGAACCATGGAGTGAAAATGGAAAAGGTTTTTACTCTATTACCTTTGAGTTCTTGGACATTCAAGCCTATCTTAGATTACACAGTAGACTGCTCTGAAGAAACAGCACACCTGTATCATTGTGGTCATTTTACTTAAAAAATACTTTTGCTTATAGTGATGCTGTCCATATTTACAGGTGTCAGTTTCTCTGATGTCTTAGCTTACATGTTTGTCACATGATAGCCATGAAGATGGCTGTCAATCTCTCCAAAGCCTTTTTCTGTTGCATAGGGGCTGTGATGGTTCATCAGTAAATGTGGCTGTACTTATACTAGGTAAATAGATGAGCCCTAACTGCCTTCCAAGGGCAGGGATGCCTTTAACTAGACCTGATTGATCAGGGCCCCATCTAAACTGGCTTGGAACACTTCCAGGGATGGGACAGCCACAACTTCTCTGGGTAACCTATTCCAGTGTCTTGCCTCCCTCACAATAAAGAATTTATTCCTAATACCTGATTTTTAATCTAAATATTTCAGTTTAAAACTGCTACCCTTCATCCTGTCACTACACTCCCTGGTAAGGAGTTCCTCCCCATCTTTCCTGTCGACCCCATTTAGGTTCCTGAAGGTTGCTAGAAGGTCTTCTCAGGCTGAGCAGCTTCAGCTGTCAACCTGTCTTCATAGACAGGTGTTACATCCTCATGGCCCTCCTCTGGACCTGCTCAAGTAGGTCCATGTCTTTCTTGTATTAGAGGTCCCAGACCTGGACAGGTGGGATTTCACAAGAACAGAGTATTAGGGGGAGAGAATCACTGCCCTTGACATGTCAGCCACACTGCTTTTGATGCAGCCCAGTGTGCAGTGGGCTTTCTGTGCTGCCAGAACACCCTGCCAGGACACCTACCAGGACATGTGGAGCTCCTCATCCACCAGTACTCCCAAGTCCTTCTTTGCAGGGCTGCTTTCAACCCACTCATCACATAACCTGTTTTAGATTGCCTGTACTCAGGAGCAGGACTGTCACTTGGCCCTGTTGAACCTCATGAGGTTCCCATGGGCCCACTTCTCAAGCTTATCAAGATCTTCATTGATAGCATCCCTTCATTCAAGTTCATTGTCTGCAACACCGAGCTTGGTGTCATTCACCAACTTGCTAAGGATGCATCCGATCTCTGTTCACATCCCTGACAAAGACATTAAATAATACTGGTCCCAATGCCAAACCCTGAGGGATGCCACTTGTCACTATTCTTCAGCCAGACATCAGGCTGTTGTCTACAAATCTCTGCATATCACCACCCAGAAGATTCACCATACATTAAATGGCTGACCTGTAAAATCCACATATCTCAGTTTTAGAGACAACTGTGTTGTGTGGGACAGTGTATATATAATGCTGTGCACAAGTCCAGGTATATGATGTCAGTGCCTCTTCCTCTATCCACCAATGCTGTAACCCTTTTGTAGAAAATCACCAATTTTCTAAGCAAACATAAACAGCAAAAAGCAACTTATGAATAATAACAGAAAACATGCAGCTCTTCATGTGGGGTAAACTTTCCTCCTCTGCTACAGTCATGCTGCAAAGGACTCAGAATGTTGGTACCTGATTCTACAGGCCTTTTGGAGAATCCCAGTTTACTGTCACACATCTCACTCACTATCTTTTTCCCTCTCACAAGCACACTTATTGCATGTATCAACTTTGATTTACCATGGCAGCTTTACTTCATTGGTGTTTTGGTCTGAGAGCCACATGGGCTTTGCAATGAAATATTGCTTTGGATTATTTCAATTGTCTCTTTCATCTTCTGTTCCTATTTCTTTCTCATGTTATTTCCAGGTCCTAACCTCCAGTTATTTGCTTTTTCACACTACTTTTAGACATTACACTCACACATTTCCAGGCAAGCATTGGTTACTTGGCAATTGTCTTAGCTCCCTTTTCGGACATTAACTGTAACAACTGATGAATCCAAATTTGCCTCTGGCAAGTTTGTGGTGCCAAGAGATGGTTTTGTGAACTCTTCTACAAGGTTATTATATCTATAGCAAAAGCTGTAATAGTCTGAGGGGTTTACTTTTGGTCACTACACATTTTTCAAAATTCTTGTTTTGACAAAAGTCTTTGAGCATATTATAGACTAAAACAAATCTCTGTTTCTATTTGAATATATAAATAACATTTTCATGTCATGCATTCTGACAAGTTGCTTAAAGGCAGGCATCTTGCAGAGGGCAATGACATTTCAGCTAAAGCAAGTGCATATCCTTATGGCAATAATCAATATCTCCATCTTATTGCTACAGAGAATCTCAGATTTTGTCCTTGACCACATGAGACCCTGCCAGTGCTAAACTATCTTTATACAGCTGAAAAAAACCGCTTTTTTAGTTGCTGTGGTTTAATCCCCATGGGCAGTTAAGACCCTCACAGTCACCCACCCAGTCACTATCCCACAGCAGGATGGAAGAGAGAATTGGAGGGGTAAAAGTGGAAAAACTTGTGAGTTGAGATAAAGAGATTTTAATAAGTAAAGCAAAAGGTGTACATGCAAGAAAGAAAAAATAAGGAATGAATTCATTACTCCCCATCAGCAGGCAGGTGTTCATCCATTTTCAGTAAAGCAAGACTCCTTCATGAATAGTGGTAATCTATGCTAACAAATACCATAGTTCCAAATGTCCCCACTTTCCCCAGATTTTGTCCTGCTGAGCAGGACATCATAAATATGGTGTGGAGAAACCCTTGGTTAGCTAAGGTAGATAAGACTGATAAACAGTACAGAAGATAATTTCTGTTTTCATTAGTGAAGCTGGACTATGCTGTCTATTCATGAGAGATTTTTAATGGAAGTTTTATACTGAAGACAGGTGATTATTCCATTGATATTTTTTAAAGGAAGAAGAAAAATGAATCCACCTATAGCTAGTTCTAAAATATTGTCATTTCCAGTGTTGTTATGAAAGTTTAACCATCAAAAGGTAAGAAGCTGCTGAAGAACTGACTACCACAAACTAAAAACTAGTGATCAGTATTTTAGCAGATCTTGACTAAGACAAATTTTTCTTGGATTACATCCAAAATCAGAGCAGAGTAAAAGCACTGGGGATTTGACCTATGGTGTAGCTTCCTGGACCAGCTCTGTGCTCCATGAGAAACACACATCAATGCTGTCAAACAAAATTGCAGCAATGATAGCAAACAGTCAGGGAATATCACAAACTGACAAAGGGCATAAACAACAGCAGCACACTATTTCTGGAAATGTTTTCAGAAATGAGTGTATATTCTTGGGAAAGCAAAGAGATTAGGCAAGTAAGGCATCAGCTGATGACAGTCCAGGTTATGTGAGCTTTGTATTTCACAGTTCTAAATTACTTATCATCTAGCTGCTATGCAATGATGCACTGCATCCCTATGATATGCTGTTATACTCTAGATAAATTGTATACAAATTTAAACCCAAATTGCATTTTTTCTAAAGTAAAAAAAAATCTCTTAGCTCCATTTCAGTTAAATTCAAAGTCAAAGAGTGGCAAATACAATTATTATGTGTCCTGTTATGGCAACCTCAGGAGCAGGTGCACAATTGTGCTCAGTTGAATAGTATTTTCCAAACCAACAGCAGTAAGCATTTCAAGGATTTCCACCTGCCTTGTGATCACATCCTATCTCAACGACTGTTTCTCATCAGTACACCACTCAGAGGTAACCTGGGGGCAGTCCATCTGGTATGTTCAATAGTATGCTAACCTGGCTAGCCTGTTTGCCTAAGTGAACTTTAAAATACTCCAGGTAGTGTGGTTCAATGCCAAAAGCTAGGCTGTGAGAATGCAGGATGAATCTGTTCAGGGAGATAAACTTGGGGTCTGAAGATGATTTTAATGTATAATGTATAGATACAATTGATAACTCTAATTCAACTAATAAAAAAAATTCTTTCTGCACTACAACTGGCATAAGAGGTTTCTCCTTACTGTTTTTTTTCTACTTGTTCACTTGAGTTTTATCACACTTAAATTAACTTAGTTCCTGATATGTCCTTATTTTCATGTGCAAATTATGTTCCCACCTTGAAGGGTGACATAATAAGGTCTTTAAACTTTTGTATTTCAATCGGATTGTTTTCCTCTTTCAGTCTTGCTACTTATAACTCACTGCAGTCCTCAGGGAGCTGTGCCTTTTTCCTTGCATTTGAAGGTTTATCTTGGAGACAGGTAAAAGGAAGCAGCACACATTTCTACCCTGGCACAGGTTGTATCTTATCATTCTACTGTTTGCACAGTTTAAAACCACTGGCAGCAAACTGTGATCATCCCAGTCCTGAACAACTCAAGCTTCATTTTGATTACCTCTACTAGAAGTTTAGTTTCAGAGGGAATTTTAAATCAAGCTAAATAAATGTGGTATATAATAATGAGGCTTACCTGAAATCCTGATCCAACATTCCAGAAATATTTCATCTACAAAATACTTTCATTTTAGATTTGGAGTATTAAAAAAGTTCATATTTAAATATATCAAGGGTTTTTATTTTTATCACTATTTTTGATTTAGAAACAATGTATCAAAGTTTAGTTAGAATCTGAAAACCTACATCACATCAGTTTAGCTACCTGTCTGCATGATATATCCACTACGTATACTCTTTGCAATTTCCTTTTAAATGTACCTCCATTTCCTCACATATTTCATTTGTTTTCAGCATTATTTTGATGAAGCATTAACCATTTCAATAACAATTCATTCTTATGCTGTTGTGTAATTTTAGGCAGGGAAAAACCTTTTTTGTCCATAAATAATTCTGTCAAATGCATGAGTACTGTGACATTGCAGCATTATAAAGCTTACACATGTCAAACAGTGATAAAAGAAAAGCTGTATTAGAAATAATTACCAAATGCTAATATGGTATAAATGAGATTAGAATCAAGCATATTAGACCTTTCATGAAAAAGACATCACATTACGAAGTCATTACTGAAATACCTTTCAGATCTAAACACAATCTACTTCCTGAAGTAACACAAACTTGGAATTGAGGCTACATGATTTTAAATGTCACTACTGAGAACTTTAAAGACTTTGTCAAGTTACTGTGCTTACATTGTGTTCCAGCCTGTAATGAATAGCTACAACATTATCCTTTTGCAATCTGAGAAATTATGTTAACACCAGTCTACAAAAGAACAAGATAAATTTCAAAGCTTATGAGACAGAAATGTAGGAAATATTATTCTCACAGAGCACTGCATTGAGAACAATAATAAATTCTATATAAACTGCTGTGTTTAACCAAGGGGGTTTTTTCAGGGTGTATTGTAGTCACCCATGAAGATTCATCATTCTTTGCACCTCCAAATACTGCTTCAGGCTCTGTGAATTCACAATTAAATAATTAAAATCACTAAGATATTTCTGAAAATAAAACATGAGAAAATATATATACTAGAGGTTTTACATTTGAAAATATCATTGGTAATAACTGCAATTTGTCTTCCAAAATTAGGACAGTATTGACTGTTATTGTCTTTCTGTTTCTTCAAACCTATGCTGGGAAATGGAGTATGATACTTGAATAGCAGGCCTGACTTTTGTCTGAAATAAGTAACCTCAACATGCTTATGAAACACACAGTAAAATGTTAAGCTTTAGAAATAAAAGCTATATTACTAGATCAGTCTAAACTTTGGAATTCAAACTTAGGACCTTTATTTCAACTTCACTTTACTGCATCAGCATCCTGGGAATAATAAAGACTTCTGATGACAGATAACATCAGAGCAATAAATAAATAAAAGGCATGCATGAGGCTAATGGAAAATAAAGTCAGCAGCTCACAAATACTAAGGCAAGCAAAGTAGGAAAGCAAGAGAATCGTTTCAGTCTGATGCTGCTTTCCATGCACACAGTATAAAAATACTTTCTCATTTCTTTTGGGAACAATATTCAGAATACTGTTCTTCATTAGTGTACTTGTCATACACCCCTCATGCTTGAATATAAATACAGGACTATCTCTATTACTTTTTTATTCCTTCTTAGGAAGGCATATTTTCCTTGAAGGCACTCAAGGATTTCCTAAAGCTGCACAAGCACATCAGAGACAGTATTAGGAGGTAGTATTAATCTTCATAAAATTCACAGTGCTGAACCAAGTGAAGGAGAAGTGAAGTGATTTTTTACTGCTCTTATTTTCAGATTTTATTTACATATCTGTATATTATGCATATTAAAATAGAAGGATCCAGTCCTCTTTGCCACAAGACCTTCTTCATCTGTTTTTAGACTGAGAAGAATAAAGGTAAGGAAACAAAACAAAGAGTGAAAAACCATATATTGGGTGCAGATGTCAAGATGTTTTCAACAGGGGACTGCAGGAGTAGCGTCTGTTGGAAGAGGTGTGGAAGAGGAAAGGGAAAAGGTGTTCTTAATGTATTTCCTTTTGCCTCTCCCTACCCAAAGACATTGTAATAGACAATAAATTAAATTTTTTTCCCCCATTTCTATTCTGTTTTACCTATGAGGGTAATTGTAAAAGCAACCTCCCTGACCTTATGTCAACACATGACCTTTCCTATTCTGTTTTCTCCCCCTGCCATGCAAAGGGGAGGAAGGGAAGGAGCAACTGTGTGGAAATGTGGCTGTTGGCCAAAGCTAACCCTCCACAAACAGTTAAAGCTTCTTTGGGTTTCTTTGTGTACAAAAATGATAGGTCATCTGTGAAATCCCTGTTCATTAACCAAGTTGAAAAATACACAATTAACAACTAAACCTTTTTATTTGCATCAAATTTGCCTACCATTCAACATGTTATTTAAATATACATTTTCTGCACTAGTGAAACTTGTCCAAATGTATCTTTATATTTTATAATAATAGCAATAAATATAAAAAATGAAATATTACACTATTTATTTCATTCAGCAGTTGCATTGACATCATGCTTGATACTTACTAAACATAAGCAGGAAAAATTATTGCACACCTAAGAGCGGTGTTTTAGTGAAACTCATTTTAAACAAATTTTAATGACCTAAAAGGTAGGAGTCTGGATTATGCAAGTCACTTTAGATGTCTATATAACTGGTAGAGAAAGATAAGCACCTTTGGAAAGTAATTCAACCCACTCTAAATGACTTGTATAAAGTTATCCACCTTCAGCAGCTAAAGCCATCTAAACTAATCCTCCCACCCCTCAAATAAGATTTTTTCCAAAGATAAGTGCTTCATGACACCAATAGTAATAATCATCATTATTTTGCTAAATTCGTGCTCTCTTGGGTAGGAACCTAACATAAAGACTAGAAAATACATCTACAGTTAACAAAAGGAGAGGAGACAGACGAAAGGGATGATATGTATTTATTATTCAACTAGTCCATCACCATGGACAGGTCTTTTATAAAAAGATATGTAATAAGTATATACATTCTACTGTTGTATTAGATGTCAGACATGTGCCACCTAGGGCTGACTACCAAGGATTATGTTACATCTTCAAGCACAATGCAGATGACATGAAATGTTTCTTGCTTTTTGTAATGAATCAAAGACAGACTGAAATGTTGGAGCTAGAAACAGGGTTGAGTGCACATAAGGAAAGTAGAGACATTTAACATCTTCCTGTGATGAAAAATTCAGGACAAAAAAAGCTCCTTGAAGAGTCTTCTCTGGGATACCATAAGAACTCCCATATTCCCCAGTTACCCTGGACAACATTGATTGTAACTTGTTTCCAGTATCTGTATTTAAAAATAAAAATCTGAAAAACAAACCTATGCAAAATACAGACTGAAAACTCAGTTGTCCTAACCAAATTTACAGAACCTGCAAAAGAATTTATTACAATGAAAATTTAAGGGACAGAGAGAGACATATTTAATCCATTTTTTAATGTAAAACTAAGTGAGATATTTCCTCAGGCATCCTGTGTGGCAAACATCCTAGCTCTTTGAAGCTAATGCATGCACTTGCTCCTAATTTTTCCCTACTTAATTTTTGGTTGTTTTGCCTTAGCTGAATGTCTGCTTCCCTGTGTACCTCTAATACATTCTTCAAGGTAACTGGCTTAGTTCATATTGTCTTAAAATAGATAACTAAAATAGGCCAAATTAAATGGAAGGCTAAACTGCCAGCTCAGATGGGGATTCTATACTTTAGGATAGTAGAGTTCAGTGAGGTGAATCCCACCTCTGGTGTACTATTTTTGGGGTGTTCTATAGCTTATAAAAGTACATAATTAACAGAGTGCATGTGTGTCTGTGTGTGCAGTAGAGAACTCTTGAATCAATTTCATTGATGTGCCACTCCGTGTTAAGTACAAAAAAAATATTTAGGTTATAAAGTATGAGAAAAAGGAGACACATATATAATCAAAGTAAATAAATTTTAGAAAGAAAGTAAAATTCCTTTACCTCAAAACTAAATTTTAGAGTGCTAAGTTATCCAGTACTATTTTAATGACTTTTCAGACATATTCTCTAGAAATTTCAAACTAGTTCCACAGCTTACACTAATTCTGAAAGAATGCTTTAATGATTACATGAAAAGACCTGAGGTTTTGTTTTTAAATATATAAACCATTACTTCCCATATGACCATAACTATATATAACACCAACCTTCAAATAAATTCAGAGATTAAAAATATTATCTAGGAGCCACAGGTGAAATTTTTGCAGCTCAGTTTCTAAGCACAACAAAAGATATCAGGGGAAAAAAAAAGACTATTTGTATTTCTCTTGCACTAACTTATATAACATAAGCTTAGTGAGAAAATATTTTTAGTGTTCATTTTTGGAAAGTAATTGGCTAGATCAGTGTAAAATGTACTCCTCAATAGATATAAAGGAATGTAGGACTTTTCTTTAATGGAAAGGAGAACCCAGCAGTCTTCCTCTGCTATTCAAAATACTGTGAAGAAAGCAGGACTAATCAGTGAGATGCCTGCTTTTTTAGACTAGGTTGCTATGTGACTAAGCTCAATGATATACGTTTTCTTTTGGAAGTCAAAGAGGGTGAATATCTAGCTACAAAATTTTTCATATACATAGATACTGTGGTTATCAGAAAGATGGTTTCCCGTATTCTTGAGCAGTCTAACTGTAGAGATGTTGATTCTACTTAGTTCAGTGTTTTAATTAACTAGAAATCATTTCCTATTTTATAAAGAACCGAATAATAGCTAAATAATCATTTCGTCATATGCATTAAATGTTCAGGAAGAGGCCTGTATCAACACAATATAAAAATTGACTTAACTGATGTCAATATTTTAGAACAGTAAATGTACAATGAAAAAAAATATTTTTAATTGGATAATGGAATATAAGATAAATCATCTTGTACAATTACCAGTAACAGTATCAGAGCAACAGATATGGATTGGACAGGAAAGCTGAAAATCATAAATTCATCAGTTGTTTTGTTACTGTGTAATTTTGAGTCTACTCATCTATAGAGGGAAATATCCCTTCACTATAATTCCTTTCTAAATTCGCTGCTCTTATCTCGGTTTGAAAAGGTCTAATCCACCTGACCATTTCACATGATAGAAGAGCGGCAGTTAAGGCTTTCAAAAATGAACAGCTAAACTGGGTGGGGGGAATGGCGGAAGGGAAGAGGGAGGAAAAAAAACAAAAGAGAAAGGCAATATCTACCATAAAGATCCTTCTTTTTACTGAATGTTTTCCAGACTTTTCCCAGAAACAGTAGTGATGTATTTTGTGCAGTCTCCTGAGAACTGAAGTAAATATTTTGCAAAAGATTTGTCTGAACACTTTGTTCTACTGCATGTTCCTTCTGTAGACCATATGCATTAGTAATAACGTACATCAAGTGAGACAATACATTTCTGCAAACAAAGGCTGCAAGAAAACATTTTTAAAATATTATTTTTAAGGACACTGAAAATTGTCTGTCTAACTATTGTTAATGTTAAAGAAAAGTACCATGCTAATGTTTTGCCTCTTTCTATATAAATAAAGAAAATATCAATATCTAATCTGTTATTCTTTGACTCTAGCTGAAAAGAAATATATATTAGACATAATGTTACAAGTATATAGTCATTTCTGCAGAATAACTTTTTGGCTGTGAAATTTCAGCTTATTTGACAGAATTTCTGATTTTCTTGGAGACCTGTTAGTTGTCTTTGGATCAAACCTGAACATTCATTTACAGAAAATAAAAATGGCTAGAATGGAAGTGAAAAAGTGCAAAAGAGACACGGATACAGTGGAAAGGATGCACTTTACAAGCAGGAAATCCTCAACATAATGCTAAAAAGGTAATTCAAATTTGAAATACATAAAGAGTCATTAGAATCTCTAACCAAATTGATTACATAAACATGTTCATACATTACTTTAGGTCAGTAATGTTTCAGAACACAACATCTCTTAACAAAATTGTGACTATATTTTTGTGTTCTTCTATCAACTAGATAAATCAAGTATCATATTACCTCTTAGAAATATATTAAGATTTATACAAAATTTATTCTTCTTTTTAAATAGTATTCTGTATTTTAAGCTTCCCAAAGCAAAGACAGAAAATGAGTCACCAGTTTTCTTTGTTTTTATCATACTAAAAATTTCCACCTAGGAATACAGCATCCCAATCTCTAGATTATAGGACATAAGAATGAGGGACACCTCATTTCCTGTGTTGAATGTGACAAATGATGAAAAAGTAATCCAGGATTTCTCTGGTTTAAGGCTTGGATGCAAGCTTACATTCTGGTGGTTCTCCAGCTCCTACTGTATGACATGGATTTCATTTTATGCAAAACTGGCACTGAGTAAAATTCAAATTCTGCCTGTACATATGTAGAATACGGAATGTTTAAAGAATGGCATCTCCTTTCTCCAGCAAATAAATTCTCCTAG
Source organism: Drymodes brunneopygia (assembly GCA_013400955.1). NCBI lineage: Eukaryota > Metazoa > Chordata > Aves > Passeriformes > Petroicidae > Drymodes > Drymodes brunneopygia. Next base: position 140,288 of record VZTZ01043716.1, read on the forward strand.
TTATTTCTCTTTCTCCTAATGTATCATGTATTTTCTTTCTTGGTGTTGAATCCCAGACGCTGTTTTTATGTAGTGCATTTAACAACAGAGTACATACCAAAAGACACATGGGCATGTGGATCCTGCTTATTTGACTGATATATTCACGCAGTTAGGTTTAAACTAGTCACTTGGACAGCAGCCACCTGGTCATTATTGAATGACCAATTTTCTAACATAGATAAAATATTTCAGATCATAAACAAACTAGAAATCTTGCCCCTGTCTCTCCACAAATAAGTAAGTGTCCACTAATTAGGCACTCCTTAAGAAGAAAAAAATTAAACTTGTGCTTTCTCTTTGCAAGGTTCATAATAGGTAACTCGAGTTTTAGCACTGAAGGATACAAGAGTTAAAGGCCTATAATATATATATTTCATCTGAAGATTCATATGAATGGTTGCATTATATTTTACTAGTCCTCAAAATGACTCATTGGTACATGTTATTAGGAGAGTTTGATATAAAATAACTTTTACAGAAGTAATCTTTTAATTCATACTGTGGGATTAAAATGACAAACAGAATGGTTGCTCTTTCATCTTGAAAGGCTTGTTATGATGAAACATCCTATGCAATCATTGAAATACCTAGAGGTCAGCACAGGACTAGCCTAAATAATTCATGCTTCAAACGATTTAGGAAATATATCTGTTCAGATGTCTGTTGTCATGTCAGCCATATGTAATGATCTGAAAGAAGTCTGGTTAATTACCAACCATAAAGGGGAAGCTTCAATTTATGGAAGAGGTTTGCAACAGAAAAAAAAAAAAAAAATTACAACACTCCCCTCTCCAAACAGTTCCTTTTCATTCCACCTGAGAAAGTAAACTCCAACTGATGATTCTTTTATTCTCAGGGATTATGTAAGGGGATTTTCTGCGAAATTAAATTGATCTTTGAGTTTGTATATTTGAGTTAGAAGTTAATGTTATTCTAATTGCTCTGCTTCTGTAGAAAGTCTGATGAATAAGATTCTGTTTACATTAATATTTACAAATGTATCTTGAATAAGCTGGCTTTGGCTGAATGATGGAAAACCATATTGATGAAGAACGTGATGCTGAACCTTTCCTTTGAAGACAGAATGTAAAGTCAAGATCTTACCTCATACCTTATTGTCAGGGAGAGATCTGTCTTCAATTAAAAATCACTCAGAGGAAACATTTAAAATCTAAACAAGCAGGTAGAGAATCCACTGTAAGAAGTCTGCACTTTGCCATCTCTTGTATCTTATTTCATTTAAAATTACCTGCCTTTGGCAAATTCTGCTTTGCTATAGAAGACGCTCAGATGATAGAAGCATGAGAGATGCTTGAGTCTGCTTTACCAGTGATAAAGAGATGGAAATAATTTTTATGGATTGCTGAATTATTATTTTTCATTATTTCTAAGAGTTCAATTATTATTAATCAACACTTCTGTTGCAAATATGCATGTGTCAAAATAAGCTTAATATTATGAAATGGTTACTTGTAGGAGACTGTAAGAATGGCTGATTGGTTTGGAACAACCAGGTGGAAAGTTCAGGGAGAGGGGTATTGCAGGGTGATTTCTGCAGAGGTGGGACAGTGCACTGCTCCACATCCTGCCTCATGGAACCTCTGGTCTAGTCTTAAAACAACTGCCAAGCATGTGGTGCACTGAAAGCCATAATATAGTGCCAGCCAACCACATGGGTCCTGGGGGGAATATTAAATTGCAGGCACACACCTGAGGGAGGGCCCCAAGACACCAGAGCAGGTAAAAAGACCGTGGACAGTGCCCTCCACTGCCTGGGTTTTAAAAGCAGCTGAGATTATGCTGGATCTAAGGCAGTGACTATACATACATATCTTTCTCTGTCTCTCTTTCTTCTCCTAACTTCCTCTTCTTGAATTATCTTGTATACCAGACTAAAAGATTTCAGTCAATACCTTAGTAAGTGCCTTCTTTTATCTGGACAACTTAAAAGTTGGATAAGTTTAAGTTTGCTAAGATAAAGTTTGGTAAGTGCCTTACTGTGTCTGGTTATCGGTTTAAGGTTTGCCAGGTACCTTATTCTATGTTAATATTCTAAAGTCTACAAGAAAGAGATTGTTATTCAACACCTTGAGAATTTTGCAGTTTCTCTCATGCACTGCCACAGTCAATCTAATTATCTTCCCCTTAGACTCACCAAGTGAACTGGGTCTTCAAATTACTGCATTCGTTTTTTCTAAAAATATAAGCAAAAAATTGTTTTGGGTAAAACAGACTGGGTATTTTAAATTTTCATTGGTACCACACCTTATTTTAAGTGACATCCCTAGTAGAAATAAAACACTACTTTGTTTGTTTGTTCTATTCTTTATAACATGGAATAGTTTGGAAAATAAAACATGGGAGATGATAGCCTTTAATCAAGTTTTCAAGATATTGATTCCTGAAGGAATAATTATTTATATCAAAATACGAACCAAAGTTGTTCAAAATACAAATTATTTCAAATGTCATAGCTAATATTTTATATATCATGGTCAAATTCCTGTGCAACAATGATGCAGTGGACATGGACACGTATGTTTATAAACCTGATCATTCCCCTTCTAAGATGACATTTATCATTCCAGTCAGCTATTATACTGGGGGAAGTTGGGGTGGACAGAAAACTGTGATCCAAATGCAGAAGGGCCTCAGGTTCTGTACCCTTTCCAGTTCATGCATGTCTGCTGTGTGATGTAGCTGAGCATTAAACTGTCCTCAGGGATCTCTTAATGCGTTACAAGACGTGAATGACTTTGCTTGCTGTTACTAAACTAAACCATTTCTGGGAATTATCATTGCTGTGCTTTACCAGTGTGGTATTTTTCCTATCTATTCAACACTTACTCACCTCCTTTTCCTTCAGGATATGGGACATGCTAATGTCACTTTTTCATTTTTTTTTTTTTTTTTAATGTGGAAAAGAATGCATATGTTATTTCTGGGTAACCATCAGCTTTTAGGAAGCTAAAAGACCATTTCTCTTCCGTCATTAATTCATCACTAAATGGGGGAAGAATATACATAATTTCTCAATGATATGTAATATAATAATTATATTTTTCAATTGTTTATTATTGTATTTATATCTTCATCACAAGATTCTCACTCAGAAGTTTTCGTATGAAGATTAAAATTTTTTCTGTTAATGTATGCTATCTTTCCCTTATCAAATACTTTACGCATAATACATACTGTAGGATACATATATTTTATGTGAATCATTTGGGAATTAATTTTCTCATTCTTTTTATTAATGTAATACATATCATGTCCTCTTTCTTAGACATGATAATAGAAGGATTTCTGCTTTTTGGCAGTAGGTGTTCCACTGCAGAATCAGTTGCAGTTCATACTGTTGCATAATTGTATTTACCCACCAGATGGAAATTCATTCAAGTTACCTTTGTTTAGTATTTATGTTTTGAGTTTTCTCCCCTTTTGTATATATGAAAAATGTCTGTCTCTTTCTCTTAAAGAAGATTTCATCATTCCTCTTCAAGGAGAGATTTTTGAAAGCACCTTACAAAATGTGCACGCCTGCTTGATAACACACAAGAACTCCTCTATTGTAGGCAGAAGGTTGGAGGTCAGATATGCAATTTCATATGCTTTCTCTGAGCCAAGACTTTGGTTGCTCAATGGTAGGTTATTAGAAGGCAAATATTTTCCCTGTTGGAATCATTGACAGAAGCGAATTGACCTTTTCAATAGAATTAGCCTTTCTAATGATCAGATCTGAAAAAAACCCGAATCCATATATATGTATATTCTTAATTATATATACATAAGCACATTTACGTTTATGAGGAGATGCTAACCAGCATCTGCTCTTGCTCAACTCCAGAAGGGATGGGAGAGTTGACTCGTATGCAAAGTATGTTAATTCTTGTCTCAGATTTCTATATTTATTAATTAGATTTATTTTACAGATATGTTTCCAGATATTTAAAAATAGTGATTTATATTCTTTCACTAGATTTTTCACTAAAAACGCTCACTTTCAAATATGCTCTATCATTGTGAATAATCTTTCAGTATTCAGTTGCTCTGAATAACTATTTTAATTAAGATACTCACTTAAAAGGAAAAGAAACATGCTGTTTCTCACTAACTCTTTGCAACAGACAAGCTGTTATATTGATTGTAAAAAAAATACATTTTCCTTCTTCCCCATTCCTTCTTTTGGTTATATTTGTGCCAAGACTTTGCAGTGCCTTCTGGTGCCTTTTTCAAATTTTCCTGTGGACATCTGACCATTCATTTTTTAAAGATTTTTAAAATTTTTTATTTCCATTGTCTTCTTCCTTACTAGCATGATATTCCCTTAATGATGTTCAAGGCAAACCAGAAATCTCTGCCCTTCCATGGATTTTAATTTCATCAGTGTTGGAACTGTTCTGCCATTATTCTTTTGCTACCTATATCCCCCTTTGTTTTCTATATAAACAGCATTGCTGCTGAATTTCCCCTCCCCCC
>VZTZ01043716.1:144853-171009 GCA_013400955.1 Drymodes brunneopygia
TTTTTTTTTTTCATGGTTATTGAGCTCCTTTAAAATCCTGCAGTTCCTTAGGGCAGTATCAAGAAGACTGTGTGTATGCTCAGAAGCTTCCTTCTCATAACATAAGAGAATCAAAACATAAAGTTACTGACAACATAGCGGAGCAATCCTGCAACATGGCCTACTGGGAAAAAGTATTCTCTGGCAGATTATTAAGGATGCTTACAAAAACAAGGAGTGAGGTAACCAGATTCCTTTCTTTTCTTGTGAATAAATCCTATTTCTAACATATCTCAGGAGCAGAAGAAACATAAAAATAAAACATTAACAGAAACAATGTCAAGTTCATTCTAACCTGAGGCAAGCACGACTGGAATCAACTCTTCAAAGAGCAAGCAAAAAAAAGTAGCCTAGTATCAGCTTTGTCTGTAAATCATTTTCTCTCTTCACTAAAAAATATGCAAAAGGCGTATAAATAAACCAAAACCTAAAAATGCCTTTTATTTTTTTCTACTGTATTCCATGATACAAAATGATGCCAAAGATTCTGAAAATAATTTGATTCTGTATTTTTAGTATGAAAATTATACTCATTAATCTTCCAGAGATACTAGTACTAATTAGTGTACATCTTTATTTTTCTTATGATAGCAAAGCAGTATCTTTATTACTTTATTGTTTATGTATTAGATAATTTTAGAAACTTTCTTGCTGCTGCAGTTAAAATGAGTGTCATCAAAAAAATGAGGAAGGTGTCTTTGTAAATTTTTTATTGCTTATGCCATTTTCTTAGTAAGAATGTTGTGAAAACCTAATTAAGGAAGGAGAAAAAAAATAAAAGAAGGAAACTAGCTGTTAGAGCAAACAACCCTGAAATTAGATGTTATTTATTCAGTTTTAATTTAGCAGGTCAAATGTGAGAAATAAACCTGATGAAAATTCCAGGAATATTGATTTTAATCTTTTTTTTTATTTTTCTGGGAAAATTTGAGGAAAATATTAAGTGGCAGTTTGTTTTGATTAAACCTCAAGAGGAAAACAGAAAAGCTTTAACAGTTGTTTAATGGTTATGATCTCTTTGACCACCTAAAACCAGTCACATTTTCCCTGGTTCTACAGCATTTAGTTGGTGGTCTGAGGCAAATTTATGATTTCTGCATAAGTATCATACATTCCATTGTTTCTACTGAGCTCAGGAAGGCAAGCATATGAATAAGAGTAAAAACGTCTGGTCAATATTAATTATAAAACCCCCAAACAACAGTAGTAATATAAAGCCAAAAATTGAAAAATTTAACAAAATTAAAAAATACTTACAGTAACACAGAAGAAAATTATCTGTTTGAGATCAGATGGGTAATAAAATGTAGACTGACACCATGCTATAGCAATGCTTATTAAAAATTCAGCACTGTCTAACTTGAGAGATTTCAAAGTTAACAGAAAGCAAACATGAGATGTCTCGAAGTATTATGAGCTGTTCCTTAACTATCCCAGAAACTGTTTTTATTAAAAGTTGAAAAGGGCTCTTTCATTCACAGTGTTGCTAGAATTAACATGTAGACAGGGCCACTGTCTCACTTTTTAGAATGGGTAAGAAAATAAGAATAGCTCTACTTTTTCCTTATTGTTTCAGCAATACTCAAGGATCTGTGATTACTAGCAGGCAAAGATTCATTTTTAAAGACAGGGGAATAAATAAATAAATAAATAGATGGTGAAATTCTTGGTTATGACAGTCTTCTGAATGATACTTTGTTTTGTAATTTCTTTTTCAAATATTACTCAGCCTACTCTGAGGTCAGATTTATATAAGGCAGATTTGAGCTAATCCAAAAAGGATTTTATATTAAGATAGGATTTTCGTAAACAAAAGTTGTTTTAATTTCAAAAAGTAAGTCTTTCAAACAAAAATGTATCCAAGCCTATTACCATACCTGTCTACTGCAGGTTTTTTTTTTTCTCACTTCCTATATAGCACCTGATATGAAATGTCTCTAGAAAGATAATACATTAGCTTAAATGGACAAATCCCTGATCCAGTAAAATGATTTAAATAAGCTAGCACTATTTCAACCTTCCTGGTTTTGTTCCTTTCTTGGTGGCATCAGTAGCTATTAAAAGATGGTTATTAGGCTTAATTATTCTAAGGAATGATTGTCTTATTCTTTAAGTAAACTTTGAAGAATTCCACTGTGCCAAATTCAAGTGCAGCCTTGACTGTCTTATTTGTCATAGCAAAACAGAAATGGCTTTGAGATCTTAGCATTCACAGCAGAAAGAATTCTGCAATCACCTGATCTGATGAATGTTCATAGTTGAGGCTATTCTACAGCAGTATTAGTGATACTTGGTAGATTATTAATCTGCAGAACACTTTGCTATTAGTATGACTATATTTATCCTCTGTCCAATGAGTTCTGATTTTAACAGAACCATTCTGTCTTCTTGATCCATTTGCCAGTTGTTGATCAATTTGCCAACTTAGTTGTGGGGCTTTTTTTTGGTTTTGGCGTTGGTTTGTTTTGTTGTTGTTTTTTTTTTTTTTGTTGGATTGGTTGGGATTTTTTATTTGTTTGTTTGAGGTTTTTTGTTTCCTCTGTTTTTGTTGTTTTTTCCTTTTGAAACTAAATAGTTGAACTTCAAGTTCTGAAACAACTCATTGTTTACAGTGTCCTGTGGTTGCTTAAAAACTTTATTTGTTACACAGTATTAGGATGTGGCAAAAATAGATGGTTGTAAAAAATGCAGACATCTACTATGCTCATTGCAGGTTTGTTAATCTGATGGTACATTATTCTCAAAGTCAGAACTTTATGTTCTGAAATAGTATGCTTTCCTATCCTCCATAGTTTTCCACTTCTTTCCTTCTTTAGGTAAAACAAATTGAAACTCACTTACAACACCGTAATATTTCTTTTATGTGCGTGTGTTATAAGGACTAAAAATATTATATTTCATTTCAGAAATGTCAGCAAATACTTTGTAGTCATGACAAATAACTGCAAAACATGTTCATGCAAAATGCTACCCTGTGTTTAAAGTGAAAAGCAGCAGGAAAAATGCCACAGCCAGCTGTCTTGATATTCCACCATTGCCAAGAACACTGCTAGTGCAGTTCCATCAGGATGTCCTTGAATATACAAGTGAATGGTTTGGAGTGCAAACCTTATAGGATATAACCTTCAGTGTACTCCAGTGGACTGGAATTCTGAGAGCAACTAGCCTGTGTAGTTCGCTTGGGGCTGGGCAGGCACAATGAGTTCTGACTAAAATAACTTGTTAGGTTGATTTGGAATTTCTGGTCTGATGACTTGTTAGCCTGGCACTAGGAGCAGAAAAAGTTCTTTATCCTTGGCTCTAAAGAAATGGATAAACATGGAGGATGGGAAAGTAAACTATCTCGAAATATAAAGTTCTGACTTTGAGTATATGGTATTGCCAGGTTATTAAACAAGCTATATGAGGGGAAAAAAATCCCCAAACATACTGCCATGTATAAAGAGCTATGTCTTTGCAACATACTCTGTTGTAAACTTGTAAGACCCTAGTTGTTCCCCCTACTTTGCATACAAATACAATTGAAACATTTTTATATTAATAAATAACATTTTCAAAATTGCCTAAATCCACTGGATTTCCACTAACTTCTTGAGGCAAATTTTAAAAATACTACAAGGACTACCTATCAGGATGTTCAGAACAACCTCTGAGATCATTCATGCTGTGGAGTTAAGGGCCTTTTCCTCCACTGCTCAGCAAGTTGAGCAGAGCTTCAACCGGTTACAGGGTCCCTCTGTTCTTTTATCAAGGGGAGAGCTATCCTTGACAGGCTCATCCAGAAACGAGCTCCTCACAAGGGACAGGCACAAAAGCCATCACATCAACCGGGGCCAGACTGGGCTTCTACAGACACAAAATACAGTCCTGGCCTTGAGCAGGTGAGGTGCCCCAGCTGAGATTCATCAGGGAGAGTCACGTGTGTTGTCCTCAGTACCCTGGCAATGGTGAGATAATCCTTTATTTGGATGCTAACTTCTAAGTGAGTTCTACCTGTGATCTTCATCTTGCTGCTTTTCCATCTAACCTAATTATTCTCATCTATATTATTTTAATATGTGGTAAGGCAAAATAAATACTTCAAATAATTGGCATTCCATGTCTTATCAGATATTTCTTCCACGTAAATGGCACTATTTGCAAAGTTATCAAAGAATAACCTAGCAAATTTTTGAATCTGTTTTGACCCACAACTATTAACTGTTCTCCTTTGCTCATAATAAGTTCCATTGAGCATTGTAATGGTAGTATTTTGTTATTTAACGTCAAATGCAGAAGTGCATGTATATTCATGCACCTCTCAGTATTTGTCACAATTCACTGCTAACATTTAAAGAAAATACTGCCGGTTTGTTGCTTTGGTTTTTTTTTCTTCTTCCTTGTACATCTCTATTAAGGCAGTCCTATTATTATCATTCCTAACACATATAGAATATTTAGTTCAGGTCTTCACCATGTAAAGTATTTCTATTGTAATCCTTTGTCAGCCAGACATTTTTATCAATCTTTGTAAGACTTCAGGCTATATAGAAATGCTGCTATTTGAAATTAGACTAGCACAAGATTAAATCAGAGAAAGATTAAATCTCAGTGGCATGGGTTTGTCTCTTATCCATGAATACATATCAAGTTTTGTAATAATGTAAAATCTTTTCTGTAAACGTGTAAAACACTATGTAAGCCCTATCCTTAAAAAACATAAATGAAAATAAGATGAAGAAACATATATAAATTCAGTTTTCTGTTTCAATACATTTCAATATGTGACTAATCATAGCAAAAAAGCTTCAAATATTGTCTTACTAGCATTGAAATTGAATATTTGATGGGTTTTCCTTGATTTTGTTTGGTTTGACCTGACTTTGCTTTTGGTGTTTTGTTGTTCAGGGTTTTTTTGTCTAGTGTAATTTTTAATCTTTAATCTTAATTTTTCTTTCACTTTTCTAATTGGTAGAGACAATTTAATTCATGTTCACACAAAAACAATCCACAAATGATCAAATATATATGTAGAATTTCCTTTGAAACAGACTTCAAAGCATTAATGAATGTGGTTTTCCTTGGTCATGCTTGGGGTAAAAACTCAAACAGATAAGACATAACAAGTTTATAACTTTATTAATTTAAAATATTTGGGGGAAAAAAAGCCAAGAAAAATTTACAGCCTCTGCCGATACTTTCTTCCATTTTACAAAACAATTTTTAAGTTCCATGGCCTTGACCTTGTTTTTTCCCTAGATTGTTCATCAGTAGTGCCAGGTTCATTATAATTACTCTGGAGGTGATTGGGAAAGAAATAAGAAATTTTTAGCAGGTTGATTTTCACTTAAAAGAAGTATAACAAAGTTATTCCCTTAATTTTCATATGTGATATTTAGGCCTCTAATAGCCAGACTTCACTGCTACAAAAGTAGTCATAGTACTAGTAGTCTTCCATGCATCATCCTTCATAATCTGACAGAACAGCTTTCACAGCACAGGCCAGCATAGCTGAAATATAATTTATTTCTCAAAAAAAAAAGAAGTGGAAAATTGCTAAAAAAAAAGTTTACTCTCCTCACGAGAAAAACATCTTAGACTCAGCAGGCTACTTGGAACAACTGTATTGTGTGTCATGTGTCCTCCCTTCTCCAAGGCAGTATTTCTCAAATTCTCAAAATATTTCAGGCTATGAAAACACTTGAAGAGGAAAAACCTTTCTTCTTTCAGAGGCCTTTCTAGTGATGCAGAAGATCTGTCAAGTGAACATGAACAATCAAGAAGTCACAGAGGACAAAAGGCATGTACTCATGAAGCTCAGGGAAAAAGCAGGGAGTGACCAACTGTTGCAAGGAAAATTGAATTCATCCCAAAACAAAAGGGACTAGAAAGTGGCCTTTACTTCAGACAACCTGCTGTATCAGAAGTGTGGATTTGCTGGTTGTTTAAATGGCCTTCCCTGAGTTAACAAAAAATGTTTTCTTGTCTTCCTGAGTTGGTTATACCAGCAAGGAAAAAATGCATATGCAGCTCAGCCCAACACAGATTATCAAAACAGTAAAATTAAAATCAACTCTGAAAAAAGCAAAGGACCTGAGCTGACTTCAACCCACAGATTCCTTCCTTGTAATTGGGGCTGTTCAGCAGGGCAATGTTGAGCATATAAAAACGAGATAAAGAGGACACATGAAAAAGGTAGAAGCAGGGCCAAGTGACCTGGGAGAGGTATAGACAGTTTGCATGCACAAGGAGGTGGTTAGAAAAGTCAAAACCCATGTGAAGTTGAATCTGGCAAGGAGCTTGAAAGGCAGCAAGATCTTTTGCAAGTGAATCAGGGAAAATACAGGCCTGCTGCTGAATGGGATGAGTGATCTGGTGACAAAGACAATGGGAAGTGCCAAAGTAGTCAATGCCTTCTTTGCCTTGGTCTTCACTGATGAAATTCACCTTTTCTGTAGAAAATTCTGAAGCAATGGAAACATCGTTTCTCTGTGGAGAAGGATCAGGCTAGGATACATTTCAACAGACTGAATGTGCACAAGTCCAGAAGACCTGCTTTTGGTCACGCACAGGTGATGAGGGAGATGGCCAATGTCATAGGCCATAATCCATAAGGGTATGTGGAAAGTGAGACTGTCTGCTTCACTGAGGTTATCCAATCAAGGATCTTTCAATGCAAAGGGAATAATAAGTAAAGGGAGAAGCAAAACTACAGAGAGATAGCAAGCTGAAAGACAAGGGATAATGTAGACAATGTGAAAGGCCAAAAGTCTCCACACAGTAATTGATGAGCTGTAAGGAAACTGCAGACACAGCTATGGAGAGGACAAGGGTGATTTTGCAATTGATAAAAATGAAGGAAGGAAATAAAAAAAAAACCATGAGGATACTTGATGGCAGAAGCTGTGGGCCTGAGCAAAACTTAAAAGTGAAGGCTTAGATTAATGGGACTGGGGAAGAAACAAATTGGGGAAAAGGTAAAAAGGTGTATAAAGCATGCCAGCCACATTGTAGCCAGTCAGTTTGTCTTTTAGCCTTCCACATAATCGCTGCAGTCTTTCTGGTCTCTTGTTGAATCTTTTCTTAGCTATCTGTCTGTCTAATCTCATTCTCTACTTGGTGTGTGTGGGAGTGCTTTTAGGACTAAGTGCTAGCCACGTGGGAGACCAGTGTGAGTGGATATGAAACACCCACAGGAGTCAGACAGGAAATGCAGGTGACCCCAGGCCCGTGGTACCAGCAACTGGAACAAAGTGATTCTCAGCATCTGTAGTTGGAGGTGCCAAAGCTTCTCCCTGAGCATGTAATTGTTGCATTAAGAGTAGAGAAATTTGGCAGAAGATAAACCCTGCTGCATTTCAGTGAGTCCTAGGAGATCAGAGGGCCGGAGTGTGGCTGGGTTTAATTCTGATTATAGCCAATTCAGCAATATAAGTCTGGTCATGTTCAATAAGAGATTCCATGAGAACAGATTCACAAATAGTGCAGTTTCAAAACTATAGATCTGGTGGCATTCAATACATACTTGTGTGATCCCAGATTGAATAGTAATGATGAAGAGTGTGATTTGCCAAGCCAATACTATAGGTCTGACCAGGTTCAATAAGAATTTATGCATCCAGAGTAATGTATAGCACAGTTTATTGAAACAACAGGGAAGCAGGTTCAGGACTGCCAGTGATAAATGCACTAACCACAGAGTGTAATATCTGTTGTAACAGGAAGTATATTAATAGAGATCCATTAACACTGTAGGTGCCCCTGGACTGTACTGTCAACTACTGGAATGAGTGGATGTCTCAGGTTCGATTACTGAGAAGGACCAGGATGAGTGAGGCAAGTGAGGTGCTCAGTTACTGCAGGTGGAATAAGTAGGACCACGGGTAAAAGCCCATGTGCCTGGTGCTGAATGATAGGGGAAAATGTCTGTACCTTCCCCACAGCTGGTGTGCATTGTGTGTGCATGTTTATCTGGCAGCAAGCTTCAACCTGGAACAGCCAGCAGAGAGTGGTCCATCATGAGGTATCAGAAAGGCAAGGTTTCATGCTGGTGTGTCAGGTGGACTTGCAAATGTAAAGTGCATGAACAGCAAGGGTGTGAATGCTGTTTGTTTCCAGAGAGCACCAAGCCAGACCAGTTGGCAGGTAGGGAACATCTGCAATAGTTAAGAGGACCCACAATCCAGGTGGGGTGTTGGGCAGAGGTGTACTGGTGTTTGAGGGAACTGTGAATGGGCATCTGCTCTGTGAGCATAATGAAAACTCAGATCTCACTCTGGTGAACAGATTTTCCATGCATGTTCTTTCCACAACAAAGAACAACAGATCTTTGATGAAAAGTGGAGATGTTGTTTTGTCCTGCTTACTGAAGCAGATTTTTCTTCCAGTGATCAACATTGAGACAGGGCCTTGAGGGGAAGGTGTGTGAGGAGCAGCTGAGGTTGCTTGGTCTGTTCAGCCTGGAGTAGACTGGGGACAGACCTCATGGCAATCTCCAACTTCCTTGTGAGGGGAAGAGGAGGGGCAGACACTGGTCCCTTGTCTGTAGTGCCAAGTAACAGGACCTGAGGAAATGGACTGAAGCTGTGTTTGGACAGGTTTAGATTGGTTATTAGAAAAAGGTTCTTCACCCAGAGGGTGGTTGATCACTGGAATGGGCTCCCCAGGGAAGCGATCACAGCATCAGCACAACAAAGTTCAAGAAGCATTCGGACAATATTGTCAGGCACATGGTGTGACTCTTGTGGATGATGCTGTGCAGGACCAAGAGTTGAACTTGATGATCCTTGTGGGTCCCTTCCAACTCAGCATATTCTGTGATTCTGTGATTCTGTGATTTTGATCTTGTGTCCTGGTTTCAGAGGGAATAGAGTTAATTTTCTTCCTAGCAGTTGGTACAGCACTGAGTTTTGGATTTACGGTGAGAATAATGTTGATAACATACTGGTGTTTCAGTTGTTGCTGAGCTGTTCTTACCCTAAGTCAAGGATTTTGCAGTTTCCTATGCTCTTCCACTGAGCAGGTGCCGAGGAACCTGGAGGGGGAACATGGACAAGACAGCTCACCTGAACTGCTCAAAGGTATATTCCACACCACAGAGTGTTGTGCTCAGTATATAAACTGGAGGAGCTGGGCAGGAGTCACTGATCACTGCTTGGAGACAAGCTGGGCATTGGTTGGCAGGTGGTGAGCAATTGTATTATGCATCACTTGTTTTTCTTGGGTTTTATTCTTCCCTCTCTTTCCTTTTCATTACTAAGATTAATATTGGTGTTATTATAATTAGTATTATTAATATTATTTTTAATTTTTTTTTTCAATTATTAAACTGTTCTTATACCAACTCACAAGGTTTACTGCTTTTTTCCCTGATTCCTGATTCAAAGACAAACAAGATAGTGTGTCCTTGCCGCAAAGACAGTGAGTGCTATCCTGGGCTGCATTAAGGAAGGCGCTGCCAGTAGACGAAGGGGGGAATCTTTACTCTGTGGTGACTGAGCCTTGGCACAGGCTTCACAGAGAGGTTGTGAAACATCTCTTAAAAAACCATCTGGGTATGCTACTGAACAACTGGAGCTAGGTGTCCCTCTTCCAGTAGTGTGTTTGGATCAAATGATCTCTAGAGGACCCTTCAAACCTCAACCATTCTGTGGTTCTGTGAGTCCAAAATCTTTGGGTTTGACTACATTGTAAAACAGATTTTACATAAATGCAGATTTACATAAATGCATAAAAACATAAATTACATTTATATACAAATTAACATGTAAATTTACAGTATATTTAAATGTAATATAACATAAAGACAACATACCTTTTTTGCCTTTTTTTATCATCATGTATTGACAAAACCAGAAACAGTTGCAATACTTCAATAATAGCATATGATGAAGTAAGTCACTTTCATGTCAACCTCTAGAAAGCAGGTCTAGTGATACCTAAACATTTTAATTGAACTCTAGGAATTTGGGTTTACTTCTGTATGAGTTTGAGCACATGAACCACAGTTTTGGGACTGTTCTCAGTTCTGCCACCTTCTCAAGTTAACAGCTCTGAGCTTAACAGACTATAGTGGGTTTCTGAGGGTGTTCACGCAATCCAAGACAAGTAATCCGACATTTTACTTCAGATGATATATATGGGAAAAAAGTTGATGTAAAAGAAACTGACTTCATTTACCCTGTACTAAGCATTTACATTTCAGAATGTGATACTATTGTCTCCTTCACTGAAATGGGAGCTAGTCCAAAAGAATACTTTCAGTCCCAACACTATTGAAGGGAAGATGATATATCAACTGCACAAAAGATTTGTTCACTTTTTAAAACATAATAATTTCTTCTTATTCATATGTAGAAAATTGGGTGTGTCTCACCATTAACTAAGATGTGATTTGTCATTGGTGTCTATTTGCTATTCCGATTCCATAACCTTGCATTTATTAACAGGTTTAATTTTTTCCCTTTAAATTAATAGGTATTTTTTTCAGCTAATCCCAAACTTCTCAATAAGTCAAAAATTCAAAACTGGATTACATGACTGTTGCTTCTATTGTTTCTATTCTCTCACATTCCATGCTGTAAAAAGATTAGTTATGCATGTTTTTGTTACTGTTAAGTTACTTATTCTCACCAGTTTTAACTGTTTTGGAAGCGATATTTTTTTTCAGTTTAAATGTGGTGTAAACTTTATACTGGTATTCTGAATGCTAATGCAAAACTTGAAAATTTTTGGCCAGATGTTTATTCTTCAAAATTAAAATGAAGAAAAAAGAAAAGAAATTAGGGAAAAAAATTCTGAAGCTCAAATATCTTCAGGCTTGGTGTGCTGGAGTGAAGTTGTAAAGACATAAAAATAGAATTAAGAAAATGTAGGTAAACTGTGGTTTGAAACCTATGAATCTCTTGAAAATAATTTAATTAGTTCTGAAGTGAAATTCCATTCTGAAAAATCATGTACACTACTTCGCTACAAGCTTTCTGATTGGATAAAGCAATTGGCTTCCTTCGAGTCTGAATCTAGTTGCAGTTTTGGGTACTACATGCTCCTTCAACCACCCTGTACATTTCATGAGTCAGGCTTGACTGACTGTCTTTCAGAGCCCCCCACCCCACTGCACACTCAGACTGTGGACCATTGAGCATCACTGACACACTGTTGTGGCCTGCAACAAAGAGCTTTGCCATTGCATTGTGAAATCACTATCATGATAGATGAGATTCTCAGAGGATTTTAAGCTCATAGAACTGAAAAAGAAAATCTCTCAGAGGAGACCTAAACAGGATGATATTCAGGGTGCACAACCTACTCTGAAAATCTTGACCTGTTGACCAAGAACAGCTTTGTGAAGATTTTTCCTCAGGAATGTGAATGTAGG
This sequence comes from Drymodes brunneopygia, assembly GCA_013400955.1. Taxonomy (NCBI): domain Eukaryota; kingdom Metazoa; phylum Chordata; class Aves; order Passeriformes; family Petroicidae; genus Drymodes; species Drymodes brunneopygia. Next base: position 156,249 of record VZTZ01043716.1, read on the forward strand.
CTCTGCTCCTGTCTCTGTGTTACACTCCTTCTTATGGCAAAGAGATACCCTGCTTCTAACCAAGCATGAATCTTTTTCAAGCATGAGATCACTCTCCTCTTAAGCATTTGTTTCTTTCCTGATTTATTCCCACAGCTCTGATTTGTTTCTGGTTCCATACTGTGTGTTCTCACAAGCTGATTTTCAAGGCACCAGTCTGGCTTTAAAGACTTCCAGAAGGTGGTGGTATACAGTGGAGGTAGGCAACTTAAAGTGCAGCATTGCCTCACTTTACACGTTGGCAGATTTAGTCCTGCATTCCTACCAATGTTCAGCATTATGCAATATTGAAATTTTGACCTTACAGTGAACATCTGTAGCCAAGCTTGTTGATATTAAATAGTCAGTGCAGAATTACTCATAAGTCAACTTCCCACTTATCTATGCTTCTAAAAGGCACTTATAGCTTACAACATTGTTGCTCACTATCAGCCTTCCTTCTTTAAATTTTTTTCTTGTTATTTGCTATTTGTCCCACTCAATTTTCCTTGTAAACAGTAATCATAGTTTTTTCATAATGCATGACTTTATGTTTGCTTGCACAAACTTTAAAAATTTCTCAGAAATTTCTCTTTTGAATTTATTGCACTTTACACAGGTAAGAGGCCTACTGAAGACTCAGGTCTGATCAACACTGGCATAAATTACAGAGGAAAAAAGACAAGGTAACATTTTGGATTCTCTCTATTTAAAAAAAGACCAAGAATTTTCTTCCCTAAAATAACACCTATTTGAGACATATTCATTAAAAGACTTTCTTTCTTTTTAGAGAAATAAATATTTATAAATGACTGTATTATATAAATTCCCGCAATCTTATGTGGCAAAACCCGTGATTCATTTAATTTTCAAGCTAAAGAGAACATAAAGATTTCTGTGACATTCTGTGAAATGAATGAATCATTAAGAAAAGAATGTGTCATGTAGCTCATTTTAAACCTAGTGATGTTGTTACATGGAATGTCTTATCTTTAGATCATAGTCACAACATTTTTTAACTTTGATTTTAATGGACACTTCAAAGTCTTTTTGAAAGCTGTAACACTCAGAGTCAGCTAAAACCTGAACAGCTTGACCAGAAGCCTCAAAGTATTCTAAAATAGTACAGTAAATTAGAAAAAAACTCCAAATAATAAATATGGAGCAAATCAAATTTACATTAAAAATTAACTAAAACTCTAACTCAATTATCTATGATGGAAAAGTATTTTCGAAAAAAAAAAAAACTATAAGCTTACTTTAATTTCTAAATATAAAATTAAGTTCATCCATATCAAGATTTTTTTTGACTTCCATTGCTTCATCGGAGGTATTCTTCCACTGTTTATATATAGACTGTCTTCAACAGTAGCTTAGTTTGCCATTTGCTGGTTCCCCCTAGAAACGGGTGACTCTATTTTCAGTATAACCAACCAGTCTGTCCATGAACACAAATAATATTTTCTCCTGTAAGATTCTGAAGTACCTCTTCCATATATTTCATATTAGTGTCATTTTTCCTCTCAGATTAAGAGGGTTTTTTTTCTTATTAAAGAGAAGTTTGATATAGGCAAAGTAATTGCTGGAAGAAACAAGACTTTGACCTGATGGAGCAGCTCCTGTCTTGTAAATCCAGGTGTTCATCTTGACCATTTGCAAATTTCATGATAACTACAAAACCACTTTCATATTCTTATTGTACACAAAACTCATCAGAAGGAAAGCTAGATCAAGGAAAGAGGGAGAGAAGGTTCACAAGAGATCATTTGATTAGCATGATTATGAAACCAGGGCTATTGGTCATAGCACAGAGTGTACTTGTCTAGCAGTTTAGATGTAGCCTTATTGAAATTCCTTTAACTGTTAAGAATTAAAAATAGTCAGTTAATTTCTTTGCACATAGGTCTTTAATTTCAGTATGATTTCTTCTGAAACACAGACCTAAAGCCTCAAAGAAATAGTAATCTCTCAATTAAGAATTTTTTTGTCTATTATGAAAGAAACTTACTACAATACTCCAAATAAAAATTTCATGAATAAACTACAGAGAATGATGTTTCTGAAGAACTTACAAAACCACTTATTTTTTTGTAATTAAAGAAATGCACAGTTTCAAAGCAAGATGTATGTTTGCTTTGTCATCCGAATTGTTCCATCACTATGGATGCACCTATGTAGAAGCTTTGTCTCCTTATTCCTTATTTACTGGCATTGTTTTTTAATCATATGCATTCAGAATGCTGAGAAGATATGCAATACAGAAATTATAAGCCAAACCCTGGTTATTTAAAAGATATTAAGCCTCTCTAGTTTATACCACATATGCTTAATATTGCATCATGAGCACAGAAAGGGAATTCTTTCTGTGATCTTTCCTTTCCTCATTTCATGCTACTTCAATTTTTACACCAATTAGACTTATAGAAGATAGTAAGAGATGATGTAGTGGATTGATGGGTTGACCCTGGCTGGATATCAGGCACCCACCCACCTCTCTCTCACTCCCCTTCACAGCTGGACAGGAAAGAGAAAATATAACAACAGTTTCATGGATTGAGATAAGGACCAGGAGAGATCACTTGCCAAATACATCACAGGCAAAACAGGCTCAAAATAGAGATATGAAGTGAATTTATTGCTAACAAAATAAGAGCAGGATAATGAGAAGTAAAATCAGACATTAAAAACACCTTCCCCTCCACCTCTTCTTCCTTCTCAGCTCTACCTCCTCCCCCAGCGGCTCAGGGAGACTGGGAATGGGGGTTATGGTCAGTTCATCGCCTGTTGTTCCTGCCACTGCTCAGGGAGAGGAGTAGTTCCCCTGCTCCACTGTGGGATTCCTCCTACAGGAGAGAGTTCTCCATGAACTTCTCAAGTGTGAGTCCACGTCAGAGCAACAGTTCTCTGTGACCTCCTACAATATGAGTCTATTCCAAGGATAATGCTATCCCTCAAACTTCTGCAACATGGGTCACTCTTTCACAGGGTGAAGTTTTTAAGGACAGGCTTCTCCAGTGTGGGTGCCCCATGGGGTCACAAGTCCTACCAGAAAACCCACTCCAGATTGGGCTCCTCTCTCCACATGTCTGCTGGTCCCTGCCAGGAGCCTATTCCACCATGTACCTCCCAGAGGATCACATCCTCCTCTCAGGCCCCCACCTGCTCTGGCATGGGTTTCCTCCGCGGGCTGCAGGGGGATCTCTGTATCCCCATGGACCTCCATGGGCTGCAGAGGCACAGCTGCCTCACCATGGTCTGCACCAGGGGCTGCAGGGAGTCAGCTCTGGCACCTGGAGCACCTCCTGTCCCTCCTTCACTGATCTTGGTGTCTGCAGAGTTGTTTCTCTTGCACATTCTTACTCTGGTCTTCTCTGGCCACAATTACATCTGCTCAATAACTATTTTTCTTCTTAAATATGTTACCACAGGGGAGTTACCATAATTCTTAGTAGGTCCAGTCTTGGCCAGCAGCACATCCATCTTGGAGCTGCTAGGGACTCTGCTGGACATGGTGGAAACTTCTGGCAGCTTCACACAGAAACCACCCTATAGCCCCCCAGCTATGAAAATCTGGCCAGACAAACCCAAAACAGATACTAACTTAGTCCTAAACTCTCCAGATTTCTTCATATTCACTGAGGAGCTACAGTCAGTTCAGTGAAACATCATGCAAAAGAAATGGTTGTAGAACAAATAAATTAGGATTCTGTTTGATTTCTCTTCAGTGATTTCAGTCATCAGTGACAATAAAGGACAGAAGGAAACTGGTCTCCCCAGTCTGTAGCAGTTTTTCCCTAGCACAATACTCCTTGCTAATATTGAGAAGCAGCTAGTAGAATATTTTCTTCATAAAGATTGAAGATAACCAAGATATGAAACTGTGGGACAGGAATAAGAAGATATTCCATTTTAAGGAAAACTGAGATATTCAAATGTTCAATAACAGCAAGTTCATTTTTGGTGCCATTAAAAGCAAATAATAACATTGCTTTTATTTATCTATTTATTTAATAATCTGTTTAGACTAATTATGCCCATAAAAAAGTCTGAATTGTTCTTAATTATAATCAGTTTCAGCAAATTCAATCAGTGGAATATTATCTGATATCTATAATAGCCATGTTCATTCTAATCACATTAGCCTATGTTAGTTGCTGCATGCTCCAAAACACAAATTAGTGGAATTCATTTTGTTTACATTGTAGGCTGCAGATTAAATCCATGTCGATCTATGCCTCTTTTTTTTCAAACTCTTATTTTAATTCTCATTACCAATGAAAATACACACAGAACAAATATTTTTTCTTTATCAAATATAATTAATAAATCACTTCTATTGGTTTTATTACACTAATTGCTAGATATTGTGTCCAAAATTTCAAACCATTATTCTCTCAGACTTTTTTTGACATAACTTCTTTGGACAAAGTATTAAATCTATATTTGAACAAAATTTAACCAACTATCATCTCAATCCCAAATGAGGTTTGTTGATGCAAAGGTAGTGTAAACATTTACAGTCGCATTATCTCAGCCAGAAGAATAGAATTTATACACACACGTATCTGAGGAATTTACACAGTCGGACAAATTGCTCCTTATCTATCAATATTAAAATTTATGCCTTGGTCTTCATCTGTTTATTTTCAGAAATTAAAGAGCGGGAGTGTTAGGTAAGCTTTTCTAGTAAAAAACATTTTAAGACTTCTGATTTAGGGTCCACAGTGTTTTTATTTTGTTGAGTAGCAGCTTCCGTAAGCTAGCACTATTGATGATGAATACTAACATCAGGAGATAGACTTGCCTACATTCTGTCTTTTACTTAATCTCTCCCAATCCTCACTGCTAATGTTAAATTTGTTTTAACAAATATTTTGTATGAATTCTGATATTATTTCTAAAAACAGTGTATTACTGGTGGTTTTTATTGCATCTGTCCCTTTATCATCATACTGTTAACGTACTCCTTGTGTTCACTCACATTGTATGAATTATCCCAAGAATTCTGCAACTTTTTCATAGGATTCTGACACTGATTTAGCTATTATTTTAGCTTTAGGAAGAGGTAAAAGCATTTAATCATTGTGCTTCTTAATAGTATGAGATCTACATTTGGATCTATTTTGAATTTCTCTTGGGGTTTGTAGGTGGTGTTCTCAGTCAAAGGCAAAGAATTACCTGACAGTGACTACACCCATATCACACTTCTTCCTCAAGACAAAAAATATCACATGCTTCTGTGTGATTTTTAGGCAATTCATAAAAGAAGCTGTTAGGAGCCCTTGACAGACTGACTCTGGACATCACCTTAGATTAAAAAAATAAAAAGGTGAATGGACAGCCAATGCTTTTCAATGAACCTGAAAGCCTTTAGGTTGTTGCATTTGTAGTTGACTGAAAGGTTGCATATTAGCTTTTTATTCGACTTTTTAAATGTGCCTGGAGGACTGAGAGATTTTTAGGGTCAGTGTGAATGGGAAGAGGAAGACAAGAGCAGCTGTACAAAAAAAGTTACTGTCAAGAGGTGTTCTGCGACATCAAGAAGTTCAGTACATAAAAGGCACTTGTCTGCTAAGTAGAAGAAACTTGTAGGAGCTTTGGATTTCTAATAGGGCTTTAGAATTGTACAGCTAAGAGTAGATAACTTTGCTATAAATATGAACTTCAAAAGATGTCTTTCAGTCCATTAGTGTCAAAAGAAAATATGAAAAGACCAATTTCTGCAATTTCTGTGCATTAAATAATTTAAAATAATGCAGGAGAGTTGGTTGTGACACAACTAGGGTCAGTCTATATAGTTGTGAGTTTCTAAACCAGACTTAATTCAATCGCTTCTTTGTATGTTGCATTAGCTGCCCAGTTTGAATTAAGTAACATTATAGACTTAAAAAAGTCAGGTCAAAAGACCCTTTATGTGTGAAAAAGTCAACCACTCACAAAAGTTATAAAAGCTACAATTACAGTTCTGTTTATAACAGTAACCTGGTCCCTCCATATACTTATGGTCTGTAGTTAGATCCCTCTGTGCTTTTCTTAGAAGCTGTCAGCATCATTTTGTATATGGAACTGGCCATGCTTACTTAAAATGCAGCAACTCAGTAATTTCCTTTCTTTTCCCTGATAAACATATGCCTTATTTATGGCACAATATTCAAAGCAGATTCAGAAAACAAGAATAATTCCTACTGGAATTTTTCCATGTCCCCTTTACTGTAATATGCAACGTTAAACACTAATGAATGCATGGTAATGGCATCCTTCTGAGATAAGTATGTGTCACTCTCTCCAATGCACATACAAGAAACAAAGGCCCAGAGATATTATCCTCTGCTTTAGAATTTGTTTTGAGAGACATGATCTGATTTTTTACATTTAAAAAATCCAAATCACTGAACTATAATTTAAAGGCTTAGAGTAGAGAGAAAAAAAAAATTACTTCACTACTAGCTCTGACTGTGCCTTTAGGCAACAAGGACTGTAAAGAATGGACTGGTCTCAAGAACCTGAGATAGCATTAATCTCATATATTCATAAAAGTATAGATCCAATCCACTGCCTGGAACTAATTTTAAAAGTCCAGCTCCGTGGAGTTTTGGGGACAGACTGTGATTCCTAGGTACGGGTCTTAAACGCTGTTTGAAATATCTTAGGCTGCATGAGGTCTCAGCTCATGAGACATATCCCTGGAAGACATATGCCTGTCTGCATTGGCATCTGGAATCCAGGTTAGATTTGCAAGTGTATTTCAATGTCATTAGACACTTCTACATACACAGGGCTGAGCCCCACCCTCACTCATATTTCAGGAAAGCTGCAGAGCTGTTAGTTTCTCTGAAAAATTGAGTAGTTGAATGGAGTATCTCTTCAGCAGGATCCAGATGACTGAAACTGTAAGTGTCCACTGATGAATGAGTGATGATGAGGTTTCCTATTTGGTTTGCTTTTGCTGTTTCAGGAGAACACATATCCCTTTGCATATCCTTTGTCATATATGTCAGTCACTTGTAAGACTGCCAAGTACTCTTCAGATTTTCAAATTGCACAGATATGCATGTATAGATACAGGACTTGAGTCACCTTCTGAATGATTGAGTTCATCTTGAGACAGACAGCTAGCATGCCATTGAAATTTATATCCGGAGTGAGTTATGTGGACATTTAAAGATGGAGAACTTATTTTCTATAATGTGCCTTGAAAGAACGTGCTACATTGAAATACAGCTGCTTTTTTTTTTCCTTGAAGTGACCAATATTTTATTGTTCAGTCTGTATTTCTCTGTCAGTCAAATTCCTTCCTGATTGCACCTCCCCATTTCTGTGTTATTCTGTACACACACTAGTGCACTCTTTCAGCTTCTTAGCTTATTAACCTTATGCATACTCTAGAAAAATCCGCTTGACACCACACTGACCTACTATTAGCATATATTTTGACTTATTTGCCCATCTAATTCTTGTTCCACTGAGCCTTGAGTTTCAAGCTTTTTTGCCTCAGGATATTCCCTTTTACTCTCTGTCCTGGGTTCATTATCAGATTTATGTACTTTATTCTTTCTTTCTATCTTCTCCTGGATTTTCTTGGAGATTGAGACACACAGTTTCTGTCTTCAGTATTTTCTGCTTTCAGCATTGCGTTATCTCTTTTTCACACTCTGAGAAACTGTAGAAAATTTAAGGAAATAACAAGCAAGTGCCAAGTGCTAAAAGTTGTGATACTCTATTCCCTTCTGATGAACGAGAAAGAGCAAAATCAATTGTGAATATGAAAGTTCTTTCCTTGCTCTAATTCCTACACTTTTGTAGTCTGGTATTTTCCAAGGATAGATCTGACATGAAGCTTTTCAGACAGAATGGCTAAAATTTGGTAGTTTTAACACATATTATTCTCAAGTAAAATATCAGGTTTTTGATAGATATTGTCAGTTTTCACATATTTCCATATGAGATGCCAGAATCTCCAAGGGAAAGAGAATAGAGGAGAATCTGAAGGATGCCTCGACCAATGCATTTCAAAATGTTAGGAAATAATTATCTTAGATAAAAATGGTTTGGCTTTGCTACTGTTGTGATTCTGAATAGGTAGTGGCCTAATTACAGACCTATTTATAAGCAAATAAATACATATAAATATATATNATAAAATACTTTAGAGCTGTTCAAAATAGATCCAAGGAGTAAATGGCCATCTGAGAAATTTAATCTGTCAGGAACTCAACTTTTGATCTTATTCTTTGGTCTTCATCTATCACTATATATCTGTGTTCCAGAGTCACTTCTTCATCCTATCTGTTATGCTGAAAAGGCATTCTGGCACCCATTCTTAGCTACATTATGGTCAAAGAAAAGAAAAAACAAAAAAAACTCCTGAATTTATCTTCCTAAATTTACAACTTTATTCAGTTTCCAAAACATAAAAGTCTATATTATTTGACATAACAAAAGGTTTCATGCATGACTCTGGGGTGCTGGCTCAAAAACCATAGGTCTGCCGGCAAACATGCCATTCTTCTCCGTCGGTCTAGCATTCTCTATAATCCCTCAAATATCAGTAAATGCCTATGTTAGATAACAGAACTCCAGAAATCTTAGGCTTCCTGTCAAGGATGCCTCAAAATAGTGTCCAGGTTTTGCAAGCATATGAATCCTTGAGAGTGATAGGGATTTTTATTTTTCATTTAACCTCTGCACAATTAATCTTTGAAAGATGAGGGCAAAGCAGCCCTCTTCTGACATTTTAAACTTTTCCTTGATATCTCCTGCTGGAAATGTTTACTTCATGAGGAAATTGAAATCATTATAATCTAGTGAATGGATGAGGTTTATCTCCCTTAACTTGCTGCTGAAATTTTAACAAGAGCTTCACAGAAGCTAATTTCATCAATACTCAGGTTCAAGATAGCATAGTCTGCAGACAAAATGGCTTATATAGAAGGTTGTTCAAAACAGGGGCACATCATTATCACTGAAAAATGATGTAATAATACATTACTGCAAAGTAAGCTACAAGGATTACAATTAGACATGCTTTAAAATTAAAAGGACCTCTTATTTGCACCTTGGCAGTTTAAATATTCATAAAACTACAGGCAGGAATTGGGTCAAGGGAGAAGGGCTGTTGCTGGAAAGCATATGGAGACATATAATATTATATTGAGAGACATCAGGGAACATATTATATTGAACAGTTATTGTGTTTATTGCAAACAGATACTATTTAACAATTAATTTAAACCTTTATATATATGTTCTTCTGCTTATTTACAGTGAATTAGATCTTCCATGGTAAATTCCAAATTCACACTACTTGTGCATATTAGAAACACTTATTTACACAGCAAGCCATTTTGCTCTGTGACTCTTCAGAAGCTGAGCTCAACTCTTCAGCCACTAAACTTCTCATTTTTAAATTCTGTTGGTTTGTGCTACATATTTATCCTTTTTGTAACTTGCTTAATTCTCTTTTTTTCTATCAGGATTTCCAGGTTTTCCATCTTAAAACAATTAAAATCTAAAACTTTTTCTTATTAGAGCATTATTAGTATTTGCTTTAATAAAAAAAATATAATAACAATAATTCATTCTAGCTGATATGGTGCATTATTTCAGAAACTACTACATAACTATTTTCATATTTGTATTTCAGAAGAGTTATATAAAGATATGTTCAAACACAGCATTATACTTCATGGTAAATGTGTGTCGTAGATAGAATTTTTTTCTTTTCCTACTCATGTTAAAAAGATTATCAAAATTAAAGTTGACTATTGAAGAGAGCAGGAGATTCAACGACATAGATCCTTTAAAAGCATTTCCAAATAAAATTCTGACCATTTGGCTTGAAGAGGGAATTATTTTAGCTGTAAAATTTTCCAGCAGCTTATTGTGAACAGTTTTGATTTAATTCTTCTCAAAGATTAATGTTTTGTTCCTAAAACAAAAAAAACTTCATGAAAATTTAAAGAATTGTACAGTTGCTAAGCCTAAACCGTGTATGTTTAGATTTATAAAACAGAGTTCTAAGTTAGTGTGTTCAAAAAAAAGATGTGGTATTAAAACCAAAAAAAGAAAAGGATTGAGAAGAAAAAATAAATCTAAGTCACAAATAAAATATAATGGATGAAAATGTAGAATTTGGATAATACAGCAGCATTAGAAATAAAAAATAGTCACTCTCTGAATAATCTTCTGTTTCCCCACCAGACATCATTTCTAGCACAATTTCACTTGAGAAACATGAGAATATGTTCAATAATATATGTGGAGAAAATAGTGAAAAAAGGAGAGATTCAATGATGGTTCATCAGAAGATGATTACATTAATAAAACAGCACAACAACAAGCTGTTAACTTGACAATGCATTGGGAACACATGTATCAAAGTAACATGAAGCTGGAAAGAAACATGCTCTAAGATTTCCTTTTCTTTTTCTGGTTACTCTAATAAAAATGCAGGTAAATGTGTCAGGGAGAGGTGAGAAGATAATTCTGGTTATTTTCCCTCTTATATGTCTCTAACATTTTGTTCTTACCAATAATTCAGACTTCAGAGGAAAAACATCAAATAACCCAAGACCGTTTTTTTTCTACATTTTTAGCCATTTTCATCACCTGTGGAACTGGTGATTGTAATCTATTCAGAAAGAAAAAGTACTTTAATGACTCACTGGCCAGGTAAGTTTAGCATGTATAAAATTCCATCAGTTTTCAATTGAATCCTTTGCAGCCCCAGTGAGCTGAGCAAAGCCTGGCAAGACTAACAGATTAATCTCGAGAGGAAACAGAGTTCACTCAGTATCTCTGGTCTGCAGCCAAGCTCAGGTGTAGGGTAGAATATATTCCACAGCTAGCAGGCTTCTTAGCATGCATGGGAACCTGTGTGCCACATGGAGGTGTCAACAGACTTTATGATACGTCAGGATGACAAAACATAAGGATTGAGTTTTCATATTACTAATAATTGCTCTATTATGCATTACTTCACTGGTTTGATGGGAGAGAGCAGAGTGAGTGAGTGAGTGAGGCTTATAGAGAAGGCACATGCATCTAAATCCATGTACCAAACTTTCCAGTGACATTACACCAGATCTGTTTCACAGTATTCATTGTAGTATAAGGTATTCACTAATAGTTTCAGAAAAAAAAAGTACAGAAACTTCAATTATTATTTCATTTCAGAGATGAAAACCAGAAAAAAAGTGAGCAGAAAATGAGACAACATGAAAGAAACAGGATCAAATCTTAGCAACTAAAAGTTCTGCATCATCACTTAACACTTGTTTATACCAGTAACTCAAATTACTTATAACCTGGACCCTAGAACTGAGATTTATACGCAATTACAACTTTTAACTCACATTCTGGGGCCAACACAGACTGCATATTAATTTCCACAAAAACTGTGCTCAGCATTGTAATTTGCAATTTATAGAGATCATAAGACAACATCTTAGCACTGTTTATTATACATGCACTACATATTGAACAAACAATGTGTTTTAGAGAATTTTACTCTTCCCTCAAGAATTTTCAGTTTGTGTACTTAGGAATCCTCAGCTCCTAATTTTCCCATTTGGCTTTTCTGCCAGATTCTGCACTCCCTTAGGCAACAACATATTTTAGTTTAGTGGATGGGAAAAGGGAGATGCCAAAGATTGGCCCCTAATCAGAGAGAGCACAGAGCCAAAGAATGTCTACAGGTCTAGATACTGCTGTGGCCAACACAGAATGCTAATACTGCATTACAAACTTCATTGTATTTAAAGATATCTGTATTTTACATATATGTGTACATATGTATTTACTTTCTCCTTCTGGGCGACACCTTAAGTATGTTACATAAAGTTGGCAGAAAAACTGAACAGGCTTTTTCTACTTCTAGTAAAGATATTGTAGGAACTTCAACAAACAGTGGGGTAACAGATGGAATAGTTCTCTGTGTGGATGGTCAATACTGCATCCAATCCTCAACATGCTCATTAATGATCTAGAAAAATGGTCAGAGTATACACGCAGCAATGTTGCTTATGACAGAAAACTAGGAGAGGTGTCTGATACACCAGAGGGTTATGCTGTTATCCAGAGGGACTTTGGATGAGAAGATGGAGGCCGACATTTTTCAGCGGTCCCCAATAACAGGAATAAAAGCAATGGGCACAAACAGAAGCACAGTTGGTTCTTTCTGAACATAAGCAAGCCCTTTTTCACTGTGAGGTTGACAGACCACTGCCACAGGTTGTCCAAACAAGATGTGGAGTCTGCTTCCTTGGTGATATTGAAAAGCCATCTAGACATGTTCCTGAACAACCAGCTCTAGGTGATACAACTTGTGCAAGGGAGTTGAACTACAGAGGTCCCTTCCAAACTTAAGCATTCTTTGATCCTGTGAAAAGCACAGCCAGGTTATATCTCCCATTTAAGCCTCTAGTTTGACATTTGTTGATCCCAACCACCTTAACGAATTTTCTACATGGCTGATGATCAACCAGAAATGCTATATGATGAACAGCTCCTAGCAGAAATATTAGGACTCTTAGAGCTTTTCACTTTTCTAAAATAGGTTTTAGAACCAGGATGGAAATTGCATGTCTTTATCTGCTTAGGACCAGTTCCACTTATTTATTTTATTTAACTGCAAAGGAACAAAAAAATCAACATTTTTTCCCTACAGTTATCCAGTCATAAGTGTACTTGCATAAGATGTAATCCTTTCCCAGAAAGATATTTGGTAACAAAAACCCAAACAGGCACATTGCTATGAGGCTACAGATCATAGTGAGAAACATCAGCCTCATATTAATGAAGTACATTTATGAATATTAAGGGTTTACAATGGTCACAAGTACCTCTTTGTTTTCAAGTCTGTAGCAAAATCCAATTATTGATCACACTTGGTTGTCTGGAATGTTTACAGGAGATGGTATTCTTCTTTGAATAGTTGCTAATTTATGCAAATGGTAACCTGTGTTTGTAAGGGGAAAAATTATAATGGTTGCACATTCCTCAAGGAAATACTGGAACTCTGGAGCTTTAGAAAGTGAATCACAGAATGGCTTAGGTTGAAAGGGACCTTAAAGATCACCTGGTTCCAAACCCCCTGCTATGGATAGGGACACCTGTCAATACACCAAGTTGCTCAGAGCTCCATCCAGCCTGGCCATAAACTCTTCCAGGGATGGGCCATCCACAGCTTCTGTGGGCTGCCTGTTCCAGCACCTCACTGCCTTCACAGCAAAGAATTTTTTTCATAATGTCTAACCTAAATCTACTCTCTTTTAGTAGAATTAAGACATTTCCCCTCATTCTGTCACTACATAGTCTTGTCAATAGTGTCTCTCCATCTTCCTTGTAGCTCCCTTCAGGTACTGGAAGGCAGCAATTAGGCCACACTTATGCATTCTCTTTTCCAGGCTGAACAAACCCAATTCTCCCAGCCTTTCCTCATATAGAAGTTACTCCATCCCTCTAATGAATTTGGTGGCCCGCTTTTGGACTCATTCAAGCAGATCTGTATTTTCACCAAGATTTTTTGGGGAAAGTTTTATTTGTCATAGAAAAGAATCATTCTGAAGATGATATAAAAACTAGGTTTATATTGCACCAGAATGAGTTTCGTAGTAACAGAAATTCTGATTTGGTGCAAAAAGTATGGGTTTTTTCTCAACAGTCTATAGGAATTTTTGAGGAGTACCAAACCCTGATCACTGCACACTATTGAATTTCTAATACACCAAATGCTTGTGACAGTAGTTGTACCCCCACAAATAGGTTTTCAAGACCTGTGTGTTATATAACAGTGTTTTCAGAAAAGACTGACTAGAAACCTGGTAAAATGGTTTTACTGTCTACTGCACAAACATCTAGATGGTGTTTCAATTCCGTTGCAGTTTTGAAATGTATGGTTGGATTATCTCATATATTCTGCAAATATTAGTGACAAATAATAATATTGTAGCTTATAAATGCTACTTATATGTTCTCTTCTCATAAAAGAACAAATTTAAAATTTTATTACTTTTTATTGCTCTAATTTCATTTTTATGTTATTCTATTTTTAGACACTTATTTAATTCTGAAGTAAGGAAAGTATTGCCAAATTCAGAAGATAAGTGAAAAATATAGTCTTAACCTAAAGTGTGGCAAGTTATTCTCATTTTCTCATAATTTCTCTTCTGGCAGTGGTGATACCTTTCCTTTAGCATTAAATTGGAGTGATTATCATTACAGGCATCGTTAGTGTATATATTTACATTTTCAGGAGAACAAAAGCACATATTAAATGTATTTATTTACATTACCTGAAGAAAAGAAGCATAATTGTTTATGGAACTTTGTAACAAAGTCAGAAATGGCTGTCCTCAACCTAACCTTGCAGTACTACACATATTTAATCAAAAAGTTGAGTATTTATAATATCTCAGGAAGTAATTGTTGCTGAAATATTGCAGCAAGCTGTAGAGGTTTCTGGTGGGGTGACAAAAAGATGCTTTCTGGACTTTGCACTATTTAGTTGGTGTACACGGAAGAAAAGTAGTCACTGCCGATAAAGCGTTTCAGAGATGAACTTTTCAAGTGGCAGTGTCCATTAGGATGGGCCACAATAAAGAGCACAACCTCGAATCTCGTGTCCAGCTCTGGGCCCCTCACTACAAGATAGACATTGAGGTGCTGCACGTGTCCAGAGAAGCACAAGAAAGCTGATGAAGGTGCTGGAACACAGATCTTATGAGGAGCGACTGAGGGAGCT
>VZTZ01043729.1:0-35314 GCA_013400955.1 Drymodes brunneopygia
TGGTTGTGTCCATGGATTCTGTTAAAATGTATGTCTCAGCTCAGGAGTTTTCCAGCTTTTCCCCTTCACATTGTCTCAGCAGGCTCACTGGCTGGAGAGTGAATGAGGGGCTGCCTGGGACTGGGCTGCTGGCTGGGGTGAAACCACAACATATGGTTTCCACTAGAAGCTCTTTCATCTCATTGGTCATAATCCAATTAGCAGAAATTGACATCTGGATGTAGACCTTCATTTGTAACAATTCTAGATCCCATTATAAAATCCACATCCAGGAAAGATCCTGAAACTCCATCTCTTTTTGGATTATCTTCTTTCTCAAAAGAAGGAAGGTCCATTGCATTCAGACACAAAACCTTCCCGGTGTACTGAATAACATCTGAAGAGACTGCAGAAGGCACCAAAGGGTTAACTGAAAACTCTTGAATGAGAGGTGAGCTAAATAACTTTTCCACAACACAGAGAAAATGGCTATTTTTGCTAGAACTGAGTCCCTTAGGTTCAGTGCAGCTTTTCCTAATGAAACAAAAAGCAAACACCACTCTGATTTTTCCCAATTTTAAGGCCTGATTGTAATTTCACAGTGAGATAAGTGCCCTCACACTGAGGGTGGCAGAGCACCAGAACAGGCTGCAGGATCATCATGGAGCTTCCTTCTCTGGAGACATTCAAAACCCACCTGGATGCATTCCTGTGTAACCTGCCATAGATGACCCTGCCTTGGCAGAAGGGTTGGACTGGATGATCTCCAGACGTTGTTTCTAAACCTAACAATTCTGTGATTCCATGATAATGCAAGAATAAATCTGATCTAGATTTACAGACATTAAAAATTGACATATAAATATTCAAAGAAGATGTGACAGATGAGTTTACCCACTGACAACTCATTTCTATATTTTGCACTGGAGATCTGAACTCCATATTACATTAATGAATGCTTTGATAGTATGTAATATTAAATTTTCATACTTTTAAAAAATCTTTCAGTCCATAATCAAACAAAAGCTTGTATTTGCTTTTTATTTAAAGAGGTAAGATCATATCTCTTGGTAAACATAGAATATTGTTTTAATTTTGTTAACTGTACATGAGTGTCTGTCTTGCACAGTACCTTGCAGGCTGTGAATATTCAAGAGATCCTCTGCTAAGCAATTTCAATTAACCTGTCTCTCCTGTCATAATCAGAGAAACAGTTTGCATTTTTTACAGGAAATGGACAGAGTCCCAGACATACATTGCTTGCCAAAATTTATACTTCCCACCATTCAAAGAAGAAATTGTGCAGGATTTACTACCGATGTTACAATCAGGTTGCAATAGATGTTACTTTGAATTAGATGTGCTTTAATTTACCATGACTTTTGCATCTCTAAAGCACCCTGTTGGAGTTCTACTGTTAATATTAAGTGAAGCACATGGTTCTTTTGTTACTCATCAGTGGCCCTATTCAACAGAAATTGAATTTCCACGGCTGCCATGCACTTAAGGCTCCTGAGGCTGGATACCTAAAGTGCCCAATCCTGATGCAACTGATAGATTGTCCTTTGTAGAGGGTTAGAGTTTTCTTCAGGGCTGCCGTACCATCTCAGATGGTGTTCCACAGCCTTCTCATCAAGATCCAAGGAGAAGAACCATATCCAGGTAGTGGATGGAACTGTTTCCAGAAATGCTGATGATGTCTTTTCCCTGGTCTTAGGAAATGAAAAGCCAGACACGGTTAGAGGGTTGGGGGTCATTTACCTTGGTATTTTAATAGGCTCCCATTTGATGCATCACTTCACCCAGGTGGAACCCATTGCAATGCACACACCCATCACATCATGTACACAAGTTATAGACCTCACACATTAGCATATCTAACAAGAGGGCCCAATAAGGGGGCTGGGGTGACCTAACTTCTAGTTTACAGAATCTGTCCTACTAGGGGACCTTGAGTTTTAAGATAGTAGAATGTTTGGTCTTCTAATTCTACAGTTTCTGGGGTGTTTGGTTTCCCAGCCTACTGGACACCGAGAAACCAGGCTAAGTTTTCAGACCTAAAGGATTACAAGTATGCATGCTAATACATGTGGATACAGAGAACTGTGTAAAAAGTATGTAAAAGAAAAAGCAAAAGCCCTTTCGGCATCACTGACACACCTGTCCATTTTAAAAGGCATCTTCTGGACATTACAGGGCTTTCCAAGTATTGCAAGTCACAAGTGTGATACCAACCTGGAATGAAAATATTTAACTGTATGAAACTTGATGAAAGCACAGTTTTTATTGAGTGGCTGACAGGTAATAGGAAAGCACTGAAAATTCGATGCTTTCACTCTTTCATTTTGTCAAAGGCTATCAAAATTTGATTGTTACTGTTTCCATAATATGTTTCTTAAGGTACAAGGTTCCTACCTAACTGAAAATTCTCCAGAATTCAGAGAAAGCTGAAGACCTTCTCACTTCCATAGTGAGGCTCCTTCATTTCCATAGCCACTTTACTGTTTCATGTTTCATCGTTAATCTGGGGACATGGTACTTTTTTCTGCATGCTAGGATTTCTAATGATGCAAGACATTTCTGCTAAATATAGGAGCTCAAGATAAAATCATTTGTGGTATTTGTTTCTCATGTAACTTGATCTTGACTAAAATTTTCAGAACCTCAAAGAAAGCATTTTGATATGACACTTGTCAAAGCATGTCTGTAGGTATAGCTCTTCATATCCTTTACTTTGTCAGTCAAACAGCTTATATTGGGGTTAGAGAAAGACATTAAATACCAGCTGAGCATCATAATTTATGGAGATGGAATACTATGATAAAAGCAGCACCACCAAGAAAGCCTTTCCAGCTTTCCTAGCCTGTGAATATGTCTTGATCCTATCATAAAATCATTGAATTACAGAATAGTTTGGGTTGGAAGGGACTTCAAACATCATCTTGTTTCAACCTCCCTGCCATGTGCAACACCTTCCACTAGACCAAGTTTCTCACAGCCCCATCCCACCTGGCCTTAAACAACTACAGGGATGGGACATCCACAGCTTTTCTGGGTCTGTTCCAGTGCCTCATCACCCTCCCAGCTGAGGAATACATCTGGAGCAGGTAGCTCGCTATGCAAGCTGCAAACTGAGATGGAGTTTGAGATGCAGATTGAGCTCTGGGTAGGAGCCTGAACAACAGGCCATGAACTGCCTACTTTTTGGATAAGAGGAGGAATGAAAACAAGTGGTGCCAGCCAGGTGAATGGACATTGAGAGAAACAGCAGGAGCAGCAGGAGCCAAGAGGAAGAGCAAGACGTGGGCATGGGTAGACTGTGCGAGTGTAAAAGCCTGAGGGTTGCTTTGTTGGGGATTCCTCCTCAGAGTCACCAGCTCAGGCTGTTTCGGTGTGCTGTGCTGTAAACAAACTTCTGTGGAATGAGACACGTGAGACTTTGCCATGAGGAATCTGGTCTGACTGCATGAGTGGGATGTGTAGGGAGCAAAGCGAGGGCCTCCCAGGTCACTGGAGCCTCTCACTGCGAAGGGGCTTTTGTCCCATCAATGAAAGTCTCTGGCCTTGGCAGTGTGACTACCAGAGAGGCTCATGAATGGTCACACGGGGGAGGTTCCTTAACACTAACAGTACAATATCTAAACTAACCCTACCCTCTTTCAGTTACCCCCTTGTTCTGTCACTACATGCCCTTGTAAAAAGTCCCTCTCCAGCTTTCCTGTAGGTTCCTTTCAGGTACTGTGAGGCTGCAATTAGGTACCTCAGAGCCTTCTCTTTTCCAGGCTGACCAATCTCAACTCCCTCAGCCTTTCCTATTGGAGATGTGCTCCATTCCTCTAATGAACTTGGTAGCTTTCCTCTGGACTTGTTTCAACAGGTCCATGTCCTCCCTGTGCTGCTCCTTACCTACCCACAACCCTCAGGACTGTGAACTCTACCAGTGCAGGATCACTGTAGCCCGGGCTGCCTCCCATCCTGATATCCCCAATTAGCTCAACAGTGTTGGTGACCAGCAGACTCAGTAATGCAACCCCTCCACTACAGCTGTATATTAGCCCTTCCTGTGGGTCAGGAAGTTATTTTCCATCCATTCCATGAGTTTCCTGAACTGCCTACAGCTCTCTCTGCTCCCTTTCCAGCAGATATCAGGGTGGCTGAAGTCCCCCAGCAGGACAAGAGCCTGCAAGTGTGATCCTTCTTGTAGCTGCAGCAAGGAGGTCTCATCAATAGGCTACCCTTGGTCAGGGTCTTGTAGTGACACCAACCACAAGGTTCCCTTTGTTGCCTCAGTCTCTGTTTCTTACTCACAGCCTTTTACCTGCTCATTGTTGTTCTTCAGTTCACAGGTTCTTCAGAGATGGCTTGTCACACTCAATCCACCTCTTGAGGCAGAGGGCAACACCTCCATCTCTCCTTTCTGTCCTGTCCCTCCCGAAGAGCCTCTAGCCATCAATAGCTGCACTCCAGTCAGGGGATTCATCCCACCAGGCTTCAGTAATGGCAGCTAGGACACAGTTTTCCAGCAGCATAGTGGCTTCCAGCTCCTCCTGTTTGTTGCCAACACTGCATGCACTGCTAAAGAGCCATTACAGCTGAGCCACTGGCCATGTTGTCTTCCTACAGGAACATAATTTAATTCCTGTCAGATTGTTCTCTGGTGTTTCCCTGTTGGCTTCTGTTACCTCAGAAGTCCCTGGCTCATCTCCGTAAGACTGCAAATGTGGTCATAAGACATAAGACAAGGCATAAGACATAAGACTTAGTGTGGTCAGCACTCTGTGACTTCAGAGTCAGCAGCAGAGAACCCTCACCAGCACCCTGTCCCTCTAACCTTTGCCTCTCATCCTACAGCTGACCAGGGACAAGTCTGATATTGTCCCTCTATCCCAACACATCTAGCTCTGCAAGTGAGACACTCCAGTTTTCCCAAGCAAAAATGCTCCTCCCTCACTGAAAAAGGTGAGTCCCATCGGATGCCAGCATACATGGTGCTGCCTAAGCCTTTCCATTGTCAAAGAACCCAACATTTTTGCACTGACACCAGCCATGGAAACATATATTGATAGAGTCAATCCATCTGTTTCTTCCAATGTTTCTGTCTTCTACTGGAAGAATAGAGGAGAATAAAACTTGTGTCCCAGATTCCCTTACCCACCGCCCAAAGAAGCTGGTTTTGGTCACTCTCAGACTACATGCTGCCACTTCATCATCCCCTCTGTGGAAGATCTATAACAGGCCAACACCCAGCGATTTTCAACCTGTTGTCTTCAGGTGTTTTACAGACCCTGCCTACCTGAAGGACAACCTGCATTACAAATGTTTGATTTCCATGCTAATAATTAGCAGAGAAAAGACCCATTTTTTTTTTAAATACCAAGCTCTCAATATCGTCAGGATGGCATGCAGGGTTCCTATTTCTATCTCTAAGATAGAAATTGACTGGAATTATACAATTTTTTGCCTGCTGCAACTTTGGTTTTCTCTTTTTTCCAGATATACACAGCATTCCAACAGCTCTGTAAATTCATGCTAAGAATGTACATTCAGATAATTGCAGCATTAAAATTACTAGCTATAGGTTAAAATCTTAAAGTTATAAAACATAGTAAAATAAACTGAATACAAGTTAAATACACCAGAAACTGTGATCCTTAGCCAGCATGAAAATTCATTATATTTAAGGGGACTGCTTGTAAGCTCCAGGACTGATCTTCAGTATTTCCAGAATCTACACCAATGTTAGTCTGCAGATCACAGAAAGCATGACTTTACAGTCTTTGTAATCAACATGAATGAAAGGTTAGCAGCACTGGATATTTTTTTTTTTAATTCAAGTATAGCAAAAATTAATATAATTTAACAGAAAATTGCTTCTAAGCTTCATGTTAACTCAATATGTAGGTGTGTTTTTTCAAGTTTTGTTTTGATTTCCTTGGGTAAGCCATACATGTCATAGTTATAGATTTGCATATTAAACAAAGAAATTCAGCTCAGGCTAAATTCAGCTGTAGGAAAACAAAGTGCAAACTATCTACCATCAGGTTTCAGACAGGGAGTCCTTAGTGAGCAACAGAAAACATACCTACCTTTGCCATTTTCTTTACGTTTTCAGGTATAGCACCTGGCCCAATATAGTCTCAATTGTGCATCTACAGAAAGACATTACTATTGCTGTTGGTAATAGTTGTTAATGCTTTTTGTTTCCAACTCTCAGAAGGTTCATACAAAATGCTTTACACAGATGGTTTTTTGTACTGGATTATAGAGCCACAAAATACCTCAAGTTGGAAGAGACCCATAAGGGTCAGCAAGTCAAACTCTCTGCCTTTCACAGGCCTACTTAATAGTAAACCATAAGAGAATCACCCAGATGCTCCTTCAACTCTGTAAGCCGTCTGACCACTTCCCTGGGTAGATCATTCCAGTGACTGACCATCCTTTGGGTTCAGAATCCCTCTCTCTACAGGATCTCCTCTATCATCAAAGAATTCCACAGTTCCTCCTAGTTCATAATCATCATCAAACTAACTTAATGTACATTCAACTTCTGCATCCAAATAATTTATAAAAGTACTAATGAGCACCGGCCCTAAAATTGAGCCCTGTGATCAACTATTTCTTGATTTTTCCATTCATTTGAAGTTTTGCTTGCTGCACCTCTATTTAGATTACATTCTTGCTTTGTGGATTTAAAAACAAAAATCTTTAAACATTTGTGAAACATTTTCAAATCAAAGACAAACGTACATAAGATATTTCTAGTTTCACAGAAGCCCTTTTATTTAGGATAAAATTTCAAATCAATTTGAAAAATCAATTAAATGCTTAAAAGTGGTCATTATTCTACCCAAAATATGGTTCAAATTAGTAGTCATTTGCACTGGTATACAGTAGGTATACAGACAAACTGCAGAAAATTAAAAAAAAAAAAAAAAAGAGTGAAGAAGTTTTCATCTATTCTTTGGTGGATCAAATATACCAGACAATGCATCTATCAAAATGGACAGAAAGATCACCGGAAATACAAAATCCATAATATCACCCAAGTCAGGTACTGCAGAATTTCAGTGGCCTTACCATTGGAAAGGATTTTTGCTGATTTTTACCTTGACCTTTTTTCCATCTTGCAATCTGGGCTCGTTAGCACTCTCCTCTCCATGGAAGGGAGAACAAGCCATTCTTTTCCTTTTAGCAAGCACCCTTCTAATTATATTAGTAATTGGCTCTCAGTGTTTTCCTAACCTTTTCTTAAAGATATTCATATACAGAACTTTCAGTTCTTTCTTGCAGGTCGCATTTGCTCATGCATTGTCCTTTTCTGGATTCACCTCAATTTATCTATGATTCTCCTTACATGCCCAAACCCAGATGTTCCTTTGGTAAGGGGTCACACATATTACTCAGGAAGCAATACTGTGACCCGTTCATGTTTCTCTTGTATGTGATAATAACCAAATTTTCCTTAACAGCACCCACCCTGTACTTGTGGAGTTCCTCTGTCAACATGTTATCTTGTCCTCTCTTGAGTTTCATCTTAATTTTTCCCCAGATCCCTTTATAATACTTTTTTATCCTACAGTTAGTCATCTCCAAATGTAAATAAGAGTTTTTAATTTCTATTAAAATCTGAAGAGCCTTAGATCCTATACGGAATCACAAAAGATGCCTGTACCTGTAATTTGTGGCAAGAGATTCTCTATATGCTGCTACTTACCCCTGCAATATTTTCAATTGAGACAGAGTTTCATTTTTTACCCTTTTAGGCCACTATATTAATCAGTGTCAAATGCTGGCATTTACTGTATCTCCCCACATCTTTTCACCTTGCTGTATCTTGTTTTGACTTATTTTGTTCTCAATAAATCCAGGCTAATTATTACTCTCTTCCTTGTTATTTTTCAAAATCCCAAAGTCTTGGAACTGAACTAACTCATTAGTCCATGCTTCTTGGATCTCCCTTTTCTAATGACATTTAGTACTGGGCTTGCCATTTTTCTAGCAGTCCTGTTGCACAGCAGTCCTCCAACATTTCTCAAAGACAACTTCCAACCAATCTGAAGTTGCTTAGGCAACTTCACTAAGCATACTGTTATGAATTTTATCTGACCAGACAATTTGAAAACATCTAGTTTATCTAAGTTACTCTTACATGGCTTTTCCAGAGTTCAGCTTTAAGCCTTTGTCATAGGTTTTGTGTTAGCCATCTGCTTTTGACTGACCTTTTTGTGAAGACTAAATGTAACAAGGCTTATATATATATATATATATCATGTGGTGGTTGGAAAGGGTTTCCTTTTCCCTTCAATTTCCTTTTACCAGTAATAGATTTGTGGAACTTGTAATTAACTTATTTTAAAATGCTTTCCTTTTACCCTTGACATTTTCTGCTACTTAACCTCATTTCATACCTTGACTTTCCAAATTTGTTACTGCATATTCACATTATACTTCTTTTCCATCAGACTGTCAACTAGATAACCAAGTTTGCATTTTGTGTTTAGTCACTCCTTGAAGACAGTAAAGTTGCCATGACTTGGGCTTATTTACTCTAGCTGTCCTATTCTATCCAGTTTTCTTCCTCTATAACTTTAATCAACAATTCTGAGAGCTAATTCAAATCTGTTTTCTGGAAGTCCATAATCCCTTTTTTTTGCTTTCTTTTTCTCTTCCCAAAGATCACAAAATCTTATTTCAGGTCCAGTCATTTTCAGTTCAAAACCTCAGATAGTTTCATCTTTGATTTCCCTCTCTACTTGCTATGTAGCAAAAGAAATCTTTCACCAGTCAGTTCCTGTAGTCTGTTGGACAGCCTGGGTCTTCACTTGGATTTATCATTATCTTCCACTGAACACTGCTTTTCACATGGTGCTTTCTACATTTTTTTTTTACCTAAATAGTCACCCATATTCTATCATGTAAATCTGAATTTTGTATCACAGACTTTGAACAAGTCTAACTGCACGTGTACTCAAAACGTCAGGGCAAGCATATTGTCTTCTTCATGTTCAAGATCACACTTTTTTTGTCTGAGCAGAATATACACAGGAATACTAGCATTCCAGTAATGAGTAGTGCCTCAAAACCCATAATGCTAATTAAATTATGTTTCTGACTGTGTATTAAGATTTGCAGCTTCTCCTGTTTATAACCCACATTGTTTCACTTATGTGCTGACATGCATGATTTTTTTCCTAACTTTTATTTGCTTTCTTGAAGGAATGTACTTAATTTTGCTGTCTTATCTAAAGACCATTTATGATCATCCACTGTTTCTTCTTACATCCTGCTTCTTGATCTTCACTAATTAGTAGGTTGAAGTACAGAGGTGGTTTCTCCCTGTGTTTAAGTAAATCCATTCTTGTCCAGTAGCCCATAAGTATCACTGCAATAAGTTTTATACTTATCTTTGAAAAATTCCAGTGTAATCAGTGTTACTCAGATATCTGAGTTCAAATTACATAGGGTGTAAGGGGCAGGGGTTTGTGCTTCATTTTTTAAATTAGGCCAGGAGAATTTAAAGGAATATTTCTGTTTACTTTTCAAGTAAGCAGAAGTGAATATTGAAGCTTATTTCTCTATTCAGTTATAAGATGGTGCTCTAGAAGCTCTTTTGTTTTTTACTAAATTCAGTAAAACCTGAGAATAATCCTCCAATTTGATTTGATTGTTCCATAGTTGCCTATTTCATGACTTGTTAACCCTTCTTTGAAGCAGCTGGTTTCTGACATCCTTGGACACAGTGTACTAGAGTAGCCAGAACCCTGATGCAGTAATCCGAACTATTCTTTTCTGATGCTCTTTAGCCTTTTTTGTCCATTTTTTCACTAGGGGGCCCAGCTGTTGCTCTTAAGACTGGATACCAAGCAATTAATTATAATACATTCATCAGGTTTTAGACAGGATGCTGAAGAAGTCAAACAGTGAGCAGACAAGTATCTAAGTACTGCTCTCCTGATGTGCAGACAACAAGTAAACTCCATTGCAACAAAGACTGGCAGCCGTGCCCCAGCAGGCAGAAAGCACTGTTCAGACCTGAGAGCTCCCCAGGTCCCAGTGGCAGGAGGGGCAGGTGACAGGCAGTCCACAAACTAGCAGTGGAGAAAGAAACCAACACACTCTCATGAAAAGCAGTTGAGACTGCAGGAAACACAGATAAAAACATCAAGTACTGGATATGATTACCATAAATCACATGGAAGTCTCATACCAAATGAATCAATATCTCAAGGTATTTTGTAATCCCTAAAGCACAGGAAAAATGTCAACATCTGCACTGCTGAAGTGATCAAAGTATGTGGTTAAGATGACAGGGATGACAATGAAGAATAAGAACAAGAAGGAAACTGCTTCAGAGAACACTGGGTGCTGTAAAGTCTCCATGGCCTAACTGAAATTATCTGAAATCTCTGACAGTTCTAGAGGAGCATACAAGAGTTGTTTACTGTGAATGTTATTGTATTCCACATTAAACTAAAACCCAAACATATCAATGCTTCCTGAAATCATTGGACATAAGTAATCTCTTACTGTATCCCTTTCTACTTTATCTTATGAAAACTACAGTTCTAGATTGGTACCTAGGACTTGTGCACAAAGTCTGTTTCTTCTGACTTCCTCTTTTAACATGATTTTCACATTTGTGTTGGGCAAAACAGCACCTGAACAATACAGGCTCAGTAGCTGAAAAATTTTAAAACCAAAAGGTTTGCTTTTTCTCATAAAATTTTTAAAGTCAGTACACTTTCAAGAACAAGCAGTAACAGATGTTACAGATGACAGGAAAAGAAGTCTTTGTCCAAGGAAACTCAGGAATAGTTCTTTGACAAAATCCAGCTCATGTGTGTACCATCAAAAATAGGCAATTAAGTTCTAAGAGAGTGTTTTCAGAAGTCTTATGAGCTGTTTTATGTGTTGCTCTTCATGCTTTATTCCTTCTTCCCAGCTCAAGATTTTACCCCTAGAATGCCTGTGAAGGAAAAGAAAATAAACCTCTTTTGTTTTTTAAAAACACTGAATACCTTATTCTACATTTATGTGCTATTATTTGTACTGCTAACTGGTTTCTCTGTGTAAAAAATCATGGTGTCTAACTTAGAGCAGTAGCAATGGTCAGCTTGCACAGAAAAAGAATGTGGTGGAGTTGACAAAGTGTAAATGAGAATAGGAGGCATCTCCTGTAAGGAACGTGGTGACAATTAGAATCAGGTCTAACTGCCTGTGCTGAGGAATGGATGTGTGAGTGTCGCGTCCACCCTCAGCCACTGGACTGGTAGGTGCAGTCCCCAGGCAGATACAACAAGGAGTGTCCTCAGCCCTGCTGGGTCTCCTGTGGTCCGGATAGCAACTCCCTTACTCAAGGGCCTCAGCTCCCGAGATAGCAGACACTGTAGCAATGCTGGCTAGGAACAGGAGAGGTCCCTCGCGTGGAGTAAATGAGACGCTGTAACACGGAGGTTAGCAGCACTCAGGGCATCCGAGGTCGAGAGACCCCGAGCTCTCGGAGCAGCTGTCTTTTATTCCAAGACCTCGGACCAATCGGCTCCGAGCTCGGGGGACGAATGGGGGAGGAACAAGGGTAAAGGACCAACTAGGATGACAAAGAGGAGGGGAGGGGATGACAAATGGCTTAAACAAACAATGAACATCTGAACACAGGAGAACTTTCTAGAACCAGGGGGAGATTGGCAGGTGATTGATGACTGTGGTGGCCAATATCCTTGGGGACGTCCAGCCCCTCAGGACTCCGGCCCTGCTTCGGAGTAAACCAACTCAAAGCCCCACCTCAGGGGTATTCTCTCAGTCCTCAGCTTCTTTTCTCCAGGGCTTGAATGTTCCTTGGGCCACCTGAACCACCTCCACATGTGAGCTTCTTCTGGACCTTACACAATTAACATAGCGAGCAAAATTGGTCTTATCTATGTTTTCAACAAGTACAGAACATCATGCTTCCCAGCATAAGCTGACTGAATTGTTATGAAACTCCATGTACAGCAATTATCACATTAATTAAAAGATGTAATGGGCAGTGCCATGTACCCTAGAGAATTCTGGGAAAATGAAAGATTAGGGATTGGAGTTTCTCAGACACTGAAACTGAGTAAGAGACATGTCTAAGGAACTTCCATGTTCTTTGAATGGGACAGCTGCAACCTTCCAGAAATGTAACTCAAATTTTTCAAAGGGCTGTAAACATGAATTCTCAAAAACTGGGGTACTTAAAATTTTATCTTGAAGGCATTGTGTCAGTAGCTGTTGCACATTTCATAAAATATCTCAGGTGAATAAAACTCTTCTTTATTCTAAAAACCGGTTGTAAAATATGCAGACACTCCTACCGCAGCCTATAATTTGCATGACAGATCTTCTCATGTTGATGAGAAACAAATCAAGCCTGAAAGTTTCTCTTTCACTGACAATTACTGTCGAGAGTAAAATTTTGTTCTACTTCTCTTAAACTAAAATTGCCCTTCAGTCTCCCAGTTTCTTAATGGCATGAGAGTTCAATGCAAACTACAGAATGAAAAAGAGTGACCAACAGGTAAGCCTTGTGTTGCAACCCAAATTGGAGAATGTCCACCGACCTCCTTGTGACCTGTAAGCAATTCCTAGCTTGTATTGATGACAAAAACAGGGGGGAAAAATAGTAAATAATGCAGAATTTTAGGATTTTTTAAAATGCTCTTTTCTTCAGATGCAGCTTGACTGGAGTTACACCTCTGAGCCATTGGAGGAAGCATAAATTGAGGCCAAATGCTCACTGGTGTCCTAACAGGGACTTGGAGGAAGAAGTGCTGTGAAGTGGGTTTGTAAGATTTTCATGATCTCTGTGTGGTAGTCATCATTATGTTTATTTTCTGTTAGTAACAGCTCCTACAGGTAGGTAAGAGATGAGTGAAGTTAGCCAGGCAGCCCACTCCGGCCACAGGGCTAAGAAATACCACCAGCTCGTAACACAAGAGTAGCACACAGGAGAATTTTCCAGTTCCAGCTGGACTGTCAATACAGAGCCATTTGCTCTGAAAAGAACAGGTAAATTTCCTATATGTTACAGATCACTGCATCGGCCTTTTTTGGGTTTTTATTCTGACAATACAGGAGGCTTCCCAACTGAGAACGGGTTTCATTAGCATCACACAACAAATGGTAATCATGACTTCTCCATCAGCTTTGTGATAGTAAATTAAATTAGTTCACATCATTGTTCAGAGCTTAAAATGCTTCCTTGTGAAATTATTAACTCTTTTGTTTAAAAACAACGACTTTTTAAAATAATATCTTGTCCCAGAGAAGCTGGAATCTTTTTGTGAGAACTCTTTTATTAATTATAGCACAAGACACTTCAAAACTTGTTTAATTTTAAAAAATACCCAAACCCAAATACAGAAGATTGACTGCCATGAAGTTCAAACTGAGCAAGGTAAATCTTGATAAAAATGTCAGTAGGAATTAATTTATCAGTGGGGAAAAAAGTACATAATATGGTAGAGCCTAGGGGATTAGGGAGTCGAATGTTTCCCCCACTTGAGATTTTAAATCTATATCATTGAGTCTTTCAGAAATGGGAAAATATTTTTTGTTCTTACCATCTCACTTAGTATTTTCCTTCCAGGAAAAAAAAAATAAATACAAGGCTTACAACTTCCTGAGGGGAAAAAAAAAAAGAAAGAAAAGGAAAGGAAAGGAAAGGGGGGAAAAAAGAGTGCATTGTGATAGCAATCCTACTGAGAATTGCTGATTAAGAGTTCTCTTTGAAATATATTTAAATTTAGATATCTAGAGGAGATTTTGTGAAATCCACTTGAAGTGTCTGATATCCATACCTCAGAAAAGAGGCAATTTTGCTGGAGCCTGAAAATGCAAAGATTTTAATTTCCACTCATTAGACAATAATGCCATAATTTATCCTGTCATTCCGAATCTGCTTTAAAAGGTGCGATCTTCACATGTAGCCCTTCTTGTTCTGACAAAATTAGCAGTGTGAAATTAGAAGGAAAAGTGTTGTCATGGTGACAATAGCTTACTGTACAGTGGTCTGGATTGGTGACTCAGCCTAAGTGTGCAACACAATCGTAATGGAATATCTTGCCATGTTGGCACACATGCATTGCCTACCCAGCTCCAACATGCAAACAAACCACTTTACAACAAGATGTCAAATTACAGTTGCAATGACCTTTTGCTTTCTAAAGCACTTCCTCAGCAGGAGCGTGACAGAAGGGGAATAACACTCCAGTCACAACTCTCCTGGTGACGCGTAATTGAAGCAGTCCATACGCACTTGAGCCCTCATTCCAGGCACAGTGGTAAGTTGTATTCTCCCAAGCATCTCACCTGACATCAGCTTTTCAGTATCTCAGCTCTCCTTCTCTAGGCTGAATGACATCAGGTGCTGCTAATCGACCCTTGAAGATGTACAGACATGGCATTGAAAAGATTCCCTCTGTGATAGAAGGAAACCTTGGAAAGGATGCTGTGGTTCCAGGCAAGCAGAAACCAGTAGAGGTATGGCTAAGCTCACTGGCACCTGGTAGAGTATGGAAAACCAGGACAATCCCACCAGCATCCATTGGAAAAGACCTGCTTGAGTATAGTAAAGCAAGGGAACCACTGAGAGAAGACTTTATCACTACTGCAGTGTTTCTGACAATTTGCTTACCAACCCTGTCTTATGGTTTCACCCTGGGTGACAAACGTTAAGTTCAAGGTACAACCACATCCATCACTGGTGGCACCCCAAACTATCAGTGGGACCACTGGAAATATGGCTGATAACCAGCCTTTGCTCTCTTCCCACCTTCCATGGAAGGAGAAGGAGGAAAATAGTGTAGAACAAGGATACTTAATTTTATAGTGGGGCTTTAGGCCCAGATTCATTCTCTCTGTATAAGTGCTTAATGAAGGCACTAAATCATCCTAGCTTTCCTCTGGAGTCAGTATAGGAAAGCAATGGACAGAACTACCTGCTATGGTAAAGGTGTACCCTAGGGCAACAAGACACCTACTGTCAATGTCTTGGGGAAGCACAAACTGATTGGGCCAAAACCCCTTACTATTTACTTCAAGAAAGTCATATGCTCTATTCAGTTTATTAATCAGTGATCTACACAATCATGTGTTTAAGCATACTCTTCAGACTTTCTTCAACTCAGAAATAGCTAAAAAGACACGAAACTGTTTACTAATATTATGAGTACTTCAGCTTTATCTATGGGATGGGCCCAGATTAAAGTTACTGGAAAGACAAAGGAACATTTTGTGCATTTGCAGGTACAGCTCAATTAAATGTGCCTCTATCAAATTGTGTTTCTTACTATGAAAACCTTGAATTTTCTTTTTGTGTTTTCAATTAGACCTCATCCAATATCTGTTCTCCTATTTCAAAAAATTAGATTTCCACTTTAATAATTACAGTTTTAGAAGTACGGTATTTGACCGTAATCTTTACAGTAGATTTATTATGATTTATACATTGAGCAGAATACATGACTACTCTTTTGGAATCTTGTGTGTTTGATATGTATAATACCTAAACAGATTAGAACAGCTATGAGTTTAATGGAACATTCAATGCAAAATATGTCCTGACACTATGATTTCTGTTCAAATAAATTTTGGGGGGAAAACTCTGTGTAAGCAGAATTACATTAGAAAGTCATTTCAGGAGAAAAAAAAACAAAGAAAAAACCAAATTACTAAAATTATGCTATGCCACAACAGATACAGTCACCTGACACCTTAAAATTAGGAAAAAATATAATTTCACAGCCTCAATAACCATTCATACAAAAAAAAATCTCACTGTTACTTTCTGGGATCTGTGATTGGCAGTATTCTTGTGTAAAGTTAGTGTAACCTTGGAAATGCCTCTGGGTGTTAATTATTATAAAGAGTAATTGCAAAAAAGAAGGACAAAGAAATGTAAGCACATATTTCTTTGAGAAAGGTGTCCTTGATCTTTTTACTCAAGCTGAATTTCATATGAACTTCCTTCTAGATTTTCTTTGCACTTGACAAAGTGGAAAATTATCCTTTTTGACCTCCATTGTAGGTACTTTTAAAGGAGATAAAAGAATTTTGACAATATGGCTACTCATTCTCCCAAACAAATTGTACCACTTCCTTCCACTGCTCGTGCTACACCCCTGTGAGGAGGTGCAGGGTAGGCTCATGCAACATTGCCATCTGGTGATGAAGTGCTTTCATTACTCTGCAAGCAGGTTAGACAGTGCTTCACAAAAAGAAAACTAGACAAGATGGCTACTTCACTCACCCATGACTGACCACCCTTGAATACTTAGTAAACAAAATAAGGGATTACATAAAAATGGGCAGTGTCCCTTTAAAAAATATTTACTTGTATATAGTTCTTATCATCCCCTACAAGAAATTGGTCTATGATCTCACTCTGTGAGAAGCTCCAGCTGCATCTGTTGCATTGTGCATACAAGTAAACAGTTGAAAACATTCTGCTGGTTTTAAACTGATAAACTTAATTTGCATTAGTGTTTTAGTGACATAGAGAAGAATGGAGAAGAGAAAGCACTATCTCTAGAATCAGAATTTTGGTTTCAAGAAAAAAGAAGCAATTGTCGTTGTTGCACTAGAACAATTGCTAGAGACCTGAAAATCAAGAGATCACTTGCCTTTTTTTTTTAATCCTAAAAGAATCAATGTTGGTAAAGTTCATAACTTTAAATTATTAGGCCATTGTACAGAATAATAAAAACATGACATTAATTTTTTTTGCCTCTACATAAGTCACTAGAAATGAGTATCAATAATCCTTATCAACAGCATGTCAAGCCTGCCGCATCACTTGTTACGTCCACAGAACAGTACACAAAAGTAATAACAAGTATGAAGATGAATGCATACAGTACAAAACTCCTTTTTAAAATAAGTGACAAAAACGTGTACAGTCATGCAAAAAAGCATTTGAGTTTTAATTTCTGAGGTAAGATTAAGCTTTAGGTTCATGTCTGCCAGTGCCCCAGTAAGACTGGAGCAATTCCAGCTAATTTAGATGGCAAGCCAGAATTCAGAAATAATCAAACCCATGCAAATGAAAATCCTCTGAAGGAAAGATCTGGCTTTTCTACCATTTATATATTTTGCTTCTGGACAGACAACCAGCTAGGATACCAGCAGGGACCAGTTATCATCACCCTACACCTTGAAAAGAGCAGGGGTGAATGCAGTGAAGGAGAGAGAAACAATCATGGTCAGGGTGAGCTTAGGAGAGAGATTCTCCGGTTACTTCCAGCTGATCACAGCTGTGGAATACAAGAAAGAAAGAACAATTTCTTACCAAATTCTGTCTAAGGACCAAGAGTCATGCCTGGAGAAATTAATTAGTTGAAGCTACAGAACATCCTAATGATGGAAATTGAGAGCTTCTTTTATGGTCCGGTACAAAAAAAATCTATTTACACCAGCCCATGTAAAAAAGCCTCCCTGGTGTACTTGCAAAGAGTACCCTTATTCATTGTATATATTTAAAATCATATGAAAATGTGAAAAGCATATGAAAAGCAAGTGGAGAGCCTTCCATTCACCCTTGTGATGTAAAGATCTCACAAGTAGTTCTCAGAAGCTTGATATCTTATGCCAGAACCATGGGGAATTAAAGTCAAGCCACTGCAGGAACACAAGGTGCTCTTGTTGCATTGTCATTTTGTTGGTTTTAGAATTATAACAGCATATTGCAAAAGTAACTCAAAAGAATCAATTAGGGTCCAGAGGCCACACAACTGACACTGAGAACAAGTGCTTTGCTGCTACATAAAAGATTTGCCTGGACCACAGAATACTTCAGACAGCCCATGAAGTAAACTAGGGGGGTGTCTTGGTTTAAAAGAAAAGTGTCTGCTAAGGAAGGCAGGANAAGAGAAAAACTCACAGCAAAAAGAGAAAGCAGCTCTGTGCTGGTTTCAGTTTCCTTCAGCTAACAGCAGCTCCAACCGTTTGGCTTCAAGAGTCCCGAGCAGGAGAGCGAGCCCTTGCCCCTGCCCCCGCTTTTGCCAGTCCCAAAATCTCACGTTGTCTCTGCTCCCTGAGAGAAACTTCCCCCACCTTGTGAAGGAGAAAACCCCTGGCCATGCACTTTTGTTCTCTTAAGTACCCAGCCATTACTGTTTCTTAACAACCTATGGGGGAAAAATTCCTCAAGGGAAAAAAAACCAAAAAACACAAATGCAAGAAAATTCAAGCCCTGACAGGGGAAAAAAATATTGTGAAACGGAAGTTCCTCAGAAGATTTCTAGTCTCCATTCCATGGGATGAAATATGGGCCACATTAACATAGCACAGCAGCTTTCTTGTGAGCTCTAGGGCAACTTTGGGTACCACCAAACCTAAGGGGAAGGCATCTGTCTGCTACTTCTTTGCCTTTGACTTTTATAGCAATAATACGATGCTTTTATCCACATTTTGGGGCCCAGGAAAAAGTGAGAGGACTCATGTTTGCTCTTTTCACTGCAACTGTAGATCTTTGCTGATCTGACCATATTTTGACCCTCTATCTACAGCAGCTTTTGTGTATGTCCAGGCACTGCTGTTTCTCCTGAAAGCAGAGTCACTAACAGAAGCTTCAGGCCAGTTACTATAGTAAATGAACTTCAGATGGAGACATTTCTGCTTTCTGATGAGCAGATCTAAATAGGAGAAATAAATCACCATGGGTATAATTCTCAATTCATTTGTATGTACAATTATTCCATTTGTTCAGGCATGTTCTGAATCAGCAATTTGTGGACTTAATAAAAAAAGCTGATTATGGGAAGAGCAAACTTTTTTTTGTGATGTTTGGAAGCAGTGTTACAGAGGGACTGACATGAGCACAATACTTCTGATTTTTCTTCTCAACTTTGTCTTCTCAGGTTAAAACCAAGAAAAGAAGAGGAATACAATGGAAAAAAACCCCAAACAGTGTGCTGAATGAAAAATTAAAAAAAAAAAAAAAGGGTATTTTTGTGGGGTCTTTTTTTAAGCATGATGACATTATGATTCTCAGGGAATTCTCTGAGTAAAGATTTCCTTTAGAAGTCAACATATCTCAGGTACAGATCCCAGAGGAAGCGACATTTCATCTCATGTTCAAGGTCACTAAAATCCTCTGAAAATAAATTATGAATGGGAGAGAGACTGATCACGTCAAATAGCAAAGTGTAGAGCAGCACTAAACAAAAGTCTTAGTTGCCTGAACATGTATACTTTTTATTCTCTTAAGGTAACATAAAGGCATAGCAGAGGGTACCAGCAGGGCTCTGTAAGTGCCAATGCTCCTTGTGCTAGTAGAGGCCTTCCTGGAAGGAATGAAGACATGTTTGCTATGTCAATGTTACCCTTTAATTCTTAATCATAGATTTAATTTCTGTAATTCCTAGATCCGTGAAACATAATGGAAGATGCTATGCACTGTCCTGCCACTCTTAGACAGGATAATGCCAGAAGAGCAGCAACACAACCATTTAAATGATTCTGGAACAAGCTCTCTAGTTCTTAATTCTGTCCATGACTTTACAGCCTACTGATACTCCTGAAGCATTTTGACATGACTTTAGAAAAGGATGAAACCATTAAAAAACAAATGTTCAAACAGACAATAATGCAAAAATGAGCCTTTAAAAATGGCAGATCCACCTCACGGGGTGCAATATCCAGCTTCAAATGATGCTGTAAGGAGTGCAAGCAAGCATTTAAAAGGAACCTAATTAAGAATACTGACTGGCACTTGGTCTCATTGGTGGTCTTTTGGTGTAGGGAGAAATCAATCTAGCACAGAAGACTTGACAGCTGTACAACATAAAGGGCAAACTGCAAACTGGTGACTAGGTCCAGACTAAAATCTGTATTACGCATTCAGAGAGGGCTCTGACAGCATTAAATCAGAGAAACAGTCAAATACAGGGAGCCTTTGAGCCCACAGAGTAGTTGACTTTAGCAGACCCTACACACAGCAATTTGCCCTGTGTTTCACCTGCAAAAGAGTAGCAAGCTGTCACTTTTTGTGTAGTGCAAAAATAAGTATATTCTTCTCCAATGCATGGAATTTTTCATGGGAAAACTGCAAGGTAACAGCGAATTTTATTTCTCCAAGATTCATTTTTAACCAGCAGAGGCATTAATGTGTACAGTAGTATGGAGAGATCTTAATTCCTTCCAATTCCCTATTTATCTGTGTGCATTTGGAAAACCAAGAAATTATTTTCCAAAGAGGAAGTAAAAAGGCATAGTCACATACATGCTTACAGAATAAATGCAAAAGTCACATAAAAATAAAGATGGCTGGGTTCATATCAAATAATCTGCAAGATTTTTGCAAGTCACATCATAGGAAATGAGATGGTAACATGGACACTTAAAAAAACGAAATACATAGGATGATGAAAAAGCAGAGTTTTTTAAGAAATTATTTTAAAGTGCTTAAAATTTTTAACTTATGCCAAAGAAAAACCAGAGAAAGACACCTATTACATGTTTCTTCTATAGTGTCTTATACCATCAATTTAGAATACAACTTCAGAAAACTTTGCAATATCTGGTCAGGAATGCCATTTTCACATGACTGTAAGCAAGGCACATTGGTACAGAACATCACATCTTCTAAAACACCTTGAATAGGTGCCACTCACATGCATAGAAATTTATTATTTCTAACCTAACTATATACCTATAGCAAGCTGGTACAATCATAAGTAGGGCCACTGATATTAATGCCAACAAAAACTTTTGCAAAACACACATGACATGTTCATTAGAGATATAGAAGAAAAGCACATGCAGCAAGCCAGCTAAAAATGGGGGAGAAAGGCTCAGGAGCATTTCATTACAGTGTTTTTGACCTAAAAAACATGAAATTCCATCATTTTCTGTCTTCACATTGCTACAAGCAGATGATGCAAAGAGCTGCTGAGAAGACAGCAACTCTTTTTGTCCCACAGACTAAAGCTGCAGTTGCCAGGCCTCTGTAGGAGAGCATACGCATATGAACTTTAAGTACAGATCATGTCTATATCAACCTATTTCCTAAAGATTTATATTTTTAAAAAAAGTTTAACCCATGTTCTCATGTATAATGTGCTTAACACTTATACCTAAAGGTCCATCTGAGAACTTTATTGTACCAGCACTGTAAAAATGCAGCGAACAGATCCTTTCCTAAAAGCTTCTACCACCACTAAATAGAAAATAAGAAAAAAAAATCAAGTCTTCTTTATAGTCAACAATTGGACTTAATAGCTATTGAGATCTCAAAAAACCCAAGCCACTGAATTTCAATCTGCATTACCATTCCCATGCATTTTGGGTCATCTTTTTTAAAGATGACACTCAGTCTCTGAATTGTGGGAGTAAGAATTTAACATAGTCTTAAGGAAATAATTTCAGTGGTTAGTTCTGATGCATTTAAACATATATTCTTTATTTCTGGATACAAATTTATTGCCAGGCAGTTTTTCTGCTTTTGTTTCCTTTAGCTATTCAAATATCACTGATTTTACCTCTCAAGGACTGGTTTCTCGATCCAAGTCATGTGGTGGCCTGAAGACTACCCCATGCAGTGTCCTGTGGCACAAATGCCAGTTAGCAGCACTTGCACTGGCCAATGGCACAGTAATGTTTGGCAAGTGTGAGTTAGCATGGGTACAAAAGAAATGCAGCTACAGCCACACACTCTGTTAAACTGCCCACAGAGGTGTATAAATCCTACACCTCCTTCTGGACACAGCTCAGACACGGCCAGCTTCAGCAGAGGCATACATGTGGAAAGAGGGTCTGTGCCTGTCACACTGTGTGAGACAGCCACACATTTTAAAAGACTCCCTTCCTTTAACAAGGTGA
Organism: Drymodes brunneopygia; assembly: GCA_013400955.1. Taxonomy (NCBI): domain Eukaryota; kingdom Metazoa; phylum Chordata; class Aves; order Passeriformes; family Petroicidae; genus Drymodes; species Drymodes brunneopygia. The sequence goes on from VZTZ01043729.1 coordinate 21,820, forward strand.
CAAGACTTGTTCATCATACTGCAGAACAACACAAATCCGTGGTCCAAAAAATTAAAGCCACCATGATTTCATGTTGATTTCAGAATTCACCCACACGCATACACCAAGCAAAGTCATATCTGCATGTTTAATTCTGTGGCATAGGAAGGGGGTGGCAGAAGAAGTCCTTTTGAAGCCTTTTTATTCTCTTGAATCTCAAGCACTCCACTTTGTTATTAGTTACAGTAAAATTTACTTTTTGTTTAGACCTCTGCCAAATGGAGAAGTCTCCCGCTTCCAACAGACATCTTACCATTCAATCTCCCATTTAGGGATGTATTGCAGAAACATTTACCAGCACCTAGTCCAAAAGATCAGAAGCCTTGATGAATTGTGCAAGGCTTTTTAATCAAATAGGCTTTCACAAAGGGGCAGGCAAGAACCAGACAATGTGAAAAGAATTTCAAACATCTTCTGACAGAAAAATTTGCAGATCAATGACAGTGGAAAAAAGCTGAACTTAAAAAGACTTTTGATTACATCCCCTACAGTTTCTATTAGAAATGAACTTGATATAATAAATTTAAATTTAGACAGCCTGAAGAACAGAAGCATATAAATTTGAGAGTTTGGTTTCATTCATTAAGATAGTAAAAGCTTATTTGTAAAATTAAAAAATATACTTGGAAATTATGTTCTGGGGTGGTCAAAACCTGCACTTTTTAGGTATGATTAAGATGAGCTTGAGAGGTCCAAAAGAGGCAAAGGAGTGTAAAGGCAATGACACCTCTGTGTTACAATCTTTCTGTTCACAAAAATCTGACAGTCGAGGAGGCCGAAGCTACCACCTCCACCTGTCTCTACCACTAGAACCAACTTCCATAATTTGCTTGCCAGGAGCAATGCTGTCGCACAAGAAGAGTGTATGACCACCTGAACTGTCAGGGTAGGCAGCTAGTCCAGGCAGATGCTGTACCTTGTACTGGGCATCAGCATTAGCCCAGGCCCCTGTCAGTAAACAAGTCAGTTTTCTCAGGTACAGCTGAATGGTAGGAGAGGCAGAATTATTCCATTTTCCTCTTTTGTTTGTTTAATCATGCTTCTTCAGAGGCCTTGGCTCTGCTGGATCAGGACTAACTCTTTTTCCACTTCAGGGAGTTTTCCAGGCTACTCAGCAATTCTCAGCATATGAAGGTTTGACCCTGTCCCTAGTTTCTTTGCTTATCTCTACATCTTTGGCCCCAGAAACACAGTATACTAATTCTGCTGGTCTCATGTTAACTAACCCTAATGTTAAAGACCTAATCGCTGAATTAATGTGTTAGTCAAGAACCTCAATTTTCAATTTTATTTTAATATTTTTAATAAGACATATATAGTCCTCAGGGTGGTATGGAAAAAATAAATGAAGAAAAAAAATTACTCTAGAAAGCTCAAATACCAAATTAAGAAGAACACCAGACAATTACTAAAACCATTCAAGACTAAAATGGAGTTCAGCTCTAACTTATTCAAACTGACATAATGATTCCCGAGTTTGAAAGTCTATGTAATAGCTTTTGAAATTATTATATAAGCATATCTGTTTAATTTTTAGACTGTAAACCACTATAGATTTAAAATGTTGTTGGGTTTTATTCGTGTTGAAATGATCTTTAGAGTCTAAAACAAGAGGCTCCTGTCTCCAGGGTATGGACAGCTCTGGAGTATATCTTAGGACAGGGGTGAAGTTGTGAAATGAAAGAAGAAACAGAGAAAGACAATTAATCTTTTCTTGTAAATATTGTTTTGACTTTTGAGTCATAAAAACTGGGAGGAAGCAGTGAAATTTTCCTGTCAGAAGCCAAGAGGAAAAAGAATTCCCTGACTGTGAAACATGGACTGTTGTCTAGTTACTTCAACAACTATGCATGAGTAAGGCTACAAAAAGCTGAAGATTACATTTGGAGTGAAAATATATACACTGATATCTGCATGGGACACAGAGCATTTGTTTATTCACAAAGTTTACTCTATTTGTCACGAGCAAGGCTCGATAAAATTATTTTCCTACGACACACTTTGCTGGGGGAATTATGACAGTTCCCATTTGAGTTTTCTTTAAACCTTTCAGAGAAACAGCAGTCAAAAAATCATAATGGAATAAAAGAACTCATTCTTCAAATCATGAGACCTTCTTCTGAACCAGCTGCCTGCTTTTCCTGGCAACCGATTTTTATAGCTTTTTCTTTGCAATATCTCTATACCTGCCTTGTGCTAGGCTGAACCTGAAAAGGAAAAAAAAAAGAGGTTAGTAGAGGTGAAAGGAAGAAGAATATTTAGGAGGAGCTTACAATGGTATAGTGCCAGGAATGGGAGAAAAGAAACTGGAATTCTAGCATATTAGACAGCTTCACTGCATTCTTTAAGCATGAAAGGGTTAAAAGCAACTAAAGGATCAGTAAAGTTGAGATACGAGATGGTGCTTTGTGAAGGACTCCTCTCATTCTTATTTCCCAATCACAAACTCCTGAGTCATACACCAGAAAAAAACCAGTTGAGTTACCTGCCCTGTTATACAGAGACTTTCCAGAGCTATTAAAATACCATAATGAATACGAATTTTTGGACTATGAAGAAAAAAGCTGGTTGTCATTGATTAGTTTTCCTCAAAGCAAAGTTTCTGGGGAATCTAATTGAAATCTCATCCCTATTTTCTTTTTTGCAGCTTCTCTTTGAACTTCAATAACCCCAGGTCTATGTGCAAGCTGCAAACTCTCATGAGTGTGGAATCCTAAAGATAAACAATTTCCTAGACCTACTTGAATCTTGCACATCAGCTGCACACTGCAAAACAAGAATCATTAAAAACATCAGCATCTTTTCTTGGGAAACGCTCAAGGAGAGATGAAAGAAATCACTTTGCTGTTTTTACATGTAGTTAATTGATTTTAGTCTATTTTTCACCCCCTACTACCTAGTGTGAACTTGTTTGACACTCCCTTGACTGATCCAAAAGCACTTCTCAGTATCTGTTCTTTTAAACAGCTTTTAACATTGTGTTTAATTAATGCCTAAGGCCCAAGATATATAATTTTCTTGATTTTCTGCGAATTAAAATTTCTTGGTTCTTACTTCAAAATTCAAGAATGTTCAACACACACTCTAATATCAGGACTAAATTTTTCATCATTCTAAAACAAAGAAGAGACCTCTTTCAACACCTCTGGGACAGCTACATCCTGTTGACAATTTTAAGGTCAGCAGCTGGATATTTAGTGGTGAACTGAGCTTTCCTATGAGCCCAGAGAAAGCCACTTAAGTTATTGGACTGCTACTCTTTGGGTAAAAACATTCAAAACCATTTAAAATTTTTACAGCTTTACTCATTATCTATGTTGTGTAATTTTATTGTTTTCCTCCTATATTTTTGTTTTTCAGCTCAGTTAAATGTTCAGACACGTATTAAAACAGGTAAAAAGTTATGACCTTCTGGACCTGAAAACATTTGCTATGGAGCTTTGAAAATGCTCCCCATACCAGTATCAAAATAGAAAGGTGGACCATAGTGGCGAGAAGTAACTCAAAAGGGATTTCTCTGAATTATTTAACTATTTCGCTTGACCTGCATTTACACTGCTTCTCTTCTCTCTGTGTTATCTAATAAAGGAATCTGCAGTTAGTTTGTTGGAAAAGAATGAGAGCCAGAAGTGCTGCATCCTTCCCAATATGGGGAGTTCTGAAGCAAACCAAGGCTGGACTGCACAGGCCCACCAACCTTTCCAAGCACATGTGGCCACAAATAGTGGGGACTGAATCTTGCCAGTAGCAGTACTTACATGGCTCGAGAGACAAAGCTTTCCTAGCATGGCTTTGGAAACAGATAGGTGAGGGCTTGCCAGACAGCAGTCCTCCTTCACTACCAAGTGACCAAATGCATTTGTCCCTGGCAGGCTGACACAGCCACAGTACAGGAGCTGCACAACCTTCTGTCAGATCAGGGCCAGGATTGCTTTTGCTTGCAGAGCCCATGCCACAGCATCAGCTGGCATCTTCTCTTACTCGGTTTTTAGTCAGGTGCATTTACTGTTCACCTGTCAGGGAGCACTGAAAAACACCCTACACTTAACAGACCCTGTGGGCACACACAAAACCATACAGCTGCCATTGCCCAGGGAATCTGATCTCTGAATATGTCCCCTGAATCCTCACATGGCAGTCAACACAGAGGAACATGCAGGAATGCTGTTACAGTTACGGTACTGACCATGGCAATGAATTTCAGGTGCAAGATTCTATGTGGACTGCAGTGAAGGAGTGCTTAAATGTGGTCCACCATCTCCTGTACTGGGTCTTACAAATTTATGTGCCTTTATTCAGAACAACTAGTACAGTGTCTTTCTTGGTGACCATTAATAAGTCAAAAAATAATTTATTTTCCTACTTCTAGCCCGTTTTCATAGTACTTTGTCATCTTTACAAAATGCAACACAAACTTTGGGGGTTTTTCACAGAAATGACGTTTTTTCACTTGACTTGTATATTGTTCTACTGTGAGCAGCTGTAGTAAAGGGAAAAAAGAGAGAAGCCTCCATTCCCAAATTACTAAAAACCACGAACTAAAAAAAAATAGAAAAGTGGTTAATTCTTCTACAGCAAAGTCAATCTTTATCTTTCCACTATATCTTTCCTAAGGACAACATCCTAGAGGACCCTAGCTGGCATTTTGAAAATGGCTCTGGCTGCTTTTTTTCTGCTTCACAATTAATCATGTAATTACTCATTACAGAGAAAAGGACAATCTGACCATCTACCCCCCACCCACAGCTACCCAAAGATTCTGAGCATGATAAAATTTCACCTCTGGCTCAAGGTGGCTGCCTTCCTCAAGGGAGGCTGATTGTGAAAACTATGCAAACTTTTATATTTAGATACAATGAAGTTTTACTGTTAACTGTTCATTTTAGGGGCCACTGTACTGGCCCTGAAAAGCTTAGTGACAGAATTCAGATCTCAGTGTAAAATATAAACTTCACATCCCTTTCCATATCTGATACTGCAATATTATTTCAAATATACAGACTTGGACAAAAAAATAAACAAACAAATAATATAAAACCTTTCCATCCCACACCACCTTATTTCTTGCTTTGTCTTTCCTGTGAAAAAAAAATGAGTAATAATCCAGACCTGACTCGACAGCTGCAAATCTCTGTTCCACTCATTAAAATATAACCTATTACCAGTAATGTCATGATCAAGGAGTAGAATTTTGTATGGACAAGATATCTGGTTCAAATTTGAAAAAATTCTTTTTAACCACTGATGGAATCTACAATAAAAACTGACTAGATTACAGTTAAAATTCATGAAAACATTAAAGACTTTTCTACAATCAGATTCCTCTAAATCTGTGAAACAAACTCAAAAAAGTTCTCATAACTGTGACATCAAATTAAGCATTTTATTTATTGAAGGAAAAAAATAATGAAGAAAGTAGAGGAATGTTGTCTATTAAGTTTTAAAGGCAAACATATTGCCCTCATTAAACAAAAAAATTTGCCAAACTTCAAGTACAAAGCTGCACAATATGGGCAAGCTGCAACTCAGACTGTTTCAATCACATGGTTAATATCACTGAGAATTTCTTGATGCTTATGGTTAGCGTTAAAGTTCAGAGTAAAGATCTTCCTTTAGGAGGACAAGCACACTGTTAGTTTCTTGTTGACATTGTTCAGAACTTCATTACAAGTGCTGCAGGACAGATTATGGCCCTAATTCAGGCAAAAAAAAATCCCACCGCACTAAAATGCATAATTTCCATTGAACTTGCTCTTAGATATTCCCTAAAAAGCAGTTTCTCCAAAGTCAGTACATTCCATCACACACTTGTTCTCAAACACCCTGAAGGACTTTAGAGAACAGCAATGTATGATGGCTTTTGCATAGATGTTTTGGGAAAAAAAAGGGCATTCAGTTCAGTGTCCTTATCAGACAGACTTTCATGAATGCTGCTTATAAAGATCTAAGAATGAGCACTTAGAAAGTGTTGAAAGAGCCATACCACAGTAGGCTCTGCATAGATAATATGACAAAATAAGATTATCTGGCTGGAAACGAGTCTATATAACATAAATTAACTCTTTTAATCCTCTTTCATTTTGGTTCTGAAGCTTGTCACCAAGGCACAGCCTTTTGTTTTAAAAGAATATCAAAGAAATTATTTGAAAGGATTTCTAGTGAGACAATCATTAACACTACCTTCATTACATGAAAATACATATTATTCCAGCCAATGTCAGTAGCACACGCTAGGACACATTCAAGAAAGGAAGAACTAGTTAGAGAAAGATTGTAGGGAAAAGCTCCTGCCAGACAGCTCTCTCACACATATACACCTCCCCTCATTTAAAATTTATAAAGATGAAGTGCTGCTTTTGTTTCCTGTCTTCAAGATGAGCCCTAATACTCTTGCCAAAAGCAAGCTAACGCAGTGTAATTGTTTTTCATATAAATTGCATGTCCAACCTGCTTAGTTTTCAAAGAACACTGATGAGTCTACTTTGATACCCAACTGCCAGATGACAAAGTGCAGGGCATAGAGGCAGATGGGCATGATTTGAATTTTTAATCATTGTGTCTCTCAGTTGTTTTACAGGGTGTGGAATATCAGGGGAGAGACATAGGAGAGAAGAAAAATTATTTGTAAGAGCAAGATAGTTTCTATTTTCATTAAGAATAATTTAGAAAAACAAATAAGAAAAGAAATAATTCAGCATAAAAATCCTCTGAGGCACTTTTAATCTGTTATATTCCATAAAGCTAAAAGGGCTTTTTGAAAGGTAACAAAATCAAAGAGAATGGACAGAAAGCACAAAAATAACTTCCTTTTTTTAACAAAGACACTAGTCTTCATTCTGAGAGAAAAGTAGCTTCAGAGTTTGATATTTACAGAAGATACTTGTAAATTGCTGACACATTAAATTGGAAAATAAGGTTATCATCCTTTAGCTTTCTCAAGTTCATAGACATACTTTAGCTGTTGGCACTGATCTCCTGCTTTTCCTCTTCATCTTATTTCATGTCATCTGTTTTCAGAAACCAGAACCACATGGAAACATATAAGGAAAGCCATGAACAGTCAAATTTTCAAAATATACCCTCAGTGATGGTCAGCCAATGCAAAAAGACGTGCAGCTTTTACCTTTGATCCATATACTTCATTCTGTTATCTGGACCCAGAACAAAAAACTTAATTCTGTTTTCATGCTTGTCTGGGTTAGTTTAGTACCTTCCCAGGTGAAACTATTGCTCTCTAATTATATTCTCTAGGCTTTGTAGTGCAGGGGTCAGGGAGTGTATTGCTTTTCTTGTTGTGCATGTAAAGCACATGGTTTCAGTAGCTGCATCAATTCTGCTGGCTTTCTGTAACCTTATCTTTTATCATACTCAGTCACTGATGCTTCAAGGAGAAGCAGGGCATCCTGCAACACCTCCTTTGTATGTGAGTGAACATGTGTGAAGAATAACACTGCATGGGGAAAAGAATGCCAGGAAAAGTCTAGCAGCACAGGATCCTCACAATCTAGACCTCACTGTGAATTAAGGAAGGAAAGCAGAGGCAAGGTTCTTTTGCCAAGATGTTTTTTCCTTTTTTTTTATTATTGCAGCTACTGCCATTCTTCTGTTGGAAGCACAAACATCTGTTTCATATTTAATACATATCCTCTTCTATTCTCAAAATTAGTCAAAGGACATTGGCTCTCATGTTTCTTTCTTTTTCACAGATACTTTCCGTCCACTTAGGCAACACATGTATATTCCTGGCTTAAAAGAGACAGACATCAGGAAAATAAGACCACTGACATTTCATGAAAACTATCCAAAGAGAAACTGACTCAGGGCATGCATGCTCAATTCTAAACTTACCATCATTTTACTCTCAGAATACCAGTATTATGACTTGACCTTGTGATAAGTTAGCTCCATCCATAGAATAGGAACTATCATGCATGCTTTTCCATGCAACACCAAGGCACATTGTATTTTAAGTGTTATTTTCTCCAAGTGTTTAATATTTAACTGCCCAAATATTTTCACTCTCACTAAGATGTAGCTTGCCAGGTTGCTAGTACGCCAATTCTGAACATTTAACCAAATGTTTAAACACATGCTTAACTTAGTCACATTTATCTCTTTAGATACTGGTCTTTTAGCTCTGATATAGGGATTAGCAAGGACTATTGAGTAATTATTTGCTATTTAAAAATTACAAACATGTACTTTTACTTGTATAAATAGTCTTTAACAAGGGCTTGCAGAAAACCTTGGAAGGAAGCACAAAAAATGCCTTTATTATTTAATTTTTTTTCTCTCTTTAAAGGAGAAATAGTAGCATGATCAAAAAAAAAATCAGTGTGAGGCACAAAATACTCTGTTTCACAGTAACTGGTGTCACAGAGTAACTGGTGCACAGAATGCATCCATCTAGAGAAGTCCCACAGCCTATTAGCAGGAACATAGATTTTGCGTTTGCTAAAACCTGTCTGACCCTGTGAGAAGAGAGCAAGGAGAAGAGGAGAACAAACCAGCGACAGTCATAGCCTGAACTTCACGTGAGTGCTATTGATCTTATTGACTGGGGCACTGAAGTGCTGCTATACATTTAGCAGGGAGAACAACAGAAAATTACATTAATTCAAATTGTTAAATCAATACTTAACAGTATAGTTAGTGGCAGTTGACCTTCAATGCACCTTTAATAAAACAATAGTGAACTAGAACTGCAAGAGTCATAGGCAAAATAGTAATCGGAATTAGTGTGAAATATGTGTTTTAAGGGCCTGTACAAATGTAGACATTTCCATGTAAGTGTAGATATTCCTTGTAGCTGCTTCATTTCTTGTTGCAAGTAAAAGGCTCCTGTCACCATGTTGTGTTACACTTTGTGTTAAATGGTCATTCAGATAACCACTGAGAAAAATCCTAATATTTCACTGCCACACAACTTTTCTGACATGTTTGTGGACCTTGAGAAGAAGAATGAAAACAAAGAGTAGCAACATTAAGGCAGGAGTGTGCCACTGGCCAGCTTGTTTTAATCGCTGCACATATAGAGCATTCCTCTCTTAGTGAGCCGCATCCTGATCTGAGCCTCAGGGGCTCTTTCTGTGGGATGATTTCTGGTGAGAAAAAAACAAGAAGTTGTAATAATAATTTTTTGTCAAACCAGCACTACAAAAACACAGAGCAGCAAAACAAACAAAAAGCAGATTTAGGTCACTGCACTTGAATTCCCCAATAATGGATTCCCAGGACATACCTAAGCTGCTGCTGACTTGTCAAGTGAGATTCTTAAGGCATCACCTATACAACCAGGATATCAGATCATAGGATATGACAGATGATTCCAAGAAATGTGGTGTCATTAACAGATTAATAACATTGCATTAATGATTAATACATGAAATTCATTAGACACACATTAATCCATACAATTTAACATCATTAATAAAGCAAATCCTTTTCCCTGCCTAATAACTTAGATCCCTGAGATCACTGTAGATCTAGGTTCAAATCCTTTCTTTTGCATAGGCATCTGTCACTTCTAGCAATGCACATCAGCTGTCTTGACTTTATCTTTGACTTTATCTGACTATCTAAGAGAATGTTAATAATACTAAAACAGAGATAGCAAGGTTTCTTGAGACCAGCTATTTCACAGCCATAAACACAATTTAGCCTATCCAAAGGGAGAATAAAAAACTCTTTAGTCTTAAAAGCTTTTGTGTATCTGGGATCTCTAAATGAGTAAAACTTCAGGAGAATCATTTCTTCCCACAGACTGAAGCGTGGACATCTTTGTAACATTTCATGCAATATTATCCACTACACTTGTTTAAGACAATCATCTTCACCATTTCCATCTTTTTTGACTGGGGAGAGGAGGACATCAGGCCTTCTGGATCAGCTATGAAAGTCCATGACCACCTGCCTTTTTGCTGCCTAGTGACTCAGTACCACAAGGTTCCTGTGCAGTCTTTTACAAGCAGCCTGCCTCCTTACCATGTTCAATGCAATGCAAACAAAAGGTAATAAACTTCTGAAAAGCATCTAGAGTGATAGTTCCTAAGTTGGTTGTTTCTAGTCACAAAAGATTATGTGATTAAATTAGACAGGTTTATGAAAATATCAGTCCAAGACCCAGTTCCTTGTCACAGAATATTTTCCATGCTGGAAGTTTGCAATTAAAAAGAAAATGGAAAAAAAAAAAAAAGAAGGCAACCCAAAAAAAAACCACAAGGAAAAAAAATCCACCCATCAGGAAACATTTAAACTTATATATATTTCTTGTAGTTCACATAATTCCAGAATTACAATTGTTATTGTATGCAGATTTTCTTAACACAGTTAAGTTACCTCACAGTACTACTAAAACAATTTTAGAAGTCACTGGTTAACTAAGTAACAGATTTGTAAAACCTGGCACACAAGTTAACGAGGAATTTTCTTTTATACTGGCATAGCTGCTAAAATTTTGAAAGTATCTAGTGTACCCTAATTATTTTAATTCTAAATGCTTCCTAAGTCTTTCTTATTCATTATTTTTATCTGCATGGTTTGGGAACATTTTACATCTCCTTTGAAGATTTAAGTCAGAAATTTAGCAAGTAATGGAGCCATCATGTTTTCATAATTCCTGGGCCCAGGAGACCCTTGATAGATTAGAAACTGTGAATTAAGGAATAATAACCTCCTCTGAAGTAAATTTTTAATTACTGCACTGCCTTAATGCAGTTCACTGGTGCCATGAATGTCATCCAGGATATATTTTCTAACAGTGCTTTTCCTTTAGTGCACCTTTCTGTTAAAAACAGATGACATTTTCTCATTACTAAAGCTGGGGTAGTGCAGGTATATCCATAGTGACCACACTTTAATTACTATTTACTGTAAAACACCTAAGAGATTTAGATTTTGTGTATTTGTTACTTAGGTGAATTGTTCAGGTTTTATTTCTCTTCTGATAACTGTATTTTAGACATCAAATATTTACTTTTATTTTATCAATTAATAAATTTCATTGCCAAAATAACATCTTCTAGTCAAAAAATATGCTTAAATAACACTAGGAAAATAGACTACTCTTTGCCAAAGGGACATTGACTAATTTTCATTCTGTCCTTGAAGGAAAATTCCTATTTATAGTTGCCAAAAAATTTCAAATCAACCTGATGCACTCCCCAAAACTTCCCACACGACACACTCTGATTTTCCTTTAACATAAGTTGTACAGCTCCTTTACTGCAATACTGATCTCATAGCAAAGAATCAGCTTAAGGCAATGTTATTTAAAGATTCTTAGTGGAAAGAAATAATTAATACTTCCTGTCAGTTTTATGATTCCTCAACACCATACCATGCTCAATAGACTCACAAGTGACCAAGTGTATTTGTCTTTTCACGTCTATTATTTCCCAATGCAAATGTTTTATCCATTCAAATGAAGTTATATAAATCACAATGACCTCTTTTTAACTAAAGGTAATAGTAGAAAAAAATAACGTGGTAGCTGGAAGTGTAATTCAGTGTTCTTGTTTGACAGCTTTTCTGGGTACAACGTAAACCTCAGCTGGTTTGATAAGAGAACTGCATTTGGAATTAAGTGCTATTTGGAGGAGAACGAGCTCTTTTCTTTGTCATTGGAGTGCTGCACATGGTGTTGATTTGCATAAATCCTGGTTATATTTAGTATCTGCTCATGTATCCATACTTAATCAGCATTGCTTCATCAGCACACAGTTATTTTTTTGCCTGTATTTCTTCTAAGATCTTCCTTAGACTTCTTCTTATTATTGGAAGGTATCATACTTCAGTTTAAAAATATGCATGAAATCATATCCTAATAAGGGTATCCAGTTGTCTCCTAATATCCCATCTTTCTGTAGAATTTGTTCTTCAACTTGAAATAAATGTCTGCAACTGATATTCCATTCCTAAAGGACTCTTCACTGGAAGTTGTAATGACTTCTGAGATGCACGGGATCTTGGTAAATGTATGAAATTACAAACAAAAATATAGAATCACAGAATGTTAAGTGGTTGGAATGGACCTTAAAGACTATATAATTTCAACCCCCCTGCCAAGGGACATCTCCCACTAGACCAAGTTGCTCAAAGCCTTATCCAACCTGGCTTTGAGCACTGCGAGGGATAGGGCATCCACAGCTTCCCTAGGCAACCTGTTCCAGTGCATCACCTCACTCACAGTAACAAATTTCTTCCTCATACCCAGTCTGATTTTTTCCTCTTTCAGTTTGTACCCATTACTCCTTGTCCTGTCACTACTAACTTTGTCCCTAGTTTCCTGTACAATTTCCTTGCATTCCTCCTAGGTCACCTGTCCTTTTTACTACTTCCTGGAAGCTTCTTGGTTGTGCTCTGTTTGCTCAGCAGCTCCTTATTTGTCCACAGAGGCCTCTTGGCACTTTTTCTGGTTTTATTCCATGTTGGGCTTTATAAATCCTGAGCTTGGAGGAGGTGATCCTTGAAATTCAGCCAGCATTATTGGGCCTCTCTGCCCTCCAGGGCTTTATATCATGGGACTCTGCCAAGCAGGTCCTTGAAGAGACCAGAATCTGCTCTCCTGAAGTCCAGGGCAGTGAGCTTGCTCTCCTCACTGCTCTGAGGATCTCAAATTCCACCATCGTGTGGTCACTGCAGCCAAGTCTGCCTTGGAGCACTACATTCCCCACCAGCTCCTCCCCATTGGTAAGCACAAGGTCCAGCATGGCACTCTTTGAGTTGGCTCCTCAATCATTTTTCTAAAGAATTTGTCATTGACATCTCAGAGGAACCTTCAGGATTGCTTGTGCCCTGCCATGTCATCCCTCCAACAGACAATCCAGGTGGTTGAAAGCCTCCATGAGGATCAGGGCTTGCAAGCATGAAGCTGCTGCTGTCAGCCTGTAGAGCACTTTATCCACACCATCCTCCTGATCAGGTGGTTTGCAATGGATCCACACCATAATATCCCCTGTCTCTGCCCTCTCCTTAATCTTGACCCACAAGCTCACAGCGGGCTCCTCATTCTTCCCCAGGCAGAGTTCCATACACTCCAGCTGGTTATCAACACGGGGGCTACACCCCCTCCTCATCTCCTTAGCATGTCTTCCCTAAAAAGCCTAAAACCTTCCATTCCGCTCTAGTGGCTCCAGTCATAGGAGCCATCCCACCATGTCTCCATGTTGCCAATGGTATACCCACACGGGCATCTGCACATCTCTAGTTCCTCTTGTTTGTTCTCCATGCCACGTGTGTTTGTGTAGAGGCGTCTGAGCCAGGCCCCAGGCTCTGGATAAAGCCAACTCACTAGCTGGAATATCTGGAAGCCTTTGCACTTTTCTGGACATACATTACAAGTGCCAGCATTTGATTGGCAGGTTTGGGATGGACAGGTGCTCTGCCCTGACAAATCCAGTTTAAAGCTCCCTTCACTAGTCAGCTGACCCACTTGGTGGATGCAGGGAAGGCTGTG
>VZTZ01043731.1:2330-13733 GCA_013400955.1 Drymodes brunneopygia
CCTCAAACATTGCCATTTGTGGCATTTGAAGATGAGAAGTCATTTTTTTTTAATGACTTTCAGGGTCGTGTTGTTGCACCTCCTGAAAATTTGGAAATTCAGAATTATTATTTGAGAAACTCGCCTGACTTGTCACTTGAGAGCACGGGGCTGGGAATTCTGTTGTGCAGTGAGCTCATTAATTAAACATCTGATCATCAGAGCATGCCAGGTAACCTGTTTGATCAGCACACAGCCAAGAACGTCTGAAAAAGTCTGGTAAAAAATGCACCACTGGTTTAAAAGCTTCATGAACTTGGTTTTTCTAAATTAAAAAAAAAAAAGAGCTATAAATTGTATTCATTCCAGCTGTGCTCAGCCTATCAGGGCATTGAAAAAGAGAAATTGATGTCGTTCAGGGTGGATTTGTGTCTTTGGATTACTCCAAGTCAGTCATAAATGGCTTTATGTTCCCTTTGCCAACTGAAATTTTTCAAGAGCTAATGAATAGGTAAGAATCAGATTATTTTCTTAGGGGACATTTTTTAGCACTGCTGTCTTATAACTTTATTATTTCTTCCTGTGGCTGCCATCATTAATTCATCTTTCTTGTGCCTGAGTTGCAGTTTGGATGGCACAGGATGCAAAAGCTGATACAGCAGGGTGAAAAAACCCATTTTTTTTCCCCTTGCAGTGAGATACTCTGTTAAACATAAATTTAATAGAGTAGAATCTTTAAGTTGCTGCTTTCTAATTCTATTTGCTCACTAATTTGTATTGAATTTCCTAAAGGAAGCTTTGATTTCTTGCATTCAATCATTAATGGTGTGAGATGGTGTAAATTCACTTTTGCACCTTCCTGACTGTTTGCACCACATTTGCAGGGTGCCAGGGTGGCTCTAAAGCCTCTCCATTTTAAACACGAGGAAAAGACAGAAAGGAGTGAATCTGAAGTGAATAAATGAATTTATGGTGAAAGCTTTCACTCTGCACTGCTCCCTGTCAGTCACTGGAAAATACAACTGAAGGGGCACTTCTGTCCTGCACAGCAAAGCAATTTCACACCTGGGAATTTGAATTTAACCCAAAAATCTTTTGAACTCAGGTTCTAAAATTGTAAATATTTTCATTGAGGAATCATGCCAAGCACTGAATTGAAGTCAATGTGCTGTTTTACTTCAGCCAGGCCTCTTTGTAATACCAGGACCTATTTTAAATCACCTTATGGGCAGGATAGTGAACAGAATATAAATGGACAGAAAACAGTCCCCAGCCCAGCCTCGAGGATCTCAGCAGAGAGATTTTAGGCCACAGGACATTTTCCAAATTGTGAATTCCTGACCAGGATCACTGTCATTTGCTGACTTGCTTCCTAAATCCATATTTTCCTTTTTAAAGCCAAAATATCACAGGGCTGAATTTTTTTTTTTTTTTTTTTTTTTTTTTTTTTTTTTGTGGCTTTTGGTTAAATCCAGTCCAGTGTCTCTCCTGACTAAACTCTTGTACTGAGAACCCAAAAGCTGTGAGAAGAAAACTGCCAGAATAGACTTTACACTTGTTGGCAGCAGTGCCCAGGGCATATGGCCAGGCAGAGAGAGAGGCAGAACAACTTCCCTCTTACACAGCATTTTTACTCCAAAATATCACTTTCAACTTACCCCAGGCACCCAAATCAGTGCGAGGAGGTCAGGAACCAGATCAGGAATCACTGCTGATGATTCCATAACTCACAGTTTATCCATTTGATTTGTTGGAAGGCAGGAATTGCCCACGAGCACGAGGAGTTGGGAGATTTTTCTCTGAGCTGCACAGAGCTCAGTGCAGATCCACATTCTGCAGCAGCAGGTGCTGCCTGAGAGTGTCATCTGCAGTAACCACATTGCTCTGTGCATTCAGCAGATAAATCTGATTTTCTGATCACTCACAGTGGGGTAGAACAACGATTGACTCTTACTCCGTCAAAAAGTTGCTGTTACGGAGGGGTTTTATTTAAATTTATTTTCAATTCATGTCACTTGTTGGTTTAAACCTTCGAGTAAATCTTGCTCTTAAAGGGCAGTTGCATGATGGAAAGATTTCTTCATGTGTTCTTCCACTGGAGCTTTATTCCAGCACTGAAAAATGCAGTGACATTTTAATGATGCTGTAAACAGAAATGTTCAAGCCCGTTCAAGCAGGCTGCATCTCTTAGGTGATATTTCTCAGAAATTCAAAAATCTCCACCAGCTGAATGGAGCAACAGCAAGAGCTCCTCCTCATCCTCTAATTTTAATAATGAAGTAACTTAATTGAACTTGATAATAAGTAAATCAATCAATGGGCTAGGGACGTGATTTCAAGATTTTATTTCAATAATGTGGCATTTGTTGTGCCAGGGGCCTGTTTGTCAGAGATAATACACAAATGGCAGCATTTGAGGGTAGTTTGAGGTGTTTACATTTCATGGGCTCCTGGTATAAAATCCAGGGCCCATTGAAGTGGATTCAATTTTTCCTGGAGACTTCAGCTCCAATTTCATCCTTGCCTGGTTTAGGGCCAGGTCACCCACACGTTTTTCTCTGAGTGTGTCCCCTCTGCAGCATGGCCAGGGCACCACTGAGGTGTTCTTCACTCACAGAACATCACCCATCTGAGTCCTCCATTCTCTGATTCCCATCACTTTTACTCTTGCAATTTTCCACTCACAGAACATCATCCATCTGAGCTCTCAATTCCCTGATTCCCATCACTCCTACTCTTGGAATTCTTCACTCAAAGAACATCTCTGAGTCCTCCATTCCCTGATTCCCATCACTCCTACTCTTGGAATTCTTCACTCAAAGAACATCTCTGAGTCCTCCATTCCCTGATTCCCATCACTCCTACTCTTGGAATTCTTCACTCAAAGAACATCTCTGAGTCCTCCATTCCCTGATTCCCATCACTCCTACTCTTGGAATTCTTCACTCAAAGAACATCTCTGAGTCCTCCATTCCCTGATTCCCATCACTCCTACTCTTGGAATTCTTCACTCAAAGAACATCTCTCATCTGAGTCCTCAATTCTCTGATTCCCATCACTTTTAGAATTTCTCACTCACAGAACATCACCCATCTGAGCCCTCCATTCCCTGATTTCCATCACTTTTACTCTTGGAATTCCTCACTCAAAGAACATTTCTGAGTCCTCAATTCCCTGATTTCCATCACTTTTACTCTTGGAATTTTCCACTCACAGAACATCATCCATCTGAGCTCTCAATTCCCTGATTCCCATCACTTTTGGAATTTCTCACTCACAGAACATCACCCATCTGAGTCCTCAATTCCCTGATTCCCATCACTTTTACTCTTGGAACTTCATTCATTTAAAAATAAAGCATCATCACTTGAGGTTGTGTGAAGGGCTGCAGAACCTGAAAGAAATAATTTCACAAGATCTCTCAGCATTCCCCACGTGGAAAACCTTGAGGTTGGTTGTGTCCTTGAGCTTTGCTTTTGTGGGTTTTGTCCCTCCATGAGTGAGAGCTGGGAATGAAGGAGCAAATCATGAATGGGGAGCAAATCATTCATGGCCAATATTAAAGGTTTGCCAGCAGAGGATTTCACTCCTAAGACTCTTCTCTCGTGGCTGCCAGGATTTCTAATTGGTGACTTTTATTTGTAAATATATCATAATATATCATTGTAAAAATAAATCATTATTCTGAGTAGCTCAGGACTTTGATGAACATAATTTCAGTCAAAACCACACAGACAGTTTCCAGCAGCAGCAGCAGTTTTTGTGCTACCCTCGTGCTTCACTTCTTTGATTTATGATTTGTGTAGAAGTATCAGAAGCGAAGGCACTGATGATTTAAAATGTCCAAATTCCTGGTATTTTGTCCAGGGCTGGTGTGGGATGATCCATCCCAGGGCTTTGCCAGCTCTCCAGGCTGTTATGGCTCCAATCACTCAATTCTCTTGGAAATCCATTCTCCTGAACTCGGGCACATCCATAAGCATGCTTCCAAAAAAGCCACACCATGCAGATTTATTCTTATGACTTTTGCAATTTAGCTTCCTGTAGTAGATAAAATGCTGGATTATCCCTCAAAAAAGATGCATTTTTTTTTTCCCTGGCTCTACAGTGGAGCAATATTTCTATTCCTCAGTAATTCTACCTATGGCATCTAAATATTGTACATCTTGCCTTTCTAGCACAGCTTGAAATCTGAAGTTTTATAGTTTTATAACTATAAAGAGGAAATGTTTTGAAATTTAAAGAAGTGCTCTGAAGTCCTGTCGCCCTGCCAGACACGAAAGAAACACGCAGATTTTTCAGTAGCAAGTTAGGATCACTCAGGCAGGACCAAAACAGGGCTTCTCTTTCTTTATTTTCCAATATTTATATCTTTCTTAAGATAATTGTGGATTGGTCAATGAGGTTACCACCTCTATAATTTTACAGGATAGGGACATAGTTTATCATCTTTCTCCACCTTAAGAGAAAGGAATGAAAAACAATTTAGAAGTTCAAAACAATTTAGGTTGGTTACAGAAACAAGGACTGTGTTTATAGAAAATGTATGAGAACTTTTACTACAGAAGTAAAAACATAGAACCCTGCAAAAATCAGGGTGACAAAGTCCCTTCTCAGTTTTTATTCCAACTGCTTCAGCTGTATCTAAACCCAAAGCTTAACACTGGTGAGTTCCTCCCTCCCCAGCTCCCAGAAGGGCCAAATTCACCCTTTTTTGGGAAAAAATCTGCAGGGGAAACGTGCTGTGCTGGCCAGATGTCCCTCTGTTGGACACAAAAGAATCAGGAATTCAGGAGCTCAGCCACCAAGGCCGGGCAGAGAGCAAAAAGAGCCCCAGCCTCTCTTTATTCTTATATTGATACCTTTTTACAGACAGTGATGGATTGGACAAGGAGGTTCCCACCTCTGAAATTCCACAGGTGAGAAACACAGCCCATCACATTCTCCAGCCCAGAAAGAAGAATGAAAAACAACACCCAAAGTACAAAACAATCCTTGGCCGGTTATAGAAACATGGATTGTTTGCACAAAATCTGTGAGAGCCTTTGCTACCAACTCTAAACACAGCACTCTAGAAAAATCAGGGTGACACCCAGACACAGGAGGAGCTCCACAATCCACCCCTCAACCCTGCAATTTGTGACAGAACCACTGCACCTTGTGGGCTGAGCAGTGGCAGCACAACCCTGAGTGAGAAATGCCAGATCCTCACATCCACCCTGGGCTTTCCTCCTGAGCCCCCTCCAGCTCTGGCAGGATTTTTGGCAGCTGTCCCTGCTGAATCTGAGAGGCAGCTGCAGGGTGGCCGAGCAGGGAGGTGGAAGTGGAGGGGATTGATGCTCTGATTGACACAGCTCTGCCTGGCTGCTCGTTTTCAGAGCAGAATTGCTCTCTGCTCTGTGATTTGGGGGATTCAGCAGCCCGTGGACTTCTGGGTGTGAAGAGATCTCAGCTGGGGGCTCCAAATAACTGTTGTTATCTTGGCTTTAATTTTAAAAATAAGCTGTTATTTCGTACTCTTTGTTTCATATTCATCTATCCAAGACAGTAATCAGACATGAAATATCTCTCCTTCCCACTGATTTTTTTTTTTTAAATAACCCACTCCTCAACAGCGTTGTTGGCAAAGCCCTTCCCTGCAGGGAATGAAATGAGTCCCCTGGTGAAATTTGAATGCCAGCACTGCCTCTGCATTCATTTATCCTGACTCCTTGGCCTTTCCCAGCCTCTGTTTTGGGCTCTGGGCAGTGGGAGATGCTCAGGAGTTTCTGCTGCTCAAGGGCAGCACCACTGGGAAAATCAGATTCCCTCCACACCCCGAGGTGTGAGGATGCAGCTGACCAAAGCCTGGATGCTGGGATTCTTCTACCTTGTGTTGCTGAGCTTTGTTGGCTGTTTAGGCTAAGCTTAACAAACTGCTGGGCAGTGCAAAACCAGATTTTTTTTGGTAAAAGATCCTGGAAGCTTTGCACACCTCCGGTAGTTTTTTGGTTTTGACTTTTCCATCCTGGATCAGCAAATGCCCTTAATGCCACCTGGCACCATTTTAAGGAGCTTTAGGAGTCTCCAAAGCTTTTCTGAGGTGGCTGTGTCAGCAAGGCAGCACATTTCTGATGATGCCTGAGGGATGCAGCTTCCTACCAAGACCCCTGTGTGTCAGGAGTGCATTTGGCCATTGGATCTTTCTTCAGTACCCCTGAAAACTGAACAGGAGCATTGCCAGTGATTTTGGAGGTTGTGGGAACAGGTCCTTATTGATTTCAAAGCAATTATCCATGAAACACGACACTAGTTAAGTTCCCAGAATTTTTTAATGTAGTTTAAAATTTCCAGCACTTTTTGATGTTTTCACATTTGGGCACAATGAGCACCACAACATTTAAAACACAGCAATATCCTATTCCCCCTGGTTGGTTTCTCTGCTGTTATGTGTAAATAATGAGAAGAGCTGCATTAAATCCCATCTCATTGCAGAGAATGTCTGCAATGAACTGCCCCTCCTGGACTCTGTTCCGTGGTCACTGGAGAGGAAAAACGGGCAGGATTCATCTCCTCAGCTGGAGATTTCTGCTTCAGGATGAGATGAATCCTGCCCAGACAGGGCCTGTTCCTCCCCAATGGCTGCAGAGGGAGCTCACTCAGGTGCAGGGATGTGCATTTTGGTGAGATCAATCCCGCAGTCAGGCTTTTGGAATGGGGAGAGTAAGCTGGCTCAGTTTGCAGATTTAGCAACAAAGAGAAGTTCTGCAGGCCTGCTCTGATGAGGAGAGCTGCCCACATTGGCATCGTGGTGATGATGTGATGTTCCTGTTCAAAACTTTTATTGGAACTTCGGGTGCTTTTAGAAGAAAGTCTCTAAAAAGAAAAAAACATTTTCTTTTTTTAAAAAAAAATCAGATTTGGGCTGAAAGCCACAGGTAAATTTTGAGGTAATTTTGAGAAAAATTCCAGGATACTGGGAGCAGCTCTGAAAACAAGCAGGTGAACAGGACAGAGCAGGTGAATAGGAGGGCTCCTTCAGCACAGTCCTTTCTGCCTGGGCAGCAAGAATGATGCAGTACCATGGCCTGCACCAGTTTCCTCAGGAATGTGCACCAGTGACACCCCTGCACCTGGCACACACCCTGTCACTCTGCTGGACATGAAAGAAACATAGATTTTTCAGTAGCAAGTTAGGACTCCTCAGGCAGGACCAAAAAGGGCCTGCCCTTCTTTATTCTCTCCTTTTTATATCTTTTTTTAAGGCAATCGTGGATTGGTCAATGAGGTTCCCACCTCTATAATTTCACAGGATGAAGACATGGTCAATCATCTTTCTCTGCCTTAGGAGAAAGGAATGAAAACAATCCAGAAGTTCAAAACAATTTAGGCTCGTTACAAAAACAAGGACTGTGTTTATAGAAAATGCATGAGAAATTCTACTACAGAAGTAAAAACACAGAACACTGCAAAAAGCAGGGTGACAGAACTTCTTTGTGCAAAAAGTCCTGTTTCCTCTCTGGGGTTTTTTGGTTTTCAGTCTCTGTCCTCGTTGATGATCGTGAGGCAGATGAGGGATTTTTGTACCCTCTCTTACAGTCCCACCCTGCATCCTCTGATCATCCCTTTGCTGGACAAGCTGTGGGGTTTTTTATTACTTTGATTTGCTACATATTGCACTCCTAAACTTGCAGGCTCTGTATTTCTAAATGGAGTGAGCAAATAACAGCCTGGAAAAATTAAAGCTCTCAGTCTGGTTGACACAAGCAAAGGAAGCACTGGGCATATCTTCAGAAGGACTCCTGGCATTTTTTATTAGATGGCTTTATATAGATGATATATCACAATTCCCTTCTAATGGAATTACATTCAAACTGTTCATTTTAGCCCTGCAGTATTTCATCTGTATCCATATACATGTGTGACCTCAGAAGGGAAGAATTCACTTAGCAATTTATAGGAGAAGAAAATCAGTTTCGTACATTGCAGTAGATAATAATAATAATAATAATGCTTACAACATTCAGGCAAGGATTCAGTAAAGCACTTTACTACTGTGATTTTTATTCATTTACTGAATGCAGTTGTTAACAAAGGCAGAGGTATTGGAGATGGTGGAAAGACAGGCAGAAGAAAGAACTATTTAATCCCCAGCATCTGGAGGCTCCCACTGTGAAAGGAATACATGTAAAATAGTTTATATTTATAGATAACATTATGATTTTTTTTTTTTTTTGTTGGAATAGATCAGTACATCCCTGATGCTGGACTGACTTAGATAATGATCTGGGCAACAGAATTAAATCCTTTTGATAATGATCTGGGCAACAGAATTAAATCCTTTTGACTAAATAAAGTTGAGCTTGCAAGGTGGCCAAATAAGCAAACTTTTCATAAATCCTGAAGTAATATGTCTTAGCATTCCCATATTATCCAAGTTTCGAACAAAACGCAATTTCTTTTTATCATAACAGATATTTCACCTCCATGGGTAAGGTCTCAGGCTGCACAATTGTTTCTTGTGAAGCACAGGCTGCCTTTGTAGCCTCAGTGCCAGATTCCCCAAGTTATTTACTGGGGGAGGTAGGTGCATTATCAGCTTTTGCTTCCATCTGATTTAATGCAGTGACAAGAGTCTCTGAAGAAAATTCAAACACCAGCCAGCAGCTTCACAAGACCATTATCTTTTGATTGCCAAACTTTAAAGCATTTCCCAGACCAACTGATGAAGTAAATAATTGCTCATCCTCTGTATTATTACTGCCACCCTGGATCTCTGTGGAGGACTAAAGGGAAACAGAATTTTCTTAGGGTGAATTTCATGAACAGAGAGATATTTGTCGAGTGCTTAGCCAAGAAAACTGAAGCACTGCAGGAACTATTTACTCCTCATTTTTCTGTTATTGTTCCAAAGCCTTTATTCTACTTTTTTTCTTCTTTCCACCCATTATGTTTCCTCAGGTTTCTTTAGAGAAAATAAAGAAACAATAAGAAAAAGTGTGCAGGCTACTGAAAGATCTGCAGCCTCTCAGTTTGTGTGGGTCAGGATGATCTGGCAGTGACATTTTGGAATCAGCATTGCTTTGGTAAATGTTTGTTCTTTTTTTATGCTTGTGGGGAAAACATCACAAGAAATTACCTTCATCAGCTTTTACATCACCTGATATTTCAAATTAAAAATGCAGCCTTCTAGGGGTTAATGAATTGATCCAAAGCAGGCTGGATAGCTTGGCTACCATAAATTTAAAGACTTGTTTGAAGAAAAAAGAACCAGTAGTAAGTCAAAATTAATGAATATCTTCCTTCAGAAGACTATTGTTGTAAAGAACAAGGAATGGAAATTTGATATTCTCAACATCAAATTTAATTTTCAATACAAGCAGGGTCCCCAAAGTGAGGAGTCCAAAGGGCTACAAGCATGAGGAGCCTGGGCTCAAAATATCCATCCCTGAGAAAGAGGGAATTATATCAATAATAAATGAAATTTCAGTTTTATAATCAGGTCCAACCTACTCTCTCAGGAGCTCTGGTTTTCTCTGCTGACTGCCAGTGACTTCCAGAAAGATGCAGAACTCTTTCTTACCTTTGAAAACCCGACAGAAAAATCAAAGAAATAATTTCCAGCCTGGCCTTCCCAACCTGGTGTCCTGCTGACCGTTGTGTGTGAGGAGCAAACACAAACAGCATCAGTAGGAAATGGTTTTTGGACTCCAATCTTTGATCCTGAAATATGAATGAGCCTGAGCAGCCAATTCCACCTCACACATTTTCCTTTCTGTAAATATCTGAAGAGAAAACTTTGGGTGTAATGCTCCAGGTTCATGAAAGTCGTGCTGTAACTGTGAGCTTTCAGCCTCTGTCACTTTTACAGCTCTGTGTTGTGCAGTGTATAATTAGTCATTGATCATGAACAAGTAATTATCCTTCGAATTACCTGCGACTCGACAGTTGCACAATTTTCTAAATAATGTTCCCACCATTATTTGTGTCCATGAGGGATCAGGACTGGAAGGGAAGCCTGGAATTGCAGCCACTTTGAATTGGAAAGTGGCCCTTACTTGGAATTCCAAACATCACCTCTAAGAAAATAATACAGAATAAAGGTGCTGAGAGGCAAAAGTGCTCTGGTTTAATTCATTCTTCATTGTGGTCACTGGCTGCTCTGCTTTGGTTTTAACAGGGTGAGAGAGAAACCTTGTGAGATCAGCCCAGAAAAATCCTGAGCACTGGGGTTGTTGCAAAGTGCAGGAAGGTGAGGGCAGAACACTTGTAAGGTTCTCTTGGGGGGAAATTTGCATATTTGCATTTTTAAGCTGTGGCACTGCTGAAAAGTGCAGGTCTTTAGCAAAGTGAGGTGTGCAACCCCACAGAGGCACTCAGGGACACACAGTCCTGCACTGACCATGGTTAGAAAACATTTATTCATACCATATTATTATTAATTCTTCTGTAGTAAACTGTTGCTCAGCTGGCAACAGAAGAAACACACAGGTTTTAGAGTAGTAGTTGAATTTCCAGGTAGGATTAACTAAAAGGGGTTCTTCCATTTTTATTTTCTTATTTATATATTTTTCTAAAGACAATCATGGATTGGTGAGAGGGGTTAACACCTCTGTAAGTTTACAGGATAAATATATAGTTAATTATCTTTGTCCACCCCAGGGGAAAGGAATGAAAAACAATTCCACAAGTGCAAAACAATCCCGGCCAGTTAGGAAAAACAAGGACCATGTTTAGAGAAAATGCATGGGAAACTTGTACTACAAAGTTACAAATATGGAACCCTGCAAAAGCAGGGGGACAGCAAACTCTTAAAATTTCTAAAGGCACCTGTTCTCAGCAATATTATTCATCAGGCTCATGGTCCAGGCAGGTGGTGACTGCTCTGGAGAAGAAATATCATTCTTAGAATAAGATGGAGAGAGAATTCACACGCCACAATGTGATGGATGCCCCACTTGACTGGGGCAGTATTTGGTGCAGATAATCAGGTTAGAATGGTTATAATTTGGTGTAGGTTTGGTTAGAATGGCTCACCCATGGCTGAGGAGAAATTTCATTACATCTCCTTTTCTGTAACCTCCTTTCAGAGCTCTCACCCTCAGATTTAGCCTGACTCCCTGAACCTGCATTTTGCCTCGTGCTTTTTTGCCAATCTGTATTTCTCAGCTCTAAACGTTTAATTTTGATGTTAAATCTTATTTAACACTTTGTAGAAAATGGGTTGTGGGTTGTGTAGAGGAACAGTGGATGGCACTGTTCATTCGCTGCTCTGATGTGGTAAAAATGCCAGTTTTTAAAAAGGCTGTATTTTAAAATGGTAAGGAGGAAAAAAGAAAAAGAAAAAATGAAAGAGAAAAAGAAAAAGAAAGAAAAAGAAAGAAAACGAAAACGAAAGAGAAAAAGAAAAAGAANCGAAAACGAAAGAGAAAAAGAAAAAGAAAA
>VZTZ01043734.1:0-202500 GCA_013400955.1 Drymodes brunneopygia
AACAAGATCCAAACTCCGACAACCAACAAAGAGATACACTTACTGTTTAAGAAGAAGAGAAACAGGTCTTTGATCATTTATTACCATTGATCATTTTTTATTGAAATGCCAGGAGCTTATAGGTTGGCTTCCAAGCCCCCATCATTCTTTGACAGAAGTAAGATCAACAGATCTGCACTCCAATAACTCACCAACTTGAAAGACTTTTCAATACGCATAATGAAAGGTCACCATCTCTTGACAAACAGGTTGAGGAAGAGAAAGAGAGTATCCCTTTCAGCCAATATTTATTCTCTTTGATCATGTATAAACACCATTTGGCTGCACGTTGTTTTTTTATTGCAAGGTTTCCCTGGTTAACTACAGTTGTCATCCTAGAACAATGATTATGATTTAGGCTGTGTGTAGGTAACTCACTTCAGTACGTGGAGGTAAATCCTACAGCTTTGAGTGCCTACTTTGATGTTAATAGAATTATTTTATGAGCATAAGTTAGGGAATAATATGATCCATTCTGTTTCATCTTCTGCCTTTTTAAGTGGATAGCAACTTTACCAGACCATCTGTTTTCCATAAAATATTTATATGTACATAAGAGAGAGAGAGAGAGAGCAGGAGAGAGAGGGAAGTAGGACACCACAGAAATAGAAGAAGAATATCTGAGGACAGCTTTAAAAATGCAACATATGTAAAACTTTTTTGATAAAACATGGGTATAAATTAAAAGCAAGATGTGAAAACTTCTGAAAAGGGTTCTCTTTTATGATCATCAACACGTGCTAAAGGGAGTTCTAGTTCATGAGATTTTTCTTTAGAAAGAAGAATCTCACTTGTAATATTGATCTGTTGTGCCCAAAAGAAAAGTTAGTAGGCAAATCAACATATTAATTTTTTTTTAAAGTATCATGTCTGCTCAAAATAATTAATTGATTAAAGTGAGTTCAAAAGCAAAGCTTCCACGACTCAGTAAGGAAGCTGAACTCCATTTCATTGCAACTTGCACCCAAACTTTGGGTATTGATTTAGCTCCAGGCATAAACAGTTATATTCCTGACCTAGATAGTGAAAAATGTGATTCTGAAAACATCCCAGGAGAAATCTTGCCAGATTGGTCATAGTATCTGGGTTTAGGCAGGCAGGCAGGCATCTCCTTCCAGAGGCCTCTGCTGACACACCTCACCATTAACTGGAGATTAAATTCTGTGTACAGAACATTCATTCTACATCAGCCAGAAGTGTGGACCAATAGAAGGAGATTTCCAAAGCAAACCAGTGCTGCAGAAGACCTGACATTCACATTCAAAGCATACGCATTTCAAAATTGTACCCTGGTCCCAAGCACCAATGTCCAGTGACACTGGGAATGCAGGGAATGTGATCCTGAAATACATCTTCCCATACTGCTTCCTCTCAAAGGAATCCAGTTTGTGTGTCCTGAGCCCACCCTGCAAAGTGAACCAAAGCACTCTAAGTGAGGACAGGCAAGGAATGTACTTAAATAGAGTCATCTTGATCTGAACCAAAATGCCAGAATAAATGTCATGTATGTATTCAAAGCTAAAATTGTCGCAGTTTAATATTCAAATACTAAAAAGAGCTAAAGACATTTGGCTTCTTACTTTTTTTACTAGAATATAATCTTACATCTTTTTGTAGCATTTTCCATATACCTTATTTCATTGCCTAAGAAAAGGAGTATCAAAATTGCATGTAGTAAGTATGATCAAACAAAATTGCCTTCAGTCAGCAATGGAACAATTTCCATACCCATTTTACAGCAACTGAAATGAATAACAATGCTTGCTGCTGCACATTCTAGAGCTTTGTTCTTGGGTACCTTGGATAAAGCCCTTACAGCCCTGACTATCTTTCTCCTCTATATTTCAGTGTGGAGCAAATTTAAGACTCTTCAAAGGACTGCTGAGTGGGTTTACGTATTTTTTTTTTAGAAATTATCTCCTACAATTTGCACCCACTTTGAAAAGAAGCCCCCTTGTACAATATTCCCTTACAAGCCCTCCATTTCTTCTAGTCAAAGCCTCTGCTGCTTACATCCTCCTTCAAAACCAATCATTCTAATAACATGTCCAAGAAAGGCCAATTTTACAAGGTAACTGTATATGATGTTTTTCCTCACAATGGGACAGCATCCATCTCTTTCAAAGAATTTCAGGAGGCAGCTGAATCTATAGCAGAAAAGCAAGGTGGTACATAAAAAATTAGTTTGCAAGATTTTTTTCTTTATTCTCTACCTAGTCTGTGTTTAAGTAACATCATAGAAGCAGAGAAAAAGGGAGTTAAAACTGAAGTTATTGGGAACTCAGTGTCTGCAGCTCTTCCACAGAAACAGCTGGTTTTTGTTTGTTTTTTTTTTAATAAAAGCAAGACTTTTTTTTTTTTTTTTTGGGGGGAACTAACCTGATAAAAGAAGGAGGGCACATGTTGTTTTCAAACTCGGGTTTCACTTGACAATTTGCATAACAGAGTAGCCTATGAGTAAAGAGGTCATTTAACAGAAGAAATCAAGCAGGCAGCTGAATTTCTGCTTGCCACTGCCTTGCTGAGCAGCCCATTCTCACAGCAGTCTCACTGCACTTCTATCTAGCTAACTTAGCTTGAGCAGGCATAACACTCGGTTTATCTGTACAGCCAAGCATGATGACCACTAAGATAAAAGGAAAATAGCCCCATGCAATCATTAGTGTCAGTGACTTTTTAATACACGTGCTGATTTAGTCCAGTTTTAAACCCACGTACTTCAGTTCAGTGCCTAATTTTAAGCAGAATACATCAAAGCAGAAGAGAATGACAGACATGAGGCAGGAATAGAAAGAGGTATAAGAGGTTTGGACTCAGCAGGAGTGTGCAGGAAGGCACTGCATGTCAGCCATCCGAGAATGGGGACTTGCAGAGGCTGCCCCAACCTCTCTGTGCTGGGTGGGGGGTGATGCCCCCGGGGCCACACCCAGTTACAGCCTCACACAAAAAAGGGTCACTCCAGTGACATGGGAAGCTGGGCTTGCGCTGCTGGGGCTTGGCCATGCATGAGGAGCATAAGGAACACTGAGAAATTCCTGAGCACCTGCTGGGGAAGGGCTGGGGTATCACTGCACCTGGTGCTCAGGAGAGTCACGGTACTGATCACTTCCCACGATGTGGGAAGAGCAATGGGGGAGAGGAGGGCATGAAGAAATGTCCAACTTTATGCACAACATTTTCCACTGCCAGCAGGAGGCCACTTGCTTTTCCAATCAGTGGGTGCCAATAGTCAGAGGTAGCTAACGCCCAGGGCTCCTGCCTTTTGGATGACCCTCTGGAGCTTGGCTCCTAGGGTGATACATCAAAGAGAAATATCCAGCAGGAGCTTGTACTGCCCTAAAATTCTAACTCTCATTTCATTGCTAAAGAAACCTACTTACACTCTGTCTACACCATCACAGCCTTGGAAGAAAATTGGTATTTATATAATACTTTAAAGTGCAAATAGAATATATCTCCTATTACCGATGAATCAGTTTGACATTTGTGCTGGTGACACAGTTCTACTTTTGACTTCACAGAATCACAGAATCATTTAGGTTGGAAAATATCATTATCAAGTTCAACTCTTGCTTCCCATTGTACATGAATCACAATTCCAGTTCCTACTTGCTTTGTCTTCTGCCCGGAGTTGCAAAAGTGTGGGAAGTGTTGCAGAAGAAGCATTTAATTCATTTTGATCAAAGACTGCACCTTGTATCTTCAATCAAAGTGAAACTACTTAGCCAGATGCAGTGTTCAGTAATCAGTAGGGATAATGCACAAGCAATCCATCAGTGCTTGAAGCTGTTCTCTATGAGCTTTTTCATGGCCCTAAATTGTTTTTCATAGGCAGAATTGATGCATTACATTTTGTCCCCAACATTTCTAAAAAATAATGGAGTCATTTCTGGAGTTATTCCAATATACCAGACCTGTATCTAGTTCTGAATCAAGGCTGTATTGTATAGTTAGGGTTCTAATATTCTGCTATCACAGAAAACAACCTCTCCATCACTTCTGCAGCCTTGGTGGGAGACAAATGCACATCCCTCTGTCCAAAGTTCTGCATGCACTGACACACCCCAGAGCTCAGCCACAAGGGCTGTCATTGCTCAGCTCAGCCCTTACATTGCAGTGGGTTTTTGCATTGAAAACCCACTGGAGGGGAAAAAATGCAGAACTTTACATTCTGTAAACCTCTGTGAGAAGGAGAAGTTAGGTGAGGACTTCTTCTCCCTTCCCAGCCAGTATGGCTATTAATTAACATCCATAATGACTTAATGGCTTCATTTTTACACACACTTGGACATGGTCTCTTGAGAGCTACACATTGGGCAAGAGAGTGTTGTTCAGCTGGACTGAATAACAAAAGGGCTGGTAAAAACAGCCCTTATGGCAAACATTAGTCTGGAAAAAAAAAGAAATTGTAATCACATATTCCACATATAGGAAGGTTGCCATATGAGAAAAGGCTTAGAGAACTGGGTTTGCTCAGCCTTGAGACAAGAAGGCTTAGGGGAGACCTTGTCCCTATGTTCCAATTTTTGCAGGGGGATTACAAAGAAGATGGACTCCCTTTTTACTAAAAGTTACATGGAAAGGACAAGGAATAATGGGTACAAATTTCTCCTGGGGAAATTCTGACTGAACACAAGAGGACAGTTTTTCACAATGAGAACCATCAACTATAGGAATAATCTCCCTGGGGAGCAGAGAATTTCCCAGCGTTGGACACTTTTAAGATTCACCTGGACAGGATGCTGGGCCATCTGGTTTAGATTGTGCTAATGCCAAGGAAGGTTAGACTGGACCATCCTTGAGGTCCCTATCCCATGATTCTGTGATTTCATCTCCATTTTAGAGCTTTAACAATTTGGATGTTGGTGTGCTTCATTCTGTGGGACTCCGCTTTATGTGTGCAGGACTGGGTTCGTATGCACACAAAAATATGTGGACACACACAAATGTTTGCTAGAGTGGGCATTAATCTCACATGGATTATTTGGCTCAGTCCTGACATGCAGGACATCCTACATGGAGATCCTAATGCTACTGCAGCTTCTGCTTGTTCTCAGGACCAGGCAACTCATGATCTCCAGCTCTAAGCAGGGGGTTGAAACGATATGGCTTCTCCATTTTGAGACAGGGAATATTCTGCCATCCAGATGGAGAGATTTCCCACTGCCCCATCCTGTAATGCTAGGATGGAACTAGAGCAGATAATTGCACCATTTTGCAAATTATGAAGCTGAAACCATTAAATAATTTATCTCGTTATTTTCTGTAGTGTTTTCCCTTTTCTGTGGGTAGTAGTTGTAAATCATAATAATGTACAAGCCAAAAGCACATTTGTAAAATTCTTGAATTATCCAGGGATGAAAACTCAGCTCTCTGCTCCATTTCTTTGCTGGATTCATGTCCTGGTCAGTTTTAAGCAGCATAAATAATCACTACCTGCAAACAAACAAAATATGCCAATAACATTTCAGGTGGATAAATCTGTCTTATCCTGTCCTTCATCTATTATAAATTTACCAAAGGAATGGAATAATAAATTTAATTAGATTTCCTTCATTAAATAAATCCAGGCCAAACTGTGAACAGCAACAGAAAGTCACAGGCTTTTTGAGCCTGAATTTTTACAGAGGTGGAAGTTTCTGCAAAAATGCGTTAATGTACTGTAGCTTTGGAGTTTATTTGCCATAGCTTGGTACTAGCAACTAGCAAACAGATACTGAGTTTTGCAGCCAGATATTCATCTGTGTGTCTAAAGCATTTATTTACTTGCACTTTCAATTCTGAAATTTGTATGCACATGTGTGTGCACACGAGTATGTAAATAAATGTACCCATATAAAGCACAGACCTACAAAATACAGGTGTATCTACATCCAAATGGGTAAAACTCCAATCTTCTTTATAGAAATACTATATACAGCCAAATCCTCAGTAATCTAAATTATGAAAATAGATCTCACCAATGTCAATATAAAGAAGGAATTATTTTATCACTCTTCAGTGTGCATTTTAAGTAACAGATGAATCAGATCAGACTTGGCAATTATAATTCTTTGATCTTCTTTAAAACAAATGATGACAGCTGAAGGAAGGATTTCATGACAATAGTGCATTATGGACAGTATGTAACATGAAATAAGAAAAGCATTAAAACAAAGGTGTTAAGTTTTCAAAACTGTTACAAGGAGACGGATCATTATTTGAGGAAAGCCCTCTGTTCTGCAGTTCTGTGCTGCAGGATTCATCAGCTCTAGCTAGAGAGAAGCCTTACTTAACAACTGCAAGACATTTATCCCCATAACACAGCCCTAACCCATGTTCTCTGCAGTTCTCTGCAGTCTGCTGCATTTTCCAGTAGATCCCTGGCTCCTTTGCTGGCATTACTAACAAGAGTGGAATAACTCTTTTCTGGAAGATGAAACTGATACGAGGTTCTTTGGGTGGCCCTCCCTTCCTCTCTTGGATGAACTTTTCTCCTGGTTTATCTGCAACAAAGAAAGATTTGCTATCCACGTGTCTTGTGATGCCCTGTAGAGAGGCCTTTTATAGAAAACTTAAGGATGGGAAGACACCTATCTTTTGCTATGAAAACAAATCCTTTCACCCAGCAATTCAGTAGCCTTGGATACGTGGCCTCTTACACTTCTCTATACCATCTGGAATAAAAGAAGTGTCAATTTGTTCTCTTGCCTCAAACTCAGATAAACTCTTGTTAAATAAAATGTCTTTCTGGTGACCTCATCCAATTTGTGCACAATATCTGGAGGGGAAATGGGACGTGAAGGAATTTGCTGTTAATTTTGAAACAAAATTAAATGCACTGTAAATCTTCTGGCAGTATTTAGGAGTTTTTTCAATGTGTGACCCAAGAGTTAACAATGCAATTGCTGTCAGAGACTTTTTTCTTTCCCCTAAACTATGTGTGCATGACCTGCTGCTTGCTGCAGGAAACCAGTAGGAAGAGACAAGGTGCTGTACACTTCAAACTGGGCTGTCATTGTCTTATTTCCCGTGCCATCAAGCAGTGGTTTGGGTAAGGTGGAATTGGAGATATCCGTACACGACACTGTACTTTTGAGAGAAAAGAAAAAAATGCAAAGCACACAAAGCCCCATGGTTTTTTTATTAATGACTTATCTAAGAGTTCAGGGAGAATGTGAGGAAGTGATTGGTATAAACTGGAGAGCTGAGTGTGAAACAATGAAGCTGAATGTGAACAAGGGTATTTTATCTGATTCTCGAGAGCATGCACAACACAGTGCAATCTCTTTGGTAAGCAAATCATGAAACTACTAATCAAAGAGTGTGCCCTAATGACAAAGGGATAAATAACTGCATAATGGCAGTATTTATCTAAGAAATTAGATTTTTTCAAACAGCATGAAGCTCTCCAAAGCAATCACATATCAGAAACCCTTAGATGTATCATAAGTGATTATAAAGATAAAAATCCATCTTTAACTGAACAAAAAAAAGTCCAGCATAAATATATCTCTAATGGCCTCTGTCTCCATGAGCAAATAATTGCTTTGTTCTTTAGTGTGGACAGCACTGATATTCCTCCAGTCGTCCCCTGTATTGCAGATTTTTTTTTAATCATCCAGAAGAAACCATCAATCTACTATCACAACCCGCTCACCATTTTCTCAAGCCAACGAAGTTAGGGAGCTGGAATGAGCACAAGCTAGTACATAACTCATTATGCCCTTTCCAATCAGCATTTATTGTTATACTTTCCTGCTTCTTCAGAAAATAAGACTAAAAAACATTGACGGTTTAAACCAAGAAAGATTTATGGTCACCTTTTTGTTTTGTTTGTCACTGAAAGATATGTATTTGTCTTAACATATCAAGATGTCATTTGACTGTTGATATTTTCTTTTTGTCTGTGGAGGCTTTCAAAACTTCCTAAGCATTTTCAAAGCACACAGAGGTTACTGCAGAGTAACAGAAGTCTAAGAATAGCAGATGAGCAGAAGGGCCCAACTGAGAAGCAGAAATGGGCTAGAATTTTGTTCTTGAAACTGTTTTCACACGGCCCTGGTGCCATTCTGTCAACCCTTTGCTGTGGCAAAAGCTGTCTTTTGCAGCTGATTCACACTGCTGGGACAGTTCTGGCTTTGGCTACTGTTTTCAGCACCATGACAATCCTCTATATTTGAACCTCAGCAAAGCAGCCTCTCTCCAGTATGCTGTTCCCACTACATCCTTCTGGAAATGTTTCTCTATCAGCATGTACACCCTTTTCCAGATCTGTGCTTGGTGCTGCAGAGGAAGGCTGTAGCACTCACATGGTCAGAGCCTTCCAATCCACCCTGCGGGCTGCTGGGTGCACCCATTGCCCAGGCCTGCAAGGCACCCTGCAAACACCTGGGCTGGTGGGAGCCACTTGGGAACCCGACAGATGGCAACACCACTTTGAACATGGTAAAAGCCACTCTAATGCAAGCTGCCTTTTGTAAGGCAAGCTTCTTCCCATTCCCATCATCTTTTTGTCTGCTCTGCAGCAGATCACATCATGCTGGTAAAGAACCCGAGACGGTTTCCGATCACCTCCGTCCGTCCCTGAATCTGACTCTCTGTTCCATGAACATAAGTGCTGGCACAGAACAGGATGAAATTTGTCCTCAGTGGTGTGGAGGAGAATTTTTCAGTTTAATTAAATGGATTTTGTGGCTGTATGCTGAGCTGAGCAGCACAGTTGATGTGTCTTCTGACACTGCTTTCTCATTTTTGGACTCTCCTGGAAGAGAGTCCTCCTCCATGCATACCATCCAAGTCCTCTTTTTCACTACACCGTGTAGATATCCAGACTGTGTCATGCATCCAGGATAGCAGAAGGACAGAAGAAAGTGCCTGAGGAAACTCATGAACACTCCTGTGTTCCTCGTTGTTCCTTCAGGCAGCTATCCAGAAGTATGCAGTCATGTTGTGACTGCAATCTATATTCACTACATTTCAAAGAACAGCTTTTATAAACAGAAGAGAATTTTCAGTTCTACTGAATCATTTACACTAAAAGAAACCACGAGTATGAGTTATAGACAATCTGACATGCCTTTTTTTTTTTTTTGTAACTGGCCATTTAGTTCACAGCAAATGTATTTCTAGTCCTTGATTACATATTCTAGCCTTCCCATAGGAATGAAGGAAAACCTTTGTAGTAAGAGGTGTAATAGAGGTATGGAAATTTTTCATATTCTTTCCTTGCCAGACTCTTTTCCATTTTAAATTAATGAGAGTCATTCTTATCAAACAAAAAAGTAAGGACTTTTTTTTTCATATATTGTCTTTTTTACATCTAAGTGACTGATGTTTTTAGTAAAATTTTTCTGTCTCATTTCCATCAAAAAATTGTGGTCTTAGACATGTGACAAGGTTGAACAAACTCATCTGAACCACAGACACAATAATTTGTTCATGAATGGAAACTCCTCTACAGATATTTGTGTAAACTAACAGTAAGCACACAAATATTTGCAAGAAAAAAATAAACAAATAGAAAAAGTTAAGCAATAAAGTTAGGGCAAGGGGTAAGTTGACTTTATTAGCTGTTATGTTTCCATAGAGAGAGAGAGAAATGTTTGAAATAATCAAAGTAAATATTTCTGTTCCATGCTTTGAGTAAATATCACCAAACGAACTGGTTAGTGCTAGTTCCATTTGTGCAACTCACTTTTGAAATAGCAAGTTGTCTAGCTGGCTTTTCCAAAAGAAAATATCATAGAACAATAGAATGGTTTGTTTTGGAAGGGACCTTAAAGACCACTTAGTTCCAATGCCCCTGCCATAGGCAGGAGCACCCTCCACTAAATCAGGGTGCTCAGGGTCCCATCCAACCTGCCCTTGTACTCTTCCAGGGATGGGACATCTACTACTTCTCTGGGCAACCTGTTCCAGTGCCTCACTACCCTTGTTTCCTAACAGGAAAAATTTCTTCCTAATATCTATTCTAAACAGACCCTTTTTCAGTTTAAAGCCATGAACCCTCGTCCTGTCACGACATCCCCTTCTGAAAATTCCCTCTCCAAGGTACTGGAAAGCTGCTCTAAGGTCAAACTGGAGCCTTCTCTTCTCCAAGATGAACCTCAGCTTCATGGCTCTCATCTGGACCCACTCCAACAGGTCCATGCCTTCCTTAAGTTGGGAGCCCCAGAGCTGGATGCAGTGCTCCTGGCTGCGTCTCACAAGTGCAGAAACCCCACTGAGGTGGGATATATAAACTGTACCTGCCTGCTTTAGGTGAAAGAATGTTGCTAGGCTGATGTAGGTGTTATACAAGCCTTTTGGTTTTCCTTCCCGATTGGTGGACGAACATGGTACTACCAAATTAATCATCATTATTTATATTTTCAGCAGTTATCTTTCTGTATTGACCATGTGGGAAATAGTGAGGACAAAAAACGCTTCTTGAATTTTCCTTTAACTGAAGTGTAACACTTTGAAGGCCTTTCTTAGTTACTGAATATCAGCAATGTTAAGTGTCTGAAATATTCCTGCACAGAGCAGATAAAATCCAGTGTACAGTGCAGCATATGTCAGTGTCAGATGATGCCATTTTTCCTAATTTTTCCTTGAAAAATATGATACCTGTTAACAGGATTTTAAGAAAGCAGTCATTTCTGTATCAACTTTTAGAACTGTTTGCTGTTCTTTCTTCTGTCTTCCCATTTTTTTTTCTCTTCTGATTCCATGGAAAACAATTTGCTCCACAGATACTGTCCTATTCCATTTGTCAGACATTGATTTTTTTTCACCCATGTTTTGAACAGAGCCAAAACTGGCATGGCTTATTGTGTTTAATAGGAACAAAATCATTAACTTCATTACCTCCTAGTCCTGTCATGTCAAAACATGCTTATTTCTGTATAGCACTCTTCACAGATATCAGTGCAGAAATGGGAATAATAGTTGTTTATTTCCTTCCATACCCTCAGACAACTGGAAAAAAAAATTGGATTTTTTTAGAAAAACCTGAGAACAGGAATGAGCAGCCTTCTCCAAAACAAATTGTTTAAAAGATACTTTGTGACTTCATTAGGCCTTAGGTCATGTTCTATTCTTGGCAGATAGAAGTATTAATAATAATCTTAAAATCTTCTTTAAAACATATAGCAGTGAGAGGTTACATATTTGGATTTACACTTTTGCATTCAGAAAATCTGAAGTCAGTGTTATTTTTTACAGCAATAAACTGTGGGTACAACAGGATAGGACAGAGCCTAACATTTCTTCCTTAATGTGCTTTTGGATCTGCACTCTGTTCTTGCTTATGTCTGGAAGGAAGAAGAGATGCAATGAAATCAGTGTTCATATCCTGGGGCTATAGCTGGGTTTGTGATAGCAGAATTTCATCTACATTTGTTATTCTAGTAAGAAGAGAAGCTGGACTCAGCGAATGCACACCAAGATTAGGGATTTCATGATGGCACAGACCAGTGTCAGAGGAGGAGATGAGCTGGAGAAGGAGGGTGGGACAGAGCTGTGCAGAGGACTGAAAGCAGAGGCACAAAGCTGCTGCTTTAACCAGGCAGCTCCTTAAAGAGGGGATGCAGTATGAATAAGTTCACAGCAAACTTAACCCCTAAATAAACTGAGAGGATGGAATATTTCTCCTGAGGTCTCCAGAGCTGACTACATCTCCACATTTAGTGTTCAGAGAGCCAGGGAGGACTGTTCTACTAAGTGCTTGGAACTGAAAGAACAGGTTAAAACTCAAAGTTATAGAAAACTGATCCCAAAACATCCCCATACCTCCCTAGATTTTCTAGACCATTTTTATGACATTCAGCAGTCTTATGGGGAAATAGAGTTAATTCAAATTCATAAATCCCCATTGGATGAAACTGGAGCTGCTGGATGAATTTTTTTTTGGTGGATTTTTCTTTTGGAAAATGTTCATTTTAGATAATCAAAAATTTTAGACAGAGAATTAATGCAATGGTTCCCTGGCCACTGTCCTGGAAGACTCAGCAATGTACAGCCAGACACAGTGGAAAATGTTCCATTTTTTAATTTTTCACCCTCAATTAAAAGCATTTTTTTCCTGCTGTGAAAGTTGTAGTGGGAAAAGGCTTTTTGTTTTCTGCAAAACACTGTTGTGTGTTATTATTAGTATTTATGATGATTACAGCGTACCAGACAAGTGGCCTCATGTGATGAACATTAACTTTTTGTAGTACTTTGACCTTCTCTAGACTGGACAAACATTTTTACATTTGATCATTTAAAAGATCAGGACACAGATAATTTGGAAGAATTAAGGAGCTCAAGTGTAGGATTTTTGCAACGTTACCCCTATTCTATTGATTAGTTCTGTTTCATCCCCATAATATAGTTAGTGCAGCTAGGCAAACACAGAGAAATTGCTCTTTTCTTTCAAGAGGAATGTCAAAACAATAAACAGATTAGTCATGCCAACAGCATTGATTTGTGACAGCCTTGATGTATGCAATCGTTTGGGATTCAAACATTTATCAGTGGGGGAAAAAACCCACCGTTCTTATTTGCTGCGTTGAGACTTGCTGGGAGAAAATGCTATTAGGCATCTCAAAATTCTCTGCATAGTGGCAGGCTTTTAAATGCAATGAGATATCCGCAGTACATTTCCATATTAATCAATAAAATGAAGGGCAAAAATCAATTTTGTCTGTGCAACTGTGTGTGACACCTCCCTAAGAGCTGCTCCATTGGGATGGATTCATGCCAGCAAAGATGGTCAGAGGTTGATTGTTTATTCATGGCAAGGAAAGGCATAATGTCATCCTACTGACAAAGTAGCAGGAAAGATGTTACTCACAGGATTTCTATTCAAAAACCTGGCATTGGTACCTGGGAAGTATGTATTTCAGACCTTAATAGCATTGTGGCTTCCCACATGAAACAGGGCAATGATTTTCTTTGTTTCAGAGGAAATAAAGGTTGAATTTACCAAAGAAACTGAGAATCATCCAGTTATTCTCTGAAAAGATGACAACACTAAGGAATTTGCCATATATGCTTGGAATTCACAAATTATCATTATTGTAACTTTAAGAAATTAATAAAATGTGATCCTGTGCTCTCTTATTCTACATCTTCTCTCCTGTTCTGCAACAAGCACTGATCATTAAGACACCCCCACCTGTAGTTTGGCTGGCCACTATTGCATCCTCTGGTAATTGTTCTAATCCAGGATTGTAGAATGTTAGATTATGGTTTGTGTCATATTTTAAAGCTTTCATTTATCACTGCTTCTGCAATGCACTAGCCATGGTGTTATTTCACTGTAGGTTTATTCGTAACTATAAACCTGTTTTCTTTGGTGCTCTTTTCCTTCTCTAGTTATTCCAAATATTCAGTGTGAGGTTTTCTGATGATTGCTAAGCCAATGCTATGATAGCATGAACTGAAAAGCTTGGTTTTGAGTGGCAATGGTCATCTCAAAACCCTTCAGTGCCTAAAAGATATTAGGAATTCCTTTTTTTTTTCTTATATTCATCACTTGATTCCATTTTATTGCTCAGTCAGCATCATGAAGTCCTTCTCAGATTTTCTGGGTCAGTCTTCATATTTACGCTCCTGGACAGTGACATTGGTGTCCATTTTACCCTTGCTGTTTATCCCCAATCCCAGGAAAGTCTTGGGTTAGGGTCCTGTAGAGTGTGTTAAAAATGTTTCTGGAGCAAAAGTTATCTCCAATACTTTCATCATCTAGGTGGGCATCCCCTGGACCCTTTTGACCCAAAGAATGGCTAAAAATTCACTGGTAATGCGGCACTGAAGAAACATTGTGTCTAGTGGCAGACAGAGACTATGAAACAGAAAAAATATTCATAGAAAAGAAAAAATAGAATGATAGCCAATGTCCTTCCACAAGGCAGTAAACTGCCAGTAAGAACATCAGTCTGTTAGGTTTAAACTGGGTTTTTGCAGAAGGAGACATTAAAGTCATAGATACCACTACACTTAGTAGTAGAAAGATTCTGAAAGGTGAAGAGAAACTTTTTACAAGAGCATGAAGTGGCAGGACAAGGAGAAGTGGCTTCAAACTGAGAGAAAGTATGTTTATATTACGTATTAGGAAAAAATTCTTTCATGTGAGGGTGGTGAGGCACTAGAACAGGTTTCCCAGAGCAGTTGTGGATGCCCCATCTCTGGAAGTGTTCAAGGCCAGGCTGGATGGGGCCCTGAGCAACCTGGTGTAGTGGAAGATGTCCCTGCCCATGGCAGGGGAGTTGGAACTTGATGATTTTTAAGGTCCCTTCCAATCCAAGCCATGCTATGGTAAGATTCTAAGATGAGATTCTATGTTATGTATAGATTAGATGCTGCTAAAGGGTGAAGTTATTCTTGAAATAACTAAAAGTTTTTTGAAACAAACTTCTTATAAAAGTAAAATACGTGTCAGTTTTCCAGGAGAGATAATGGACAGGTCATTGACTATGTGTTTAAAAATGTACCATAAATTCTGACAAGGTTGGAAAAAGCTCTACTGCACAAAATTTAGAATTATAAGTCGGGAAGAAAATAAAAAGCAGTGTAGGAATTATATTCACTGTAAATTCTGAATATGAGGAGACACTTGAAAAATGTGTCAGGATTGACATGGGAAATATGAATTATAAATCAGTTGTGATGGAGGGGATAAGGAAATCAGATACATCAAGGGAATCAAGGAAGTTTTCTGAGTCAGACACATGGAACAAGAAGGACCTCTGCAAAACAGCATTAATGAGATCCAACTCTAAAAGTTTAATTAGTTCTAAATACCATAACACTGGAGAGCTCTTTTAAAGGAAATAAAGAAAACAGGAAAAGACCTGAGGAAATAACTTACATAAGCAGGATAAGAAAAGTATGGAAAGTATGGCCAAGCACAAACTAAAAGACATGATAAATGCCTACATATATCTGAGGGGTGTAAAAAACAAGAAATAATAGTATTTTATTAGAAATAGATTAGTTAAATTAGGCAGCAGAAAAAATACACCACATAGCTGGACAAATATTCTGATAGTGATGGACAGGAGACAATGAAATAGCTTTCATTTAAAAAGTCAGAGGAATGCAGCAAAGCTATGTTAATTTTTTCTGCACAGACCTCTAGGGAATTTATACCATGAGTTGTAACTCTGCATGGGCATTGGAATGGTTGAAAAGATCTTTGAGGTTCTAATGTCTTTGACTGTATAAAGATAATGTAAACTATATACCCAGGAGATTTTTACTAAGGATACATTTAAATGTCATAGGAAATTTTAAGCTATGATTTGTTCTGTTCAACCATTTCAGCCTATCTCATCAAGAAAGAGTTGGAAAGATGGACTTTTTTCAGTGTTCCAAACTCCACCTATCTTAAAAGAATTGTGCACACTAGTCTATGTTAATACAAATTTAAATTAACTATGGAAGGTAGCATACAGGCATGCATCAATGGGGGTTGTTTTATCTACTGGCATTTCCTGTCACTGACAATGAGACCATTTAAATGTCTCTTGGTGCATGGAAAAAGCAACAAGACAAAGATTTTACAAATGTATTCGGTTTTATTAATTGATGCATGTCAAACATTCAGACAGAAGTCTCAACATTTAGCAATGATGTTAGTTAAAAGTCCAGTTCAGATGAACATCTTGCATTCAGCTGCTATAGGTAGTGGAAGAATAAGAATAGTAGACAAAGATTCTGTTTTGCCTAATCTTTGCTATTTTCTTTTTGCATACATGAACAAAAATAAAACATGATCTAATAACAATGTATAAATTATTTAGAATTCCTCAAAGTTATAGAAAGAAAAAGAAGAAAAACAATTTTTATATTGCCATTTTTTCAATACATGGAAGAAAAATGTATGCTATGTGAAATACTCAAAAGAAAAAATCTAGTGAAACTGCAGTTCACCCAACAAAACTAATTTTGTTTCTATCAGATGCAAAAAGATGACAATGCGTGTCAATAACTTTTCATACCTATATCATAATTTCTTGAGCTTCTCTATATAAGAGACAGTTAGATACAAACCCAACAGGGATAATAAAAAATTCTTTTAGTTTATTCATACTGTTGACAATTCTTTTTTTCCTTTTTCTTTTGACGGAAGAGTAAGTGATACTGTCATGAACCAACATGGTTACATAGCTGATCAGAAATATCACAAACTACATTTTAATTCTTAAATCTGTACATTCTTATAATTGAAACATAGATAATAAAAAACTAGATCTGATTATTAACACTCATTTTTTAATTTTGCCTTTTAGTTAGTTGGTAATTACCCTGGCAGGGACAATTTTGGATTCCAGTCCCTCCTGAAAGAACTTGTAACATAATTTCATTACATCATCCTTCAAACATCAGCCTTTCAAGCATAAGCCAGGAAACTGGATTCACCCCTTCTTAACTATGTGCCTTAAATATCCATCTTTCTGTCTAGAATAGCTCAATATTCCACAGAAACAGCTTTAAAAGGAGAGCTACTAGGCACTTTAGAATAGCAGAGGTGGTTAAGGTGTTTTTCCAGCAGGTAAAATTTTGAGCCTGTTCACAGCAGGAAAAGAAATTAAAACAGAGTTTTCCATGTCTTGGTTGTACTCTGTAAATTTAGTCACCTCCAGGAGTGCATTCTTCTGCTCTACTCCTTTGAAGAACTCCATGCTCAAAGGTGATGTGCAGAAATGATAAGCTCAGAAGGGATAAGGGGGTGAATGGATCCCTGTCAGACTGCCCCTGTGGCAGTTCATTTGGGAGCTGCATGCAGACCCCTTTACTCCTTCACGCACACACATCTTGAACCAACTCCCTTGAGCCATAGCCTGGACCTCAGGACCATCCAGACTCTGCACCCAGAGTCTAAACCAAGCATCCAGCAGAAACCTCAGGTTTTCCCTGCTGCTGGTCTCCTACTCACAGGATCATCAGCTTGAAGCTTGCTAGCAGCACATTACACACACACACACAGAATACACTGCACAACCATGCTGTGATCCTCAACCACCAAATGGTTAAGAAGAGAGTTTAATAAGGATATAGAGCAGACTGCAGTGATCAGGCAGCTGACAAGTTTGCTGACCAGTGGTTTTTTCCAGATGGCCTCTTTCATATGCCCTCTTCCACCTATTTTCCCATGCTTATTCCTTAGCTCACCCTAATCCATCTTCCGTTGCCCTTGTCTTCTCCCATGTAAACAACCCGCCCTAGACATGTTTTCCCCATTGCTCCCTGTTTTGTACAGCTGCCTGTGCTGATAATTTTTACCTCCAGGGAAATCTTACCCCATATCCAGCAGTTTCTCAAGTTTTGCTCAGGCAAGGACTGTCAAGTCATTTGCCTACATATCTCCAAATAGAAGCTTAACTGGTTTTTGTTTACTGAATATCCAGATAAAAATATTGCAATCCCATTTGCACAAGTGCAACATGAATTTTAAGAAAAGTGCCTTCTCCCATGAAACAAAAGAAAACAAAAACAAACCAACGAAAACAAAACAAACGAAAACCACACAAAATCAAAATCACCAAAAAATAAAATAAAGAAGGATGTATAAAATGGTAATGTTATTATGCCACAATATAAAGCTTACTGCACCTTAATGATACTCAGGGAGGAAATCTGTAATTTCAGTTTAGCCTCATCAGGATAGAAACATACACAGTTCTAATGTGAAAAATAA
Organism: Drymodes brunneopygia; assembly: GCA_013400955.1. Classification (NCBI taxonomy): domain Eukaryota; kingdom Metazoa; phylum Chordata; class Aves; order Passeriformes; family Petroicidae; genus Drymodes; species Drymodes brunneopygia. The sequence goes on from VZTZ01043734.1 coordinate 17,690, forward strand.
TTTGAAAAAGGGACTGTGGACCCTAAGGAAAATAGCAGGTTTTGGCATCACTATTTTTGTCTTACTCTGATTTACTGAGAAGGGTTCTTATCACCTCCCTTAAATATGAAGCACAGTTTTACTTTCCTCTTCTTGAATTTTTTTAGCTGTAAAAGTTTTGGCAGAGTATTATGGGGATGTATTTCCACTGATATTATATTTGTAAAAAGTCAATATGTACCCATATTTCACTTTTCAATTTTTAGTTTTTAATTTGTTTCATTAGTTTACCATCTAACGCTCTAAAGATTTTATGATCACTATTTATGTTTAGTGTCATGATGGAAAACTGAGTTTTACCTACACGACCTAGTAAATACAATCCAGACTCCTGCCTCCCCTTGCCCTTGGTCAGAAGGTTGGGAAGCTACCAAATGATCCCTGCTTTGCAGCCCAGCATATCCTTTTCCTAAGTTATATCCTTTTCCAAAACAGTCACTGCCACTCTCAAGGTCATAGTCAACTGCAACAGGTTGCTCACTCTGTTTGCAACTCTTAATCTGCAGCCATACACAAATCCTTTGAAGTTTCACAAATAAAAATTTACCCTTATTTTCTTTCACCAGCATCTTTGGGAACAAATACTTTGCAATTCTCCATAAATAAGTGTAAGACCACATACATAAAAGAAAAGTAGAGAACTCCTAAAAGGGAATTGAAGATCTTCCTCCTTTTTTTCCCAAAACAAAATATACCTTACAATTCTGTGAAGGACATGCAATTTAGCATTTTGCCATTCTTTGTTTCCATGAAGAAACAACATTTATAGACTTCATCCATAGATTCTTTTTTTACTTCCTCTGGGGGAAGCTCAGCCACTGCTGGAATCTCACTGATAAATTTGAAGTAGAAAAGCAACAGTGTGCATGAAAGGAAAAACTGATGTCATAGCCAAATTAACAGAGGCCCTAAAAATGCCTTTCCTTATCAGCCTCCTGGGTTTTTCCTATCAGACCCTCCTTGCATTTTCTTGATGATAGAAATGGGGCAAGAAAAAGGAGGCACTGATTGTTCTTACAAGAACTTTGTATTTCAGCCTACTTTTGGGGGGGGCTGGGGTGCAGTTTTGACTTGTCTGATGTCTCATAAATCAGTGCCATTGTCCCTGTTCCTTTTATTTCAATCTGGAATTCACTAGGAAATTTCTGGGAAACTGCCCTGAAAGAAATATAACACAAGCAGGAACGCACCACTTCTGGTACCAAGATAATAAGAGAGTGGCTTGATGCATTTCCATAGAAACAGAAGCAGATTCTTGTCTATTTGTACTGTTAGTCTATCCATTATTTTGCCTGGAGATGCCTAGGGCTCTTAAAGTATTTCCATATCTTGAATTTCCACCTGCTCTTCTGAATTTTTAAGTGATACAATAAATTGCTTAGTGTGATGACCAGTTTCCTCCCGTGCTTCTCATTAAAATGGCACCTATAAAACCTCAAAAAGATAAATCTGTAAAGTAAACCAAAAAATTCTTCAGGATCTCTTTCTAATATACTGCTTAAAATGAAACAAGGTCCTTCTAAAAGCTGCTGTCAAATACCTGTGGTATTTCTTGATATGGACAAGGGAACACAAAGCAGTTGAAGGGAGCTGCTGTGCTGGCAGAGACATTTTGGGGTCCCCTGGAGTACACCCTAGGCCTTCAGTAGGCTTGGGGGGGTGACTGCCTCAGGAAGGTCCCCATTCCTGTTTTTAGCATCCAGGAGAGGACAAGAGCAGCAGCACTGGTGATGACTCTGGTGTGCTCTGCACTTTCTCAGGACCATTTGGCAAGCCTATGTCCTCAAGTGAGCAGTTAATCACATGTATTGTTTCCAAGTCCCTGAAAACCCAGAGCACAAGAATGGCTTACCTAAACTGAGTTCCTGATCCACTCATGCCAGCTGGCAGCTAGATGCCACCTTTTGCCAAATGCTGTAGTATATGGAGAGGGAAGATGTGCTGAACCTAAGCAAAGCAGATTTGGAAAAATACAAAATAGGGAAAATAAAGAACATATGTAATTAAACAATACAGTCCAAATATATTAACAGCATAAAAAACAGGCAGTCAATCAACCAGTTCTCAGATTTTTTTATAGCACAAATAATTAAGTTCCCAATATTTACTGTTTGAGGTGATTAAGGAATTATTAAGCTCACTCTGATTCACACTGAAATTAACTAAGCATCTAGATATTCTTAACTTCATTTTGAAATCTTTCCAGCTTCTCATGTAATAATGTTCACAACATTTTTAGAAGGAAAAAAAAAGTACTTGGGACAACAATGTTGTGTTTATTGATACATGATTATAAATTTGAAGAGCTAAAGTCTGGTGAGGACCATTAGAACATTTTGACTGTCCTGCCATAAATCTCAGATAATTAGATTTCATCTGATTGTCACTATATTCAACCTAACATCTTCCACTTCATTCAACTGCACTAGGTAACTGGTATGTATATATTGTATGTGCTCATATGGAACTGTACAAGTGAATAAGGTTTAGCACTGTAGTGAGAGTTAGGGTTGGCAAAAAAGAGAATTCAACCTAGTAACCGGAAGAAGTATTTTCCAAAAGAGCAACTCAACTTAAACCCTGTGCAGTGTTTCTTCCTAGAAATCTATGTTATGGATGAAAAATTCAGTCTTAATTTAAATCTGAGGCCTAACTCAAAAAATTGGTAGATTGAAGCTAGTTAAATACAGTATTCAGTTTGTTCCCAAGGGGCCTGAACACCCTCAATAATAAGACTACCTTGTTCATCCAGGCTTTTCTCAGTCTTTGGCTGTCAGGTATCATCTGAATATGTTTGATTTAGTTAGGAACGGCATGATGGTTAGAAAAATGGTAGAAGGAAGAGTCCAGTCAGACAGAGGTTAAGAAAATGATTTTGTCATTCATAGAAATGGCCCTTGTTCATCCTCTTTTGCTAGACTGAGTTTGTAGTACTCCTACCAGAAGAAGACGAGAGTAACCCAGCAGCCTGGTCACTGCTAAGTATTGGCCCCACACATGCTGAAACTGAAGTAAAAATGAGTCCTCAAACATTAATTTTCCATTTGTGCAAGAACTCATCTGAACTGTGCAATTGTCCAAGACTTCTAGTCTGAGCTGATTCCTAAAATGAGCCGTAACTGGGAGCACAACTTGTGTCAGCCTCAGAAATAATATTGCAGGAGGAACCTGTTTTACTTCAGCCCTTCATGCATCTCTAGTCACAGCATTTAATCTATTTCTCAGACCCTTCCTCTTCAAATATGTCCCTGTACAGGCCTCTACTTCAGCATTAGTCCTATCCCACATCCTGAGCCCAAAACAAAAATACAAACTGCTGATATAAAGATGTATCTGTCATCAATAAAGGTGTGGATATTTCAAGTTATATTTTTCCCTTAACCCGTTGCTGCCTAGGCATATCCTTAAGATGTAACTAAATAAAAGATCACAAGGCTCCAATGTCAAGGGTCACTGTTGGCTCATAGTCTCTCACTGCTTCAGGGCAGCTTCTCCACAGATTTAAGTTATGAATAGCTGCCTGGAGTGGTCCAGGTTCATTCCAAGCCAGAGAAGGAGATAGAAATTAAAGAATATGGATGGACAAGCAGGGATTTACTGCGTGATTTTTCTCTCTTTTCTTCTTTTACTGTCTCTTATTTTCTTCCTTTCCTTTATATAGAGCAATAGCCCATGTGATTGAAGTATAAACTTGACTCTAACCTTAACTTGAACCCCAGCTCTTGAAACCACCATCAGACCTGTACCATACTATATGAAAGAAAGGAGCTCAACATAACAAAAAGCGCACTTTTGGCAGCCAGAAATTACCCACATTCCTCAGCCTTTGCCCACTTCCTTAACAATGACTAATAGATATAGATATAGACATAGATATAGATAGATGTATATATAAAGACTTAGTCTATGGATAGGCTTAAGATTCAGAAAATAGAAGCTGATGAGCTAAAGGGTATCTTTCTAAAGATACAAACTGTCTAAGCCAGGAACAGATTTTTAGTTTGTATCTCCCAGAGCTATTAATTTTGGAGTTGAAGGCGCTTTGCTTGAGGAAAGGCTGTTCTTAAATTAAAACTGTGGTTCTTGTTCAGTTAAAGATGACGCACTTTTCTCTTCTGGCACATAGCTGGGATTTCACTTCAAGATTTAATTCAGAACTAGTGCCCCATGCCATCAGAAGAAGCAGCAAGTAGACTCGAGCCACGCCCCATTCTCACGAGAGATCTCCAGCAATTATGTGTTTCCTGAGCTCTGCTCCAGCGCAGTCCCTGGACACGTACTAGGGCTTAGCACTAGACTTGTCCAACCTTCTAGTTGCCAAAATAGAGTAGACTCATATAAAGAGGCACTTGTCCTTAACTTAAAATGTAGTCTACGCCTACCAAAAAACTCAAACAAAAAAAACTTTTCACTGCTTTATGCAGTAACCCTTATCTTAACACTAGTCCTGGAGTAAACTACCAAACTTCAACCACCAAGAACTAGGCCCTAACAATGCCTAATGGCACCTAGGATTTAGGCTGATCACATTGCTCACCAAGTACTAAAGCATAAATGTTTTATACAAGTCATTCTGAATGTGTGATGAAGAAAATACTTCGTAGGAGTCAACACTTACAAATTCTAACTTTTTTTTGCATGTGGAAAAACTGCTAACTTGTTGCAATAATCTTTAAGTGTATGTGTGTGCATGTGTATATATATGTATGTGTCTTTGTGTGTATAAAAACTGTTTCCTCTATCAGAGGTAGTTCCCATTTTCACCATTTCCCACTGGAAAGGGTGTAAACTAAAGAATCTTAAAATACTGTGCGGGCAAAATAGCACCTCTGCTTGAAACCAATTTCCTATCATTTCACCATTTCTCACAGTTAGCAACAAGTGCTATACACCTCACTCCAAATAACTGGCATTACACTCTTTCCAGCCTAAAAGTACTGTAAAGTATTAGATGTGCATTTGCAAAAGTGCTTTGGTGCTACATGCCAAGCAATTCCAGTTCCAGTGGGATTTTTAGGTAGACATTGACAGCATAAAAACAACATAATGCAGTCCTCAGGTGAGGCTGTGCATGGACGTGTGTGTCTCAAATGCTAGAGTGAGACACCAGCCAGTTCTTCCCGTACCTCCATGCACTTGTGCTTTTTTGGGCAAGGGGAAGATGCCCATGCAGGCTGGAACAAAGCTCTGTGACTTGCTGCCAAGTGTGGAGCTAACAAGCCCTGCTGTCAGATCTGTGGGGAGCTCCATGCCTTCTCCACACAGCTGCTGTGGGACTGGCGCTTACAAGAGCAAAGCAGGCATGAGTCTGTTTCGGAAGGAAGTCTGCTCAGAACTTTCTGGAGCTTAAGTCTGATGTATAAAGAGGAGAGCATGTGAAGATTTTTGTTTATCGTGTTAAAGCTACAAGCATCATCTGCTTAAAGCAAACTAGTTGCTGAAAACTTTAACATAGGAGGCAAGGATCGAATATGATGTTCAAAGGCATACTGTAAATCCAGTTTATCACATGGATATTGTCACATAAATTGTGATAAATTTTGGTCTCTGTATAGACAAATATATCTGATTTATGGCAAAACCCTTTTTACTGCCATAGTCAGTTGCTTGGTTTTTTACTTGTTGATGAACATCAAAAGATTTAATTATTTTGGAGAGGGGCTCTAATGTAAATTAAGCAAACTTTTTTGTTTTAACTCAAAACATACAAAAAGATATGTTTTTGCATACAACTTATAACCATGTTTTGAAGATGTAGCAAGGCAAACATGGTTTATACCTATATACTGTGGCAGAAATCCAATATTCATCTGCTGTTCGTATCGCAAGAAAATGAGATCATTAAGGTCAGAAAGAACAGCTGCTTTAATTATAACTCCCTGATATATCATATCAAAGTTTTCATCATCTCACACAAACTCTAAGAACATACCCCAGGGATTCATTTCTGTCATCCTGCTTTTTCTTGGGAAGGAGATTACAGAAGTACACTCCAGAGCACTGGTTGCTTTCAGAAACCATGTAAAATAATTTTACCCCAAGCTCAATAATGCTATGGTAACTAATATTAATCTAACTTTTACAGTCTTTACTCCTCTTTTTGTGGCGGCAGCAGTAGGGGAAGATATTTTTGACAGCTGGGAAGCTGCCCTGCAGGCCTCACAGTGCTGCTGCCACACATCCCCCCAGACTCCTGCTGGGGAGTGCTCAGTATCCACGCCTACAGCTGGCAATGCTGGTCTGCCTGAGGAATCCAAAGGTGTCCCTTCTTTAAGGGAATGGCTGCTTTGTGTTTTAACAGATGCTATGCTTCTGGTAGCGGAGAGATTAGAGGGACCATTCAACATTGAATCAGTCATGGATCCTATTGATGTCAAGATTTCTGAAGCCATCATGAACATGCAAGAAAACAGCATGCAGGTGTCAGCAAAGGTACTGTGTGAGTCGTGCCTTCTCTGTTGTTGAATGTCACAAATGGGGGGAAAAGCATCTCCACCAATTTTTCTGTCTAGACTTTAAGAAAGATTGTCCAGACCACCAGAAATTACTTTTGCTTGTTCAACAGTTCACCAGACTGCCTTTGAATTCCTCACCTAGTTAAACAAGCTTGAATTTTTCAAAAGGAAGTGAAAGGGAGAAAGCTACTATTTATTAAACTTCAAATTAATAGCTGTAAGAGATTTAAGGAAAATAGAGAGAGCTGAAAATCATCAGTAACTCTGTAAGCAATATCCTGCAGAGTACACTTGGTAACTTCCACTCGTGTCTCATCTGTGATTCTCCATATTAACTTCCAAACACACTTTGATCTATCTAGGTCAGACTGAAGCACAATGTGTTTGAGGTGAATACACAAAATGTTCCATTTAACCTCCTTTAATAACCCCTCTAGGGAAATACTACATCGGCCAGTCTCTGATTACCAGACCTCAGTTTGATAGAGTTTTGTCTGGATTCTGACACAAAGATAAACAGAGCTAATGATACCAGCTTCCTCCTTTCCATTTTTAATGTGTGTACACAAATCACCACCACCTCTGAACCCCATGTTAATAAGATCCTTCTAATTCAGTAGCAGGTGCTGTTGAGCCCATAGTCAACAATTAATGGCTTTGCCTTAATATTCATCAGTGCACTTTGGCTGAAATTCTGAAGTCAATAGTTTGCCAAGTTATCTGCTTTAGGAGCTTCTATCTCCCATTTAACTCCCAGTAGTCAGTTAGGTGCTGGCCAGACTGCCATCCAAGTCAGTGATTTTCCATTCCTTGGAAGGAAGCTGCTGTAGCTGGGAAAGAAAGTGGGGACAAAAAGCAGGATCCTGAGGTTTATATTCTTCCTGCCAACCCAAAACTGGATGCTTTTTATGGCCCCCGTGCTGCAGGTTGCTAAGAGTTTCCTTCAATATGCCTTTTGCTTTCAACTTTCATGACGTTCCTTGGATTTTAAAAGCAGTCTACATCCTGCAGGATGAGACTTTATTCTGGCACCAGTGATCAAGGTGTTTAACAGCCAAATTCTCTCAAATATTTTGGGAATTAAAGGCTAGCTTCAGCAAACTCAGCCCTTACCTCAAAAAAGAAACAAAAAAATATTTTCACTTAAAACTCACCCCAGGCCCAGGTGTATTTTGTTTTCCTTTTCACTTGTTTGGTTTTCACAGTTTTTCCATTAGTTGGAATGCTGCATTGCCTGCCAGACTCCAGTGACATTTTGGCACGAGTTCATCTCACTACTTGTTTGTAGCAGAGCAGACTGTTTCTCCTGTCCCTCAAAAATATTTTATTTGCTGTAAAGATTAATAGCAATGCCATTTGCAATGCAAAGTTGTTCCTCTAAGAGAAACCCTAAACAATATGTTTTTTAATCTTGCAGAACAGAAAATATAACACCGAAATTATAGAGCTGTCTATCCTTGAGGGACCTTTGTATATTCTCTGTAGACCATTATTCTCCTGAAATGTAACTTCCGTGATCTCCTAGGTTATACCCATCTCTTTTCATGCAACATGGAAATGCTTTACCTTTTTAAAAAAAAGACTAAGGCATTGGGTATAGTGCTGTCCTATTTTATGCCAGGCCAGATCTGCAGAGATGACATCCAAGCAGACTTTGAATCAGTCCTCTGTAGTCTAATTTTTCCCCCTTATACATACGGACCACTTAGAGCTTCAGTGGAAATGACAGATACCTCGCCAGATGTAATGGGGTGCCTGGAATGCAATTGCAGACCTAATGTGGGAGAAAAGCCACTGTTGCCAATTATTCTGAGATGCCACTCAGAAAGCTTCAAGAAGGGTGTTGAAATCATTATATTTTCTATTTTCTCATTTTCAGACAATTTTTTACCTTTTATTTGACTGTACCTACTGAAAAATGTGGTGACTAGGAATTATAGCTGCTTTTCCACAAGTCAGTCAGTGCCTTTTTACAGTGGAAAATGATGATGCGCTAATAATGTTATGCCTGCAACACCCACATACACATAGATTATTTTTCACCACTGACATGCAGCCTTTTCTACCTAAAAATCTGATTGATGTACAGGTGAAGACTCTATGCTGTATTCAGTAGAATTTTTGGCCATGTTATATAATATTGCTTTTCTTTTAAAATGAGTGGAAAAATTGAAAACAAAAAGTTTCTTCCCCAAGGAGCTTATTTCATCCTCTTGTGGGAAGAAGACCCAAAGTTTATTTAATCCAAAATCCAGTACTCCTGTTTCAAAGAATAATATAAAATTGCCCTATTCCAAAAGTCCAAGAAGAAGCCAATGACTTGACAATTAATCACTGCAAACAGACAAGGCTTATGGCTTGAGTTCACTCCTTGTCATTCATCTTCTTAAAAGACACAAACCCTCTGTCTTCCACTTTTGATGGCTGCACATCAATACTGAGGCAGAGAATTATAGGTACCACGCGTACCTCTTCTATCTTTGTCCTGCTGACCAAGGACGTTCAGACTCAGACACATTCCAATATCTCTCACTGCATAACATGGAGCATCTCTGTTCCTAGGCCATTAACTTTTCTTGTTTATATGATGATTGTAGTTGACTCTCCTAGCACAGTTCACATTAACCATGTGCTAGTATTATGTTAAGATCCTCCAATTCATGCTGAGGCTATAATCTTTCTCTGTTTTCTTGGTATTTCTCAGGAGTTTATATTCAGCTCTGGTTGTCTAGGAAGTCTGACCCCAAATCTCTAGGCTTCTTGGCTGCTCACCTCACATAACTTAATGACATCTCTTAATGACAGCCATGGAAGATCCTTATTTTTCCTCAGGGAAAGCCCCATTCCTGACAGCTGGGACAACTGGAGATGCTTGTCAAAAAGGAGTAATGGTATAGAAAGTCAGACTCCAAGGCCTTTCTGCTGGAGGAATCTATGTGCTCTGAATCAGACCAAAGTTTCCCTTCTCCAAGAAAATACAAGGGCTGAAGATCATCAAAAGCAGTTTCCATAGATTCATTATCTAACACCTGCAGCCATTCTTGCAGCGTACCTTCCACAAACCAAACCACACAAAGTGCAAAACATCAGCCTGGGCTGCCTGAGATGCCTCCCAAGACATCAGTACCTTTTAAGAACAGGCTTTGCAGTCTGGGTCTACCCAGACTAGAGTAGTGTTCCCTGAAGGTTGCCTGTGGCAGAAGCCAGGGTGCAATAGATATACCTTGAATTTCTCCTTATAGTATCTGAGACAGGCTATCCTCTTTACTGAAATCTCTTTGTTACTCGCCAGTGGCACCTTCTTGGTATTTGAACAATATAGTGCCAAACTCAGTGCTCAGCAACATGTTGATTATTTCTCAGGCAAAATTTTTGCATTTTGTGCTTTATTTCCCAAGCTTCAGCTCATATCCAAGACTTAGCCATAGCATACATTTGCCTTATTCTCATTCTCATTCTCATTCTCCCTGAGGTAATTCAGGTAGTCATATTCAGAGTCATAACATATAAATGCTCATTTCAATCTTGGCCAAAACAAGCATGTTTTGAGAGCCTTCACAATTTTTCCACAAGGCTGTCAGTACCAACACCTTTGATTCCTGCTTCAAGGCAAAAAGTAAATGCTACATCTGCTCCATTTTAAAAACATGAATGTTTACTAGTTGATATCTGTAGTGATTGCTCATTCACAAGTGGAGGAAAACTCAAAAAACAACACAAAACATGTTATAACATCCTTTTTTTTTTTCAAAATGGAGAAAGCTCCTAATCTAGTTGCATCAGCATAATCATGTCTCCATTGCTGCTCAAAACATATGTTTAACTATTTTCTGCAATGGTCTGGTCCTACACAAGTATGTTAGACTGTTGTAAGAGTCATTTGTCTGCCATGACCAGATTTTTCCACTTTCATGTAGTCTATCCCATAAGTGAGTTTCCCCTTCATAAGTCTTAAATCTGCTTTTATCTGAGTTGATGGATGTGCCATTTTAACCTATAAATATATGTTCCTTCTCAACAATTACTTCAGCTAAATGGATGAATGAGCTCCATGACATAGCAGACTACCTTTGCATTATTTATAAGGAGGATATCATCACATAACTGCATCCAAGGTTCTTCTTAAAATAGTCCACAAGTTTCATATTAAGAAAACCTCTTCATTTATCTGTGTTCTTTCCAGAGCTCTGTGCAGGAAAAATATAATGATATTTCAGGTAAAAAAATCAATGCTGTTCTATTGGAAGAGTCAATGGAGCAGAATCATATAGAGACACTCAACTGGAAACACTGAGCACTGGCATATGGCTAAATAACAGTATGACCCAAGGCTTCACGGAGAACAAACTGTATCTTCTGCAAAAATTCAAAACTTCAGATTCTCCTGGGAAAAGGGCCTTTTTTTCTACAGTATCTACATCCTAGTCCTGAAGTAGATACCTCCATTTAGTCATCTCAAGAGATATAATTCTTCACTGGCTCTGTTGACTTGTTCTCGTGGCTTGGTTCATATCCCTGACCACAGAGATTTGGTCCATTTGAGCTTTAACTGCAGTTCAGTGGAGAATGGTTTCGTGTTATAAAGTCTTAACAGGTGTCTCAGATATCCCAGAACATCACAAACTACTGTAGATGCTGATGAGAGAGAAACAGAAGGAAGCTTTTGATCTCCCCTATTCTTGATGTTTAGCTAAAATGTAGACACATACAGGATGACACCTAAATTTAGCTTTCTTAATTTCAAATGGAATCCAATCTCTAAAGTCAGATGAAATGGGTTGCACCAATTATATATAAAACACAATTTTTAGAGAGTGGGTTTATGCTACTAATTTATATCATGTGTAATGAAATACCTGAATATTTTTCCAGAAATTGTTCAATATCTCCGAGTACCACCGTAAAGTAAGTATTTCATGTGCTTCTTCTTAGGAAGCATTTGTTGATATCAGTTTTCAGCTTTACATTTTGTGTTCTGTCACTTAATGTCAGGATGCAATTTTAAAAATGTCTCTTTTGCACTCAAAATTTAGTTACTGAATATTGTATCCTTACTACATTCCTGTTGGGTCATTTTAAAAGCAAGTTATTTCTTTTTATGTGATGTAAATATTACTGTCTGGTTTCCATCTCTATTATTGTCAGACTGTATGCAAATTTGTTTGTGTTAAACCGCTTGCTGCAACTATTTGTATGGAGCTAAATGCTACAAAGTCTCTGTTGGGTTTTTTCCAGTACCTCATAAGAAAGATGAAATATAAATTATGTAGACTTTCAGTTGCACCACATGGTCATACAAGTAGTATAACAATCACACACTGGGACATTTAAGGAGAAGTGCCCTCAACTTTCCTTTCTCCTGAGTCTAGTTGTATGTTTTGGATAATTGTCCCTTGCTTTGTAGGCAAATACCCAGTTGCTTAATTGAGTAAATGGGATTTCATAGATATCTAAATAAACAATTATGTTTTCAGTGCATAACTTATCTCAGTTATGTCAGGAGAAATATAAGTAAACTTTTGTAAGTGTAATTCATGCTCTTAACACATTGATTTAACCCTTTAAATTGTATAGTATCTTATACAATTGTGTACAAATCTCGAATATTAATCTTAGTTGAATTTTCTTCACAGAGGAAAATTAAGATTCTTTCCTGATGAAAGATTTAGAGCTTTACAAGCTAAAATTATTTCTGTTGGCCGATTAAGTTAATTTATTGTCCGATAGCCCTCAAGACCAGGGAGGTTTGAAACTCTTAAAACAGGTATTCTCAAACCAGACCAAACAGTATTCCACTCATAAATTAAAAATCCCAATAGTCATACAACAGCTGACTTGCTGGACTTTGAGCCAAAGCAGACCTGATGATTGGACATATTTTTAGTATGAATCAGCTTCTTTCAGCAAATTTTGAATCTTTTGGGGCCTCTAAATTAACATCAGGAAACCTAACTGAGAACCAATTTAATGTACCCTGAAAGAAACAGAAGTTGCACCATGGACTTGGGTCACTCTTCCCTGGAGTGCAGTCCTTCAGGCACAGNCCTGGTTGACTCAGTCTTTTCCAGCAGTGAGTCCATCCTGGAGCTGGCTGGCATTGGCTCTGCTAGATATGGGGGAAGCTTCTGGCAGCTTCTCACAGATGCCACCCCTGTAGCACCCCTGCTACCAAAACCTGGCCACAGAAACCAACATAGCCACACAAAAAGGAGTAATTTGGTCCTACAATCAAAACACAGCACCTGCATAGTTTTCACCTCCACAAAGCTCATTCAAACTGTCTGTGTGTGGAATTAGGGTTTTGTACAATATATCTTATGAGAAATTCTGACATTTAATTTTTTTTTCTTTTGAATGGAGGCAAAATGTTGAAACAGCCAAAATGCAATGGTCACAAAAACAGAAGGGTGATTCTAAAACTGAAAAAGTTGATGTGAAAGCAAACACTAGGATTCTACTTCACAAGAGCACTTGAAAATTTTAACTCCATGGATATTCTACCTTTTTTCGGATGTGCAGTTTGTGTGACAATGCCTCTGGGAAATATACTTGATATCCTGTAGTCAAAAGTGTCCTCTGTGTCCTTTAGTACCTACCAGATACACAATGCTGAAACTTTTTTCCAAATGGAAGTATATGAAAAACTTCATAACCCTGAACATTATTTTTTATACCCAGAAAACAAACAGTAGCAGAAAATAATTATCACTGTTACCCACTCAATGTGCTTCATCCCTCTTCTAGGGAGGGATTGGTAGGAAATAAGAAAGTTATCCAGTTACAAGACTATTTCATCATTGACCTTTTCTCTGAGACTACAAATAAGATTGTGAGGTAGAAGGAGCTGTTGGAAGGGATTATAGATGACCTGTGATTCTAGGTAAATACCACATTTTAACAAAACTGAAAACAGTTATCAACCATGTCCTGCCACAAAGAACATCCTTTAGTGCATTTTTCTTCCTGGAAAGGCAGCAATTAAGATGCTTTCAGATGTTAATTTCTCATAATAATCATCTTCTTAAATTAAGGGGGTTTTAAGGTCCCTATGTGTTTCTATACTTTCACCAAGTGATTAATAATGGTAAATATTAACCTGAGTTTTAATGCAGGCCAAGCACTCAATTCACTGTAGAAAAATGTCAATCAAATCTTATTTCAAGTATACGAAAGAAAGAATAAAGAGACTACAAAATACCAGCTTCCCTTTTTTTATGATTTTCTACAACCAAGAATGTCTTTTTCAGGTTTTCCAAGGATGCGGCCAACCTAAACCAGCACCTGCCCTGAGATCTTCCCGTTCTGTCCCTGAGAACTTCAATACCCGGTTTAGACCATATAACCCAGAGGAACGACCTACAACTGCTGCTGGCACAAGTTTGGATAGGCTGGTAAGGCAAAATATTTTCTATTTTCAGACTAAAGGCTTGGCTATATACTAGAAGGTGATAATGTCCTGATTTAATAATTTTAGTATCACTCTTTATACAGTTTCTTTGCCAGCTGTTCCAGCATTCAGTAAAGCTTTTTTTCTCTGTTGGAAATGGTATAGAATTTCATTGTAGGAGAGTAGTATGGCTCAGTTTTTATGTATTAGACTTGTTAGAAGAGAATAAACTCTTTCCTAGACGCCAAAAGCCACATAAGCCTTTGCAGGTACTTTGCAGTATAAAATATCTATCAAAAGTGGTCTACAACAATGTTTTATATTTTTTTATTTTATTTTTGAAAATTATGTATTAAGACCATTTTTATCACCTAGTTCTTTAACTTACACCCTTGCAAGGGCACCTCAATTTGTTTCACTTCTTTACTTAATTATGAAATTATCACTGCTTTATTTCCATCCATCTCAACAATTGACTTTAATCAGCTAAAACTCAAGATCGTTAATCTTGCTTTACTTATTCAAGCATTTTGAAAAAAAATGCTTTAACATAAGATTACTTTCTTTACTATCAATCATCATATTCACATTTCAGACTTCAATGTTCCTGCTATTTATACATCTATAGATTTATAGAGGGCCAATTACTACAGCTGTTAGTACCATCCCAGCAATCATCTATAGGTAAAACCGGTGAGCAAACTGAAGAGCTTCTGATTTAAAAGAGGCTATATCACATGCCCTCAGCTTATTGCTGCACGCTTGCAGAGCACTGGTCTGTCTTGCCAAAGAGAGAACCCAAATATACCAATGCAGATGAGGACCTGGATATCTTCTTGACGCCATCATTCATCAAATTCATGTGAATGGTCATGGTAGTTTTCCACAGTGCCAAGTCTTTCCAATAATTTCTATCTATGCTGTCTCTATCTACACTAGTCTGCCAATTTTCATGGCAACTCAATAGGAAAATGACATGGCATTTCTAGTCAAGACATGGAATTACCCTGCAGCAAAAAGCAATATTTGTTAGTTCTCTGCTCTTCTGGAAAGAGTGTAGCCTGGTTATCCTAAAAGGAGAAGTAGAGAAGATGCTTACCTCCATTCTAGTCTCGGTCTTCCTACCACAGCAGGTTCATAATGCAGTGCAACATCTCAGGCTAAAACTCTGACTAGCAATACCCAATCTATATTTGATGGGATCTTAATTTTACCCTTTCACTTTAGATTCAGAGAACCAGTCCTTCTGCATTGCTCAGAGCAGAGGCCTGGATCTTGATGTAGAATTTACCAAGGTGAAGTGAAAGGTCACCAAAACCTTTAGGTTTCAATCATGCTTTGTCAAATCTAAAGGTTGCAAACAGCTGAAATGGGAGGAAGAGCATAAAAAGAAGGGGCTGGTAGTATAGCTCAGATTGGATTAGTCTGATGGTGTAAGAACAGTTCAACTGTTTTTGAAATCAAATAGGAAGGTTTAAGATACATTACATATTGACATAAGAAGAATACTTCTGAACCCATTAATATTGTTTTCAAAATACTAACTTGCAAAATACTGAGCACCACCCTGAATAAAGCAGAGATGTGTCCTATGCTGCCGGCCTTTAAAGGCTGTAACTAATGAAAGTTGCCAATGCAGATAATTTTTTAAAACTCCTAATAACTTCTAGACTTTGAAAGGGGAACTTATCTCCGTATGATTTAACTAGTTTTGTTCATGCATTATTTCAGGAAAAAAGCAAAGAGTTTAGTATTGCTGCTGTTAATTTTAAAAATGTTCAAATCAAATTCCTATTTCCTGTTCTTGGTGGTGGTATTTAAAATAATAACTATTTATGGTCTGTTAATGATGAGTGTTGGTATCAAATCCATATTCAAATGGCAGTGATGAATGTGTTGTCTCCTTCTGGGCTGGGACCAACCATCTCTCAATTCAGAGATGGCTGGTGATCTCAGTGGAGCTAGGAAAGGTAGTTTATGTGGATTAGAGCAGACGGCCTTATTTCAGAGCTGTAATCCCTTAGCAGCTCTTGGGAAAGGTCACTGCCTGCATCTCACACCATCTTGGGTAATTTTATCCAGAAGGATATAAATGCTTCACTCCTGCCTCACAGAAACACCACTTAACCTGTCTGTGTTAGAGCCTCAGCTTTCCATGTGCTGAATCATTCCCTGAATGCCGTTATCTCTCTTCATTAACTACAGACAGAGCTTGGAGGGCCAGTTTCACACAGATACTCCTAACCCTTGCATTCCTAGCAGGATGTAAGGAGGATCCCAAACACAGCAGTTTTCTTGTCTACACACTGATCATTTTCTGTTGCTTACTTAATATAAATACATTGCAATATTAGTATTTTGATGGTATTTTGAAACACTTAAAGACTGTTTTGGTTATTATAGATGTAAGAAACAAGTCTTTTCTTGTGGTTCAGAAGACTGTTCAGTGTTGCATTAGTGCTTTTAGAAGTCTATTCTGGAGTTTGTATTCATGAAACACTGTCAGACCACTTGACTTTAAACTGTCACCACAAAGTCCAAACATACAGTTACAAAAACCTCAAAAGAAGTGAAAACCCTTCTGCTTTTATCTGTCTTTGACAGTAGAAGAAACCAAGTTTAGAAAATATTTCCTCTGCGTCTCAATGTTATACAAACATGCAGCATATCTGAACCAAATTCTGTTTTAGTGCTGCTCATATCCCCACTTAAAAGTTTCATTCAGTTGAGCATATTTTATCAGGTATGTTGCACAAAGCAGCCCTCATAAGAAGCCTACACTGAAATCACTAGGTACTGAACCCATCTGAGAAAGTGCTCCTTCATCCTTGCCTGAATCCAGCTATTCAATTTCAAAAGGAGAGAAAGTGATTTCACTGTTATTGTCATAGCTGTAACAAATAAGGCTTAAAAAATAAGAACTAGATCAAAATTAATTATAAGAATTGTGGAAAAAAATTAAATATCCCCCAAAAGTCGTGGTATTAAAGCATCTGATGTATTTAGGATGTCTTGTAGAGCTTAAGAGACTTGTCTAAGCATGGGTGAAAAGCACCATCTGAGACATCCTAGGGCATCTGAAATATAGACCAGCAGAGGACTAAATGAGACCAGTACACTTCTGGAGCAGCAGAGGGGAGCTGGCTTGAATTCACTACGGAAGTTAAGCAATTCAGGATACTTATGCTCAGGTAATTCAATCACACCTTCACTGCACTGGGCCTCAAAGTCAGGCTCTTTCTGAAGTCAATGGAGAGAGACACCCATCTTTGGAGAGTGACTCACCTCATCTGTCACAGACATCTCTCAAAGACTGAGAAATAAAAGACTCAGTTGGAATATCCACATGTAGATAGATAAGACTGAAATGCCTTGAAGTACTAAAGTCGTCTAACTGAGCTGGAAGACAGAACAGTAATTTGAGATGCTTATGCTCCCCTGGACTGGCAGCTGGAGTCTGAATAGAACACCCTAGAGGATGTTCACTATGAAGCATCCAACTGGGAGAACAGAACTGAGCCCCAGCTGTTCTCTGCAGGTTGCACTATGTGAAATTTGGGTACATAAATAAAGTCACCTAATGCTATTTGAGATATCTGTAGTCTTCAAGATGTCCATAGGTGAAAGTGAGGTTACAGGAGACCTGGCTGGAAGTAAGATGCACTGTCTCAGAGCTGCTAAATTGACTTGCTCTGCCTACATTTAGATAACTGTATTCCACCTTATACTGACTGTAACAGAAGCAAAAAGGAGGACTTTTCTGATTCAGTATAGAAATGCATAGTGCAGATGCCTAGAGTCAGCTATCTGGATTTGAATCCAGATGACTGTCATTTTTACTGTTAACAGAGAGAAATAAAGACCTTTGTTCAGTTGTCTAAGCATGAGTTTAGGTAACTGAATTGAGATCAAATATTTCGAAAGCACATTTCATCTCATCCTAAAGTATACATTTGAACAGCTCAGAGAACTCTTCCCATACTCCTCTACTACCAAGAGCCAAAAAGTGACAATCTTAGTCCACGCATCTAGCAAGTACACCTGAAGATCAGTAAATTTAAAAAATGTCAAGAATTAAATCATTTTAACCACTGAGCTCACCAGCTTCTGTAGAGCATGATCTAAAGTTTCTCATTTATAATCAACTGCTTATAAAGACTCATTATCTTCTCTGTGGTTGCCTGTTTGGTATAACCTGTGGTTTATTTTGTTTTGTTTTGTTTTGTTTTTCTGTTCCCTGAATCTGTTTCCCTCTTGCTTCCCAGAGGACTATCTGGAGGACAATGCAACATGGTGTAAGCTTTGGTATTCTTATTCTTCACTTCATTCCCGTTTGTCTTTGTACAATGCTGGACAAAACACTTGTTTAAGTTTCATTTTCACCATCTTTACTTTGTGTATATGTGTGTCTTGTAGGCTAAAATACTAGCAGTTTTTCTGTAATTTTGCATTCTGACTAATTTCATTTTGCCCAGTGCCCAGAGCTGCTGTTGCCTTCCAGTATTTTTCTCTCACCTCGAGGATGATGCCTCATCTCCAGAAAGGAGCTTTGTATTCCTCCAGTGAACTAAAAACTACCATAAGCATCCCCGTAGTCTCAAACCCCACAAGGTCATGTGGAGCAGGGCAGACACTGCAGTAGCATTCAGCTCTGAGTCCTGTGCCTGGAGCAATGGAAATGAGCTCCCAGGCCTTCCTGGGCTCTCTCCCTAAAACAGCCCCCGTTTTGCTGTCCAATCTCCTTATGCTTTACAGCTTCATAAGTTTTTGTGGCTGTTAGAGGTCCCTGATTCTGGACAGAAAAACCCTCCTCAGCAGAGCTCATTCAGCACAGCCCAAGGGGAAGGCAGGAACACTGCACAGATTTGCATTTAGCATGGACTTAATAGTCCAGTTTCTTAGCAGGACTAATTAATCTACAGAGAGCACCATGCTGATACAGCCATGCTGCCTCCTGCTTTTGAGCTGCCCCAAGTAGCTCTGTATCCACCACATCACTGCACAGCCATGCTGTCTTAATTCAGCTGGAATTTCTCCCAAGAGCATACTGCAGCCTGACCTGGCTGGACGTGTGTAAAATAATTCCACATTTTCTTTCAGGAGGACATGGAAGTTTTCTTGATTTTTCACCAGGGAGCTGATGCACTATTAAACATATAATACATAATGCACATGCATACTATAGAGACAGGCAACTGAGAAATTTGCCGTGGCATTCATGAGTGATTTACATTCACATACAGTATAGTGGCTGCAAAGATTAGAGGATGAGCATGCACCCAGTCTGAAAAACGACACCTTTCATGCTCTTTACTCTGGGGAGGGGAATATACTGTGTCACACTTTGTAGGAAAATGTTCTTTTAGAGTCCCTTCTGATTTCCTGAAAGTAAAAGTAGATAAAGTCTCAATTTCCATGAGGAAAATACCCTGAACGACCCTTTTTAGGAATAAATTGTGATGTACTTTAAGTCTCTTTTTAATTTTTTTATTCCACTGTGCTGTGTTTTTTCTTACAGTGAAAAAATGCGATAGTAACCTAAGAAGTCTTTTGTGAACAACTTCTTCCCAGTGCTCCAAAACTACATGAAATAGAAAATATGACTTAAAAATACATAATCTGCTTTGCATCTTAACTATAAAAGACTAAAAGTAACAGGGCAGTATTTGGACATTGTGGGGAATTGGCCAGGGAAACCTCCAGGGCACTCCTTCCTGAAAATGAAGTTTTCATTTGTTTTGTAAGACTCCATTTAGTCCACAGTCTTGAACTGTTAAATATACGCCATCGTAGCACAATTATCCTGGGATAGGATGTTTATCCTCAAGATTTTTTTCCTCGAGACCCCAGAATAAAATCCAGAAGGTATAAATCTTAAAGGGCTTAAAGTTCTGGGATTAATTTTCAAAATATCTTCTGCATATTGAGACTATAGGATAAGATACAAATGATGAGCCTGTAAAATACACCATAACTCTGGAGTCTTGGGTCACACTCTTAAGGCTTTCATGAGTGTTTTAGAAGGCCACTGGCTTCCCACAGGCTGCTCCCCCAAAACCTTTAGATGCTGTGCTGTTAGATTTGATGACCCTGTGTGGTGTTAATCAGCAGATGATTCCTGTAAAATATAAAATTTACAACTACTCCAGCTTTATGTTTTGCATGTTTAGAGAGAGTTCTGTTTCTTATTAGCTGTTTGGATGCAATATGAAAAATTACTAAATAAGTTATATCACATTCATTGCAGTCATTTGGTGTTAGATTTGGGCTTTGATTGGTTCTCCAAAAATAAATGTTCTTAGTATCAAGTTTTGTTTAGTCTCAGTTTCTGTCTCACAGCAATATCTAAGTTTAAGTCTGTGCAATCATTTTTTCCCTCATGGTTAATACCAGTTCCAGGTGGTGAAGGTGGATGAATGATGGTGGCTGTCAGAGCCCTCCTGGGAGACCTGACAGAGTCCTGTTTTTAAAAATGGTGATATTATTCCATCCCCCAGGTGAATGGTTGTGCATGCTGCTGTTTCTGATGCATTGCATTCCCAATGTGCGTGAGGTGGTTGCTAAGACAGAGCTTTTTTACAGTGGTTGCCTGTCTTCAGGAGGAATGGGTCTGCTTGCTTTTCAGACCCTGACTAGCATGGGCAAGGAAAGACCATCTCCCAGCAGTTACAGGAACCACAGACCTCTACCTTAATTCATTGTCAAAGAAAATACACCAATCTTGACAAATCACTTCCTGCCTTGCTTGAAGAGTGATGTCTCATGGAACATAGTGCCTGCTTGATAATCTTCTAAAATGGAGTTTTTAGTACTTGTTGAACTTCCTTTACCTCATGGGTGTGAAGACTCACTGAGAGTCACCATCTCATTTCCAGGAAAGTGTTAGCGGTGTAAATGGTACTGTGGATCACTGTTAGAGAGGTGGGAAATACAAAACCTGTGGATAGAATCCACTCCTAGTCACCAGACTTTCAGCAAACAGTAAGAGGAAGAAACGGCACAGTCATGGGTCTTCACTTGGTGCACATTGGAAAATTATGTGACTGCTGAACTTGGCTGTTAGGGTAAAGAAGATCAAGATATCAAGGCTAAAGTTTGCACATCTGTGCCCTATCAAACCAAATAAACATGAAGTGGGATTTATTTATCCTACCTTTTCATGTATCTAGTGTTGCAGTCAAAGTCTGAGCCATCACGTCATTCCTTTACTAATTGATGGAGATAGAACCTCCAGAGCTTGCTTAAAATACTCATTTAGAGAAGACAAGAATCTGAATTACCCCTTCTCCCCACTGAGAATGAATAGAACCTGGATAATTAATTCCAATTTGTAGATGTCTAAATGTAACCATAATTCTTGGCATTGGAGCTAGGCTCTATGAATCAGATATGCACAGAGGAGATTTTGGTCTATAAAATATAATGATAGATAGTTCTTATCATACTGCTGATCATACTCATTGCCATGGTATCATCAGGTACCTAGAAGGATAGCTAAACTCAAACAGAAATTGTTAATTTGAAGGCTGCACAATTTCTATTCAATGGAAATTTCACCTTGCAAATCTGGATTAAAATCTACTTCCTTCCATTTGATGTTTTGGCTTCTGCTCAATAAAGACTAGGGTTTTTTCCAATATACAGAAAGTTTATATTACCAGCCTCTGGAAGATTAATCTAAGCAGGAAATACATTCACACTGCTCTTTCAGCTGGAAGATAGATCACATTTCATTTCACGTGTCTCTGCATGAATCGGTGCAGAAGTAAAAGTCAATTCTTGATGTTCTTGTTCATGATAAAGAAAGATAGTGACTATATACACATCTCCTGCATTTAGCAGAAGATATCATATGAGGAAAAAAAATATGTTTTAAAAATTAGTGGCAGGACTTGTGTCCCCACTTGCACTGCATAAACTGTGCTCATTTAGATGCTTCCAAGTAATATGACGATAACAGCGACACTGCCTGCCTGCCTGCCTGCCTGGAAGATGTTACACTGTGATGAATTCTTGCATTGTTAAGATGAGTGCAGCCAACAGGTTCTAAGTTTTCATTAAAAATGGATTTTTGATATATCATCTCTTCATCTACCACTAGAGAATTAGAGGGCCCTTTCTTGTGCAAGTGACTACAAAACATAAAATATCTTTGTATACAAGTGTGGATGCCAAGAGAGAAATTAAAACATTGGTAATTTCTAAATTAGTTGCAAATAGTGAATCTCACTCTCCAAAGGAAAACATGTTTTATGCTTTACTGGCAAGTAGTTTTCTGCAGCCTTTACGTATTATTTTATTTTGTTAGACTGCAGTACATGGATGTATTGTGAACTCGTAACAGGAGTGTGCAGTGCTGGACTCCACTTAGAACAAATAGTAGGTTACAGCAGACTGAAATTGATTTCCCAAACTAAACATCTCATATGTTTTTCTTTGATTGTAATAGACAGAAAATGGCACTTAATGGACTTTTATGTATTTTAAAGCGGCTAAAGAGAGATACAATACAAGGAATAAAAATGTTTATCTTCATTACAAATGGTGACCCTTTTGTGACCCTTCTTTAATCAAGACCAAATATTTTACATTAGGAAAGATTTCATGTAAAGGTTTTTTTTCCTGCTCTTATCATCCTTCAATCTTTACCATCCTTCAATCATATCAATGTATCAATCAAGGTTGTTGGGATAGCAATACAGAATGCTTATAATGCAGAGCTGCATGTAAACAATAAATCTTGAGTGGCTAGTTACAGATGTTCTTTGATGGGAAAACCAAGATGATTAGTAATACTGGGGGAGGAAAAAGCATGGATGCATCACATCAAATTGTGTCCATCATTAACAGAGGATAAGCCTAAGACTGTGGATCTGTGAGCAAACCCAACAGCATTTTCTGGATCCTTCAGTCTCGGTGTAGACCCTAGCAACCTCACAGGCCCACCTGAAGGCAAAATGAGTAGCTAACATATTACCAATTCAGATGCTTAGTCACCATAGGAAAATAGGAGAATACCTGCAAGAGACTTCAACAGATCCTGTTCAGGACACTGCCGAGTACTGAGGTACTCAGTAACAGGGTGCTCTGCCTACAGGATTAGGATTGAGTAGTATGGACTCCTTGCACAGCTGGTTAAGAAAACAGGCATTTTCAGTAGGTAATTCCCAGTCTAATTTAGATATCTGCCAGAGATTGCATTAATAGCTCTGTGACAGTGCCAGTGTTTCTCTGTCAAGAGAAGAACTATGCAGAATTTTAGGCTTGACAAGATATTTAGGTTACAGAGGGCTGGAGCTGAGTTAGTCTAACTCCTCCTGTACAGTCAATACCTGACTTCTCCACAAACAGGCCTACCAAAGTGAAAGCGACTGAGACTATTAGGATTAAGGACTCGTGTACTCAACTGGGGACAGAGTAGAAGCTCACAGTTTCACCTTGTTTGTTATCTGGTGCCAGCAATCATAAATTACCCTTGTGTACATGTCTTTGTTGGTTTTCTTAGGTCTTGCTTCTTCTGTACTGAATGTATGTCATGTAAATGTTATTTCTGGTACAAAAGGAATGGAATTCACTGTGTCTGGTTCAATGTCTCTAATATAGGTGCCCTATGGAGCTGGGTTTGTTAATTTTTCATGGGTCAGTAACAGACAGAAATAATTTGCTGAAATACCCTGAAATATTTAGGCTTCTGCAAAGAGCTAAGAGATGTGATAAAGGCCTTACAGAAGTTCTTCCATCTTCTGCATGCTCTAGAGGACTCCAACATGGCATTAAATTCATTTGTAGCTATATTGAATGAGGGAGCTGGGAGCTACTCATAAGATCCTAAACTAGACCAAAATGAGATAGCTGGCAACTTAAATAACTGTCTACACACATCTGACCAAGAGGTCACAGCCTTGCCAGAAAGACTTCACATGAGCGTCTCAGGTATGGTGCAGGACCTATTTGACATCTGTTCTGGAAGAGAGGGAAAGTTTCCAAAGGCAGTGGATATCTGTCTGCAGGCAACTGAACCTCACTCCAGGTCTCCACTGTCTGTGGTGAGGTCTTAGACACACAGCTGACATGTCAACATCCACACTGAGAGATTTAAATTCAGGCAAGACTAATGCACTGCCAGATCCTGATGGACAGCTGACATTACTGTTCGTTTGTATGGGAGCAAACCAGGCTGCTGATGCACTACCAGCTCTTAACAGTCCCTAGGATAATTGCCTTTGCTTTAAAGTGCTGAGAATTTTCCTTTTCTATTATATATTTGGACAGCATAAATACTATATAGGAACCCAAATGAAAACAGACCAGAATGAAAGTTGTTTTTCTCCTGAAACATTCAAGGCCATAAAAATATCCAGTATGTAATAATAACTGTGTTACTTAAGTAACTGCTAGAGCAAGTAAAGTAAAAAGCTAATTTGTTTAAGTGCATTGTGTTTTTAATATAACATACCTACAGTGCTCCTATATTAAAATGTGATATATATGGAGAAACAAGAGGAATCTGAGTAATGTATTTCTTCTGCTGAAAAAAGCATCATTCATTTAGAGGAAAAAAATTACGGCATAATAAATGTACCTGTGAGAAACTTCCTTTTCTGTGATCTTGAAATGAATGTTAATGGGCTTAAAAAATCAGGGAACATTTATAGTATTAGAAATACTTTGTTCATAAAAATCTTTTTAAATCTTATTCCCTCATTCAGAAAAAATCCAGTTGACCACATGGAGGTATCTAACCTTAGAGCCAGACAGATAATGTAGCCTTTGGTGTCAGCTGAAATAGGCACTTTCAGGGCACAGTTGATCTGAGTTACTTTAAAAATCTTTGTTGGATTAAGTAGCACTTGCACTCTTCAGTTCCTGCTTCTCACCATTGTCTGCAGAAGAAGAGTTTGTAGCTCAGACAGGAACACTGACATCATGTGAGATGAATTTCATTCACAGATTCTTCTTTCTGGAGCTCATGGTCTGGATAGACTGTGAAATTGCTATCATACACCCTGATGGTATTTCTACTTGATTTGGTTTGGTAACAAGGGTTCACACTGTGCTCAGCATTGAACAGATGTTAAACCTATATTCTTGTCTTGAACACTTTAATGAGCTCTATGTTTCAGACCTTTTCTTCTGAAGTAGAAGGTGCAGGATTCCCAGTCATTGCTCATTGCCTCTGTATGTTTTTCTAACCATTCATTTGCACTATGGGAATGGAGTGATCCAGAAAAACAAATCAGCCGTTCCTGTAAAGCTGGATATTCATAACACCCAAGTTAACAAAATCTGAATTGTAACCTGTTTGCCTCACAAGAGAAAGGAGAAAGTTGACATAGTCTTCCCCTTGTCACTTATGCTCAGGCAATTCAGATTACACTTCCAAGTGCAGAGCAGTAGAGATGGAATGCTGTCCATGGTGCAAGATTCCCAGAGACTGGGAATATCCTTGTCTTCGTCAGGTACCGAGCACTTTCACATGTAATGATGGGACTGGAAAATCGAGACTGTTTTTATCTGCAACCCATGTCTCCCAGATTATAATACTTACGTAGTTGGGAAAGAGGAGAGCTCCTGTCTCAATCCCATCCAGATTCTTATTCCCACTCCAATTTAAATTCTCCAAGGTAAAGCCCTTCATTGTTAGATGGAAAATTGATAACTCAGCTCTTTTCTACCTGCAGAGAGAGGTCTAGATTCATCATACTTTTATCAAGTCACCCTTTGCTTGATAAAAATCAATGTGGCAAAACTGGCTCCCTTAAAAATCTCCTTTATCATGAAATCAGCCGGATGTAGACATATAGGGGAAAGATGGATTGGAGAAAAAGTACTGCCTGTAAAATGTGCAGCTCACTTGGGAATGTGACTAGCTGAAAATTGACTTGGTAATGTTCTGGGACAAAACCCCTGGAATTCTCAAGCTAGTTGTGGAAGTACTTTTAAGAAATCCTATTTTCCACAGGTTGTAATGTTGATTTATTTCTGTGCTAAAATGTGAAATAATGTGTCTGGCAAACACACTTTCAGAAATCTAGAAAATAGTTAGTGATATATAGGGACATATTCTTCAATGTCATTTGTTCCTTAATGTGTCCCGATGGCAAAGGCACCATAATCACTTCAAGGCCACTCATTCCCATGCTATAACACTCTCTCAGCTCTCAGCCATTTGCTTCATCAGAGAGAAAACAGAGATTAGAAGGGCATCATCATAGAAAGGAAGATCTGAGCGAGATATTTCTGTGTTTTATAATCACCCAAAAATTTAACTGTGGCCTCCTACACAAGGGTGACCAAGGCCAGTAGTGACTCTCACTACAGGATATGAGCCATACTCTAGAGGTGCTCAGTGGATGCTAAGGACACAAGCAAGTTGCTGAACTTTGCATCCAGAAAAGAGGCCACACACACCCTCTGGAAGATCTCCAAAAAATGCAAGTGAACTTATCAGGCTTTTCAGGGCTCAGGTGCTGCATGGTGATCACACAGCTGAATTTAGATGCACACCTAAATATTTTTTCCCCATTAGAAGCATTAGAGTTCCTGATGCTTAGAACCTCCAAATTTTTGCACTTATCCAGGTAACCATTCCCTAAATGAACTGAGAATATTTTGTCCTTTTCCACTATTAGTGGTGGCAAGTAACAGGACTAACATTAAGGTTCTCTTTAGGATTTAGTGCACTTCTGAATGCAATGTTATCTGATTTTGAGACCTTACTCCTCTAGCTGTTGGCTTGCTGAAGTGTTTTCTCACAAAGAAAGTAATGCTCACACTACAATCCAGACTAATGACTAATTTCCAACAAGGAGTCCAAGGCTCAGATTTCATTTGCACAATTCACCATTTAATTTTAATGGATTAAGTTGCATAGTTGAGGGAAAAGAGTAATGATAAAAACATACCTGTAAATGCTCCATTCTTGCTGCAGTGGTGGAAGTTGCCATAGTAACTGATCAGGATAAGTTAATCAAGCTTTACCTGTTATCAGAAAACAGGTGGAGCAAAGACTCCAAACTATGGATCTTTAGTCAGCTATTAAAAGTCAGATTGATGTTCAGCTAGAGGTAAATAGGGCAAGGGTCTGTCAGATAGAAATTGTAGGCATAATATGTTGGTATAAAGGAATTACAGAGGAAAATGGGGTGATGAGGCACAGCAAGAAGTGTTTCAAATTTTTATTCATGATATTTAAATATTATTCTGGTTCAGAAAGTGTGTTTATTTAAATAAGGTTCTGATATTCCATATGGTTTGCTCCATCTCTTATATGACTACTATCCTATTTACTTAGTCACTGCTATTTTTCTTCCCCACTAAGTCTTCCAGGGGTCAGCCCAGCAAAAGAAAAATCAAATTTTCCTAGTTGTTTTTCATATGCCATAATTTATAACCTGAAGGAACCTACACTTATTTTCTTTTACAGTACCTGTCTATGCCTGGAGGGTCATTTGTGAAGGAGAAAAGCAATATGATTTTCATGGGCCAGTGTGGGGGATCAAAACTTGTTTCATGGACAATGACAACAGAGAAAGGTTCTGCATTTTCCACCAAGGGTGCACTGGAGAGAGGAGGGAGACACTAGGGAGAAGCCTGTTTCACCATGTGTGAACGTGCAGGCAGAGAGGTTCGAGATTACCAGAAATTTCAGTTCTGGGAATTAGGCTGTATGCTTAGGTAAAGGTTCAGGGAACATTAAAACTCTTGAGACCTTTGCTTGGAAACACGAAGTGTGTTCTCCTCTCCTTCTATTCCCAGCAGCCAAAGAGGGCAAGCAGTAAATTTTTTACTTTTCCCCTGTACGTAGAATTTTTAATTTGCCTGTAGGCTTCAAGTATGAAAGGCCATGACAGTATGGGCAGCACAAGAGAGTGCTTAGTGGCCTGCACCTGCTGGTCTATATCATAAGGGATGGCAGCAAAAGGACTGCAGCCTGATAAAGATATCCTGCATTTTTTAAGTGTGGAGCATGCTATTGCTAGCTTCTACCAGGGCAGCAAATTGTTACCCTGCACTGCAAATTCAGGGGAGGGAGGCCAAAATCATGAGCCTTGTGTAGGCTTATCAATATAGAGGTGCTTTTCACCAACAGCATCACCAGCTTTTAGCCTTTGGGGTGCCTAGCACAAGGCAGCTTGAGATAATGTCACTCTTCATCAGAAGAGGTACTAGTTCTGAAAGGACCCACAGGCATCAGATGAATTTGAATTTCAACAAGCTAATCAGAAAACCCAAGGTTAGCCTGACTTGGGAAGGTACTAAGCATCCATCTAGTTGCCATGAAGAGCACTCATCTGCACATTTTTCTTTTGATACTTTGCCAGGTTTTTCTAAGTAGGAAAATAAATGAGATAAAATTGCTAAAACCACCTGAAAAGGAAGTGTAAACACAACAGAGATTCAGCTTGCATAGTACATTTCTTAAAGGGCTGGAAGCCATCTGTGGAATGATGTGAGTCAAGTTATATCTTCTGAAAATAATTGAACCCAAGAAGCATAAGAGCATAAAAGGAGGATGGGTAATCCATTTCAAATAAAATGAAAAGTGATTCTACCTTTTCTCCCACACCTCATTGAATTAAACCATCTTGTGCATTGAAAACAATCATGCTGCTTTTTTCTTATATATTTTTATGGATGCAATTCTTTTTAGGAATCTTGACAAGAAGCAGGGTCTATTATCCAAGAATTGTACAAACATACAGCTTTTGCACCAAGAAAGTGAGTCAGAAATTAATTCAGATCCAAACCACCCCAACCCCTGGCTATCAAATCACATTTTCTTTCAAAAACAGACAGGGGATATGAATAAGGCAGACAATTCTTTTTTGTTTCCTGTTTATCTGGATTTGATCAGGACTAGAAACAAATAAGCAAATAAATGAAATAAAGCAAGCTTCTGACAGCCTGCTATCTGAGGTTGAAGTAGAATTGCAGCTGTAATTTACAGATTTCAAAGGTTCAGAAGCACAAAGTACTGTGGTTTTGGGGTGGTTCCTTAAAGTGCAGCTTTAAAAAGTGATCATCACTGGATATCTCCTTGCTTTAATGCACAGCACTGCAGAAGCTGGAGCACATCTGTAGGTTGGCATAGTCCAAGCCAGAGTCCTGGAGAATGTCACTCCCATTTGGAGACCAACTG
This sequence comes from Drymodes brunneopygia, assembly GCA_013400955.1. NCBI lineage: Eukaryota > Metazoa > Chordata > Aves > Passeriformes > Petroicidae > Drymodes > Drymodes brunneopygia. Next base: position 46,713 of record VZTZ01043734.1, read on the forward strand.
CAGGATTGCTCTGAGACCAGTCCACTGATGGTGTGTTACTTTGCACCTTTCTGGTTCTTGTCTATTTCTGCTGTTTGGATAAAAGTTTTCAGATTGTCTGCTTGGGTATTTTAAGTCAATTCTTAAAGAAGTTGTAGTCAGAGTGGTAATGTTGCCCTGGATTTTAATAATTTAACCTGTAGGCTCCTTCAGGGATTTTATTGGTGGGTTGAGGTTTTTTTGCTAATTCCTTTGACACAGATTTGCTTTCCTCTTGAACCTACAGTGGAGTTCTAACCCTTTTCCTTTTCCATCACAGGATGAAGTCATGCATACAGTAGCTGAGTTATAAATTCACCTTCACAAACAGTTGTACTGTAGAATAAAATAAGACAGGCAAAGCATCTATAAGAAACAAAACTTGTTTAGATGTAAGTGGCTTCGATCAGCAAATGTGGCAAGGGCATGAGGAAAATAAATAGGTTTGTCTTAAAATAGGACATAGTTAAAAGTCATTCCCACTGTGAAAGTATTCTCTTTGCACAGCTGAAACATAAATAATGTAAGATCAGTGTTAGACGTTGGCTGGGCTATTCTGAAAACGAGACTGTAGAAACTGTGCACACCATCCAGCACCAACCAGCTGTATGCCTCAAGATAGAGAAATTGAAAGAACATGTAAACTAGGCGTGAGTTGATGGAGAAATTAAACTATAAAATGACAGGAAGACAGGAGATGTAATGACCAGCATGGGCTGGTTCGACTGGTTGTTTGAATTAAAATGATTACATATGCAGCCTCAGGAAATAAAAGCTCCTATTCCATTCAACACAGTTTATAAAGTTTTGCTCCAGTAATGAAAAATGGAAATGAGCCTCTCTAATGAATTATAGCAATTATCTCTCTGCTGGGGCAAGACAACTCTGAATCCACTCATATTCCCCCAAGAAAAGAAGCACTGTGTGCTGTTATTCACCACACACCTCAAGAAATTCAACATTTTCTTGTTATTGTTTTTCTGAGGGCTTCTCAGCTGCCAGCTCATGGTGCTTCTGGATTTCACACTGTGAACAGCCTTCACTTACTGGAATATGTTTGCACAGGGAGCTCTCTGTGTATGAGCAGAAGGCTGACACAGAATTAGGCTGATTACTTTCACTGTTACGTGGCAGTATGTCATGGATTGCGAATCTGGTGAAAATAAAATCCAAGTTGCTTCTCATGTACAGACCTTAGCTGATTTGTGCAAAAGGAAAATGGTGCAAATCATAGTTTAAACAAAAACATTTCTTTTCTGTGCCACCTGTCATGGAAGAAAAGCAATGCTGGTATTTGCATGTTAGTAGAACTTTACCTAGATTTCCTGATTGGCATAAGTGATGTGTCAAGGCAAAAGAGCTAAGATAACTAAAAGTACTAAGATTAAATCCAACTGGACTTCATTTTACGACACATGTACATTTTCTCACACACAAAACATTTACATTCAAACCGACTAAATACATTTTTGTTCCAAACCATTGTCTGAGAATTGGGGAATTTACCCAGGAAATTACACTTGAATTGAGCAAAAAGTGAACTATTATGGGTAAATAGCATTTATTGCAAGTCAAAAAGTCTGTTATCTCTTGAACATTTTTTTCCAAAGAAAGAGTATATTTAATGTGTCCCCTCCTATAGAATTAAGCTAATGCCTACCTATATCAATACAAGCTGAAATATTTTTTCTGTGAGATCACTATTGAGGGATTTGTACAAGCTGTTCATTGGCAATGCATCACAGCTAGGCTGGAGCATTATTTTTAGGAAAGATATTAGGTTAAATCCAAGGCATTGGGAGGATCTGGGATGTCTTTATCTGGATGTTTTCATGTGATAAAAGCATAGATATATTTGTCAGATATAAGAACAACATATGTTCAGATAGCTGAGTTTTTCAGACTTGCAGACTGAAAACTTCACAGTCTGAAATCCCATGCCTGTACCTCTATTCAAACGAGAACAACCTCTGCAATTAACTGTTTAAAATGGACAGAGCCTGTTTTCTCTCTTTCTTTTGACAATGACAGATTCTTTGCATCATGAACAGCCCTAGCTATAAATCTCACTTAAGGCCAAAGCTGTGCATCATCTCATTGTCAGTGTTCAGCCACAACACGCCGCATTCGCAGGCTCCGAGCTCGAGTGCCGGCATTCACAGTCATTCATAAAAACTGCATCAGGAACTTTTGCCTCGACACACCAGGATGACCCTGGTTTCTGGAGGCAAGCAGGTGTCATCCTTCAGGGTGAGGGTTCCCAAATGGTGGCTGGGGACAGCCTGTGACCACCAGCTAATCAAGAGGCTTATAACTGCTGGGGAGCAAAACACAACAAGCAGGGGAGCTGTGTGCCTCAGGAGTTTGCACAGTGCTTTGTACTGTAAAACGGGGAGAGCTGGGAAGAATGAGACCGGCTAATTTCCAGTACACTTCCATGATACTTTATTGAAATGCAAATAGACCTGAACGGTGTAGGAGAGGGGCAGAACCTTGAGGTTTCATCTGAGGAAAGCAGAGTCTTTCTGCAACAAGATTTCATCCTGTGGCTGCTGTTTTATCCCTGTGGGTCCACTTGTTATTACTGTCCATGAGTAACCTATTGGCAAGTTGCCATGTCTTTCAGGTCTTTTTTGTTGCTCCTCTCCTTATGCAAAATCTTTAATGGTTTCTGATCTGCCATGGAGATATCGCTGCTCTTTTCCCTCCCATTTTGAACTTTACAAGTAAAAATGTGTCACAGGTCAGCTCTGTGCTCTGCAGTAACACAGCCTAAAAAGTCAGAATCCAGCTCCGGGTGAGCTGGTGTAACCCTGCCACTCACCCTGCCACAGCATGGGAAGCTGCCAGCTCATGTCCTGGAGGCAATAAAGATATTTTAGCATCATTCTGCAGCTCGTGACCTGCCTCTGCACAGGACTAATTCATTCAATTGACATGTCTCTGCCATCCAGCCCCCAGGTCTATAACGAGCCTGGCTGGGGTGATCTCAAGGATCTCTGACTGCCATGATGTAGCTGTGCTCCTTGTCCATCGCCTTCCCCATTCATTCCTCTCCAAATAAGACAGGGCTTTCTGTGTCAATTTTTTCTTATTTATAGCTTTTGCCTGTCCTAGAGGAACATACTTCATGCTGTTGATGTTTTCTGTTAGACAGCACTTCTGCACCCAAATATGTATTGTGCAGGGCCTGGTTTTGATGTGTCCAGCTTGATGTGTGAATTGCAAATTAACTCAGGTAACTTGCCCATGGTATGGTCACCAACAGGGTGGTTCTTTCCATAGTCCGAGATGGGATCACAGAGTTCCTGACTCAGGAAGAGCCCAGTAGAAATGTAATGAGCTGAGAACTTGGAACAATCATAGTGTTAAATCTCACCAAGCTTGGTAGCTTCACAAAAACTGGTTTTGAGCATGGTGCCTGGCCTACAACAATTCCAAAAAAATTGGTCTGGAGAGCTGGCTCATGCCAAAACTGTTCCCATGACTGATCTCGCAGCTTATTTGTATGGACAATCAATCTTCAGTGTCTCCAGGGATGTTCCTGGCACTCTTAACATACTGAAGAAAAAATTAGCTGGCTAGGCCCCAGAATGTAGTAGCAGTAAAGAGGTTTTTTTGGATCCCTCATGACTCAGTGATTCTTTCTCTTCCCTGTATTTCTTTTCCTTAAAAACAAGAAACAAACAAACCAGCAAGTAAAAAATATCCAACAAAACAACCATCTGTAGATGAAGGCATTATCCAGAGATCTCAGTCCACAGATGCAGTGAAATGAGGAGATGCAGAAATGAGCTCTCTAGTGTAGGATTCAGTGGAAAATAAAATTTCAGAGGGACAGATATCTGGTGATTTTGAAAAATCAGATTTAGCCCAGTTATACAAAAGGACTGAAGAGCATGCAGTAGATCATCAGCTAATGAGTGAGAAAAGTAAATGTACTGAAATTACAGAAAAATTTTCTCTCAAGGTAAAGTAGACAACTAAGAGCTTTGACTGCTAAAATAATAAATAAAATTAAATTATTTCTGAAGACATAACTCAGTTATGTAAATCAAAATAGCATTGACATGGAAAAGAAACTAAAGTTGCAATATTAAGCATATAAAATTAGCAACTCAAAAGGGTTATTGACAGAGGCTGATTTGACATTAAAATATATACTAGAGATTACTGTTCCACTAGAAATCACTGCAGAAAAAGAAGTACAGTAACAATCTGACACCATTTCTTTTAAGCATACAGCTGCTTACATAGTCAGAATCCCTATATAGAAATTATGGTTCAAGAGCAGACTTGTAGAAAATGCAAAAATCTTGTACAGCGCTCTACAAAAAAAAACCCCAAAACCTGAGAATGATGCTGTGAAGGCAGCAGTTTTCAGATGACAACTCATAACATCTCTGCCTGCTTCTGTTTTTCACAAAGATCAGTTCTGCAATCTAGCTTAGTAATGCATCCCTGTTATTTTAAGTCACAACACACAGCATCCTGCTCCAAAATCTTCCTTTACAAAACATGGAGAAAACATATATTAAAAAACATTAAGAATGAAGACAGATTTTTCAAGATGTATAAGCACTTCCTGTAATTTCAAAAAGGAGTATCTGGACCGACTAACTGGCTTACTGAACTCAGCAAATAGAGGGAATCACCATGTTTCCATACAACTGTGTTCTTCTATATAAACATGTGTCCTTTGTGAAAACCAGCTATGGATTGTGTAGCATTCAGTGGTTTTGTTGGTAAAATTCAGTATGAGGTTTGCACGTAGCACAGACTGGTTCCATAATATATACTTGATAGAACAGGACAGCCCAAGAGAGTGATGTGAATCACCTATGATTTTAGTCTATTTAGATAAAACATATTTTGATACAGCCAGATACAAGATCATGTATGTGGGAACAATGACTACCTGCCAGACCTAAAAAATGTGAGACTATCTTGCAAAGGAAAGGCTTATGAGAACTGAGGAGATAGCAGGAAAAAGCAAGGCAGAAATTTCCAGCTGCTGTTGCAAAAAAAGGTTAGCCATCACACATGCAATCATGAGGTGTAACTAAGGATTTGTGTGTTTGTCTCAACTGATAGGTCTACTTGTATCACGGGATTAAAAAAGGCTGGGTGTGATCAAGGTCTAGACCAAGGTTTGCTCACACTGCTTACGTGGCTGGTTCATTCCCCATCACAGTTCTGGCCCACAGCAATAAATATCCTCCAAGACAGGGACGTAGCTTGAAGGATATGAGGAACCATTCCCCAAAGCCAGCAGCTGGGGCACAAAGTCAAACTACCTTTGACCTCCCAATCCAGCATGCTTTTCCAGCTCCATCTTATCATCTGCTATCGCAGTATTACCCTCAGAAAGCTTCGCCCAGATACCTGGCACTCCTCAGGATATGTAACACACAGGCCATGGGAAGCCCTGCACCAAGTGCTGTGTAAACAGATGCAAGGAGTTTCTGCCGCTTTCACCAGAGCCAAACTCTTGAGATCATTTCTAGAAAGAGGCATGTTCTACCTCTGTCATCTTCTGGTCATTTTTCATCTCTAGAAAAATAGAGGGCGATGAGGGAAAGTTCTCTTGCAAGAGATTAAGACTATGTTCTGTCTGTCTGTAACATCAACAAATCCAGGGCTGTTAATTCAGAAAAGAAAGAATATTCCTTCCAGCAGAATGGATGAAATTTGGACTAGATCTTGATAAAAGATTCACTGCTAATATATTAGTACAGCAAACCCCAAAGCAATGTGTAATGCATTCTTGGCACAGCATTCAGCTTAGTAAGCAGTGAAGGTGTGGTTATATTCCATGCTTACTTCATTTTTCAAATGAATTCTATATTTCACTCTAAATAGAGTAACTACAATAATCTAGTCTTGAGTTGACAAAGGTACGTGGCAAGTTTTATTGAGGTGCAGAGGTTGTGTTTGCTTTACAGGCCAAGATGGATGTATTATTTGAGGCTATAATTGCAAGATAGGCATGCAGGAGATTCTTAAGGTCTTATATCACACCCAAATGGCCAGCTGCCAGAGCACACTCACACTCCTTCAGTTTTGATGCTGATCTAATATTTGATCAGATGTGTAACACATCTGCAGACAGCTAATTGTCTTCAGCAGCTTTGCGCATGGGGGTACTCTGTCAGTTAGCTCGTTGCACCAGCTGCAGCCAATGGGACAGATATGGAAAGTTTCATCAACATGCTGTGTGCAGGCACCGACTCCCCCAGTTCCATTTTGAGCTAGCTCAGTTGTTTCTTTATTGTGCCTGTAACACAATTCATTCAGAGTAGGAAATAATCCCCAAGTTAGAAATAAAGCGCTCGACTTTCATGTTTCAAGGGAGGGCTGCTAATTAGCTAAAAATCTCTCACCATTTTATTTATATAGAAAGCAAATTTGATTTTGAAACCACTGAGAAGCAATAACCACAGAACTTTATGATGTCACTATTAAAGAGATGTTTTTTCAGGCTTTATTTATGACCTAATTTCATACAAAGCGCCTACAGTGTTGTGGGCATATAGGAATATCAACTAAGTGCAGGGAAATCAGAGGCCATTTGAAAAAGTCATTTGCTCAGTGAACCCCATGGGCTGATTCCAATAGAGGATTCAGGTACTTGTAAATTATGTCACAGAAACACCAAACTTTCAAGCAGCTGTATCCCAGTGATGAGTCAAAAAAAAAAAAACTGGAGGCAAAGCCAAAGAAACTTAGAAGTATGATTTAAAATATGAGTAAGTGGTGAAAGGGCATTGACAGATGACCTGATCTGGCCAAAGGGCTATTCTGTACCACAGAACATCATGCTCAGTATTTACACTGGGGGAAGTTGGCTGGAAGGGGCTGATCCCTGCTCAGGGATGAGGTGGGCATAGGTCAGTGGGTGGTGCACAGTTGTACTGTGCAGCACTCATTTCTCTTGGGTTTAATTTCTCTCTTTCCTCTTCCTTTTCATCATCATCATTTTTTAAGATATTATTATTATTCACATATTAAACTGTTCTTATCTCAAACGTGGGCTTTACCTTTTTCTGATTTTCTCTCCCTTCCCACCAGAAGGAGGGCAGAGGGGGAGTGAGCAGCCGCATGGTACTTAGTTGCCAGCCAGGATTAAACCATGGCAACAGCCAAATTGCCTTCTGAGGGGAGAAATATAAATTTGAGTCCATGGTTTTTGCTTGAAAAAAAGGTGCCACTTTGCCATAGGAACTACACACTTCAGTATATAATATATACTAATGGTTACAAATATATTAACGATGGTTCAAGCACTGCCTTTCAGAGTGGGATACATACCCACTGTGCCCACACTTCTAGCTGGCTAAGTTCATGGGCCTCCACTTTCCACAGCATGGATTTCAGGGTAGCCTTTGAGACACAACTGGCTTTGCTGAGCTGTGTGCTCCAACCAGTCCAGCTATTACTCACCTTCTGAAGTGCAAGACTTTGTAATGCTACACTGGAAACAGCCACACCAGTTCTCATCCAGATGCCTATAAAAGCTCTTGTGGGGTGACTATGCCTCTTTTTAAGCAGGTCTTGAATTATTTCTTATTTTAGAAAAAATAGAGAGCAATTTTTTATGTGGGCTGACTTTGATAGAACAAAGGGGCAACAGTTTTAAATTAAAAAAGAAGAAATTTCGATTAAATGTTAAGAAGAAATTCTTCACTGTGAGGGTGATGAGGCACTGGAAGAGGTTGTCCAGAGAAACTGGGGATGTCCCATCCCGGGAACTGTTCAAGGCCAGGGTGGATGGGGCTTTGGGCAGCTTGTAAAAGCTGTTCCTGTTGATGGCAGAAGGTTGGAACGAGATGATCTTTAAGGTCCTTTTCAACCCAAATCACTCCATGAATCTATGATTCTATGATTTCTCGATAGCTGTAGTAAGTAATAGAAGAGAGATGAGTATCTCAATGAAGGTTACTCTCCCTCATGCCCCAGCTCCAGGCCCAGGACCCACTATCCATTCAGCCATTAGCAGCAGAAGGGATGTAAATGCAAAACATACAACTCTGCAGGGTGGTTGTACCACATTTCACAGCTTGTTTTGGCTATCAGTAGCCTGTATGTCACACAGACCTCATGGAGTCAGCTTTCCTCTGTGTAAAGTCTAAATCAGAGAACAGAGAACCTCTGGGAAGTAAAGTAAATTTCTCACAAATACAGCATACTCAGAACCATGCAAAAACGTCTCTTGATTTTTAAGGGCTTGCTGTTGAAACCATTTTGGTTATTTGGAGCCTAAAAAGTAAATACTGTGTCCACACACTTCACTTCTGGCAAGGCTTAAAATCTCTTGTCCCAGGAGGGAGAACAAGTCATCCCCTCATCTCCACTCTGGGCAATGTTCAAAAGTTTTATTTATATATACATCAGCTTAAATCTCAGCTTCAAGTGGTATGACCCAGCTCTAAAAGCTGCCAACTCCCAGATGTTTCTTGTCTCTGGCTGTATACTTATCTCTCAGAAGACTACCCTGGGTCAGGGAATGGCAGTGATTATCCGTATTTCTTTCCTACATCCAAAGCAATCATTTTAAAGCAGCACAGACTTTCTCACAAGCCCTTGTCTGGGTCTTGTCTAGGTCATATATTACTGCTCCCTATGAAAACTGCAGAGTCTTGCTAGATTGACTATAAAATATCCTCGGGTTTCTACAGGTTTTTGATTTGTTGCACAGTACTAGATGAAAATCCTTTCAGCTAAATATGAATGAAGACTCGAGGTTTATATAGCAGCCTTGCAAGGAGAGAAGGTCATCATAATTCTGTCTTCTGAAAAGAAAATGAGGGCTAAAGGAGTGTAATTAAGAATTTTTTCTGCAAGCAGAAAGTAAGATCTGTACTCAGACAGTTTGAGGTAGTGAAGGCAACCACTGTCACTTATCACACATTCGCTGTTGACAGGTATTTGGGGTGGTCCCAGCAGTAATTTTTAAATATTTTACAATACATTTGACACCAGCTGACAAAAAAGGTCCATTATTAGTGCTTTAAGAGAAAGGGAATGGACTGCAAATCTTTATCACTGTAAACCTGACAGAGGCTCTGTGTTCTTCATTTTGAGGATTTGTCATCAGAACCAAGCATAAATGCATGTTGTGAAAAACACCAAGCATTGTGTGAAGATCCATCATGCCAGTAACATACACAGGTAAGGAGGGCAAAGTTTCTCCTTCCCAGGCCAGCTGGCAGCACGTTTCAGGAGAGGAAGGAGGACTCCCATCCAGCTGAGGTCCAACCACCCCCATGCAGAGAGAGGAGTGTTTCAGGAGGCTTCCGCTTGAGCTGCTCCTCAGGATGCAGGGCATCAAGGCTTCTGCATGGACACATGGATTTCTCCTTCCAGAGATGTTTTTTTGCCAGTTCTTTACCCCCTCCTTGTCCTAACACTCTTCTTACACAGACAGACAATCTCAGATACATCACAGAAGAATAAATATTGCAGATTCAAGCTGGATTTATTTTTTATAGCTGCTGTCACCAGCTGTGTTTGCTGTACAATCTGCTGGCCACAACCACCACCCTGCTGAGCTACCTCAGCCCCACAGGGCTTCAGTTCTATTAGAATGGAATCATTTGCAACAAAATTTTCATGTAAGCTTTGCAACAAAAGAGAAATTTCCCTTGCCCTTCTTAACAAAAGTAAAATAGCAGCAAACTGTGAACCTTTCTAACAATGACAGTCTCATCCTACTGATTAATGCAGGGTATGGCAAATATTAAGGTACAATTGTTTTGACCTGACTGCCAGTGTTTCTAAATGCATGGGCTGTGGCTTTCTGTCCTCCCCTAAGTACCTCAATTGTCACTAAAGCACTAATACACCTTGTCTCGTTAGAAGCCCACAGACACACCAACACTGCTCAGAGAACTCTTTGCAATCCCTGCCAGAAATGCTGCCACTCATTCTCTTTACTCTTCCAAGGCCTTCAAGAAGTAGCTTACACTGAGAATAGAAAATTGTCAAGTTTTCATGTCTGGGCGGTAGAATTTTCCAGAAGACGTTACTGACACACATGAAATTTATTTCGTTCATATATGGAGTTCAAACATAAAGAATAAGTTATTTTATTTTATTTCTTTTCTTTAAACCTCTAGATTTAATTTCTAGAGTTACAAAAGACAAGAGGATGATTATTACAGTATTATTATTCCCATGTCAGAGAAGATTAAAGCATGGTGCACTCCAAGAGTGCATATAAACCCGGTACACTGCTTCCATACCATATTTTTTATTATCACCATGGCTACATAGAGACTTTAATGGTTATTCAGCTTTTTCACACTGTAAATTTTTGTACTGGACCTCCCTTTTCTCAGAAACCCTTCAGAATTTTGTCAGAAAAAATTGTCAAAACATTTCTGACATACACTTTTCACTCCCTGCATTTTCACTCTATAGTAAGTATGCTTACATCCAGTTTTAGAAAGCAATATCAAGTAATATCTATTCCTTTAATTTTTGTATAGCCATTTTATGTTTCTCACATGGAGAGTGTGGTCTTTCCTCTAAAAGGATGCAATGGAACTACGTCTTTCTTTTCTGGTCCTAGTACTTATCCTATCCAATTTCCTTCTCCATAGAAACAAAGAGAGGAGGCTATTTTGCATTTCAGATACTAAGTACTTTGATTAACTGTTTGAGATTATAACAGAGCACTAAGTAATTCTTCTGTTAGGTTAGGAAGTTTAGTTTGGAGCTCTTGTACACATTTTCAGATAGATATAAATGCTTTTGGCATTATTTGTGTAAACATCTGCACTTGTATCAGCTGGTGCTTGTGAACTACCTGTATTTCCTAAGACTTGGAATTGGTTTAGTATTTAAAAGAGTCATTTTAAGGATCATTAGCTATCAACAAAGAGATTCTTTCAAACTTTTGCCTCATGGTAAGTGAAAAGTGTGCAAAACTCTAGAAGTCATTGGAGCAAAGCTTAATCCTTGGACACTATGCATATATTAACCTCTACAAAGACTTTGATCAAATCCTTAAATGTCATCAGACCCCTTTCTCTTTCTTCCGGGCCATATAACATCACACACATCATGAGAATTGACCTTTATTGTTTGCAGGCATGCCCGAGGATATTTACATCATCCACACACAGCCCAGAGACACCAGTCTCTGTTCCTTACAAGATCTAAATAACTCACAGCACATGGAAAGCAGAATTGCACACCCATGCAATAATTTAGATTAGAAGGAACTCCTGAAGGTCATCTGGTTCATGCCTTCCACCTACTCTTTGCACCCTCATTTGGTTCAAAGCAGGGACAACTTCAAAGACGGGTCTATCTTCAAGTCAGTTCAGGTTGCTCAGGGCCTTGGCTATGTTAGGTTTTGAATATCTCCAAAAAGGGAGGTACCATAAACTCTCTCAACAGTCTGTTCTGATATTCAACCACCTTCACTGCATAAAAATATTGTGACTGCTGCTTGTGTCCACTGCCTCTCATTCTTTGGCCATGGAGCTACAAGGAGAATATGGCTCCATATTCTTAGTAACTTTTCACGAGGTAGTTGAATGCAGCCATGAGATTTCGTCTTTGCTTTCACCTCTTCAGCCTGAGCAGTGCTTTTCTCCTTTCCCTGTATGCCATGTGCTCCAGCCCCCTGACTACCTTGCAGTTAGAATTAGTTGGAGGTTTGTATGGGAACTCCCCTCCTTCCTATGGCAGTGAAAACAGCAGTCATTGAATGGATTGCTAATTTTATAGACAACCCATTTGGCTGGACATGTGAGAGACTTATTCTTTGTATTTGCCCTCCTTTTTATTATAAGGAAAGGCATTACTGTAAGGAATTGTGCATGTTTGTGTGTGAGAAGGAAGATAGATAACAAGATACACTGAAGAATGGCTTAATTTCAAATGAAGCCAGCCTCAAACTGCATTCCCTAACTTTTCATAAAACAAGACTTCAAACTACAGATTATCATTGGCTTGAGACACAGAATGTTTCTTTGGATAACAGCAAAGGAAGTAAACCTATGATGTTCACAATCTTGCTGGCAACTGTACATAAAACATAAATATTGAAAAGATGCCACATATACATTTATATATAAATGCCTGGGTCTAAGTCTTTTTGTTGCATGAGCAAAATATATATGGGGACCAAGCATTAAAGACCTGTGCAATCATCCATATGTAGACATAACTTTTTCATATGCAGACTATACTTTGAAAGCCTTAAAAATAGTATTTGGCTGTTCAGACATTTGCCCTCCCCACCCCAATATACAATAACATGAGAGTCAGGTGAAGATGAAATGGTAAGAAAGACAGCTAACATTTTTTCTGAATATTTTGTGCCTGCTGTTTGACTCCTTTTGTGAAGAAGCAAGAGACTGAGAAAATAGCTCCTCTGCCACCTTTCACGTCAGTATGAAAAGTGATATAATCGAAGTGATAGCTAATGGTCAGAATCCTTTAAATAGCTCTGTCAGGCGTGCTTGAGCTATCTGACTGATTTTTATTTTGTCTTTTTGACTCATTTGTCCATAATGGTTTGCTTTTGCATCCAGGGGGAATGTGATGCTCAATTAGGACTCAATCGTGGTGCGCTGAAAGTTACTTGTGTGTTCAGTAATTGGAGGTCTTTGACATGTGTTACCTCTGTGTGCATTTTGCTCTGCACGCAGGGGTGCAAATGCATTTGCCCATGAAGACGTGTCCCAGAAGTGCCTGCTTGGCAGGGGAGAGTGACAGCAGTGCCATCTACAAAGAGCAGTGAGTGAAGCAGGTTTCTTGTTCCTTTTGTTTTAAGAGAAAACAATTTGAATGGGAGTTGGCTCCCTAATATTTCCGTTTGGAAGCAGAGAAGGCATATTTTGGGGCCCCATAGGGTCCACTGAAGGGTCAGGCACTTTGTAGGCAAGATGGTTTAGAGCTACACAGTGGAGGAACTAGCTGCTTTCTCCCAACTGGTTTTCCTCAGAGCCCTCAGCAGTGTGAAAACCACTGGGGATGCAGATCTGTCTCTGATGCCCCTGAGCAAAATCTGACACATCTTCCTTGTTCTACTGAGGGGTTCATGGCTAGACACCCCCACTTCTGAAAAAAGGAATAGAATAATCAAACTTCACAACTTCCATTCATGGCCTCTGGAGAAAATGCTTTTGGAGATTTCCAGCTGCTATTCTCTGCGGGCAGCATGGGCATCACTGACAGAGTGCTCTTAGAGCATATGCTGATATCAAAGCACTGGCTTTGGCCTGAAACTAAGGGGACTGTTTTTTGGTTTTGCTTTTGTCAGTCACTATGTTGCTTTTGATTGACAAGTTGGGAAAGTTGCTTGTGCTAGATATTGAAATAGTGCTGTGGAGAATTTGTGTTCTTTCATATGTCCAACCAATTGGGTTCTCTATCCTGGTAGCAACAGATTCATTGACCTGATGTAGGCAAGGCCCTGAGCAACCTGAACTGACTTGAAGATAGACCCGTCTTTGAAGTTGTCCCTGCTTTGAACCAAATGAGGGTGCAAAGAGTAGGTGGAAGGCATGAACCAGATGACCTTCAGGAGTTCCTTCTAATCTAAATTATTGCATGGGTGTGCAATTCTGCTTTCCATGTGCTGTGAGTTATTTAGATCTTGTAAGGAACAGAGACTGGTGTCTCTGGGCTGTGTGTGGATGATGTAAATATCCTCGGGCATGCCTGCAAACAATAAAGGTCAATTCTCATGATGTGTGTGATGTTATATGGCCCGGAAGAAAGAGAAAGGGGTCTGATGACATTTAAGGATTTGATCAAAGTCTTTGTAGAGGTTAATATATGCATAGTGTCCAAGGATTAAGCTTTGCTCCAATGACTTCTAGAGATTTTGAAAATAAATTGCTTCCCATATTTGACTCTTGGCTGAAATTCCTCTTTTACTGAGGTTATGTCCTCTCTCTCTCAATTTATATTCTTTCTTTTCTTCTCAAACAATGAGTATTAAAGTCTTCATTTTCAAAAAGTAAATGTTTGTCTTTTTTGTAATTTAGCTCATCAGTACTGCTCAATGGAAACACCAGTGATACAAACTTGAATGACATTTTTGGGGCTATATGTATCTATCTGTTCATTAGGATGTGGCCCAGTGCCAATAGCAGGCTGTCAGTGAATTTTGAACCAGATCTTGTAGGGCTAGATGCAAAAAGAATGGACACAGTGAGCGAGCCGAGAGCTGAATCCAAATCTTTGAGTCAGGCATCAGCATTACTTATATCTGGGGACAGATTTGTGCCTCATTATGAGATGTGACACAAGTTCCAGAACTTAAACCAACAGTCTGCAAGCTTGGTCTCAGAAACCTATAAAACAATTCCATTTAGAATTTTTTCAGTAATGTGTTCCTAAGGAAGAAAAATTACCCATGGGAAAGTAAACTTTAGCAGCAATTTGTTGCCTGAAGATATCTGTGAGCCACTAGCTAGAAATAGCCAGTCATTGCTCAGGGCAGGCTAATATTTTAGATCTCTAATTCCTTGACATGTTTGGTGTTTTATCCATCAGTACCAGGAAGCACCTCCACATATAACCTGGATTATATATATATATATCTACATATATATTCACCATAGCATCACCTTGAATCACTAGCAGATGTTGTCTTCAAAAATGAACATCAAGCATAATAAAGCTCATTATGACAACATTCACAGGCACATAGAAAGTCTAGGTTTAATTCCTTTTCCTGGCTGATGAGACTGCAACCTTCCATCTTCCTAGACAGGGGCTTTATCCTTCATCTGTCATCCATCCTAATACAAGAACATCCTCCTTGATGAACTCGGTAGGGTGAAGGAAATGCATTGAAATGTCTTGGGATAAAGTGTGGGAGTGTGAATGAGCCTGGCTGTGAAGTTCAGTGATTAGGAATCTCCCATCCCTCCCTGTTAGCTAGCATGTCTTTGAGGTGACTTACCCTCATTTCAGTTTCCAGCTGTTCTTTGGTCATTGATCTCTGTGCCAACAGCTTGGTTTGCATTTGATGTAAGAACTGAGAGTGTGGGCACTTGGACAATCCTTGGGAGCAGATTCCACATACTTTACTGTCACTCCTTTTACATGTAGTGTGGACAAATACAGTACAGCTAGAGAGACAAATCCAAGTTTCTTTTACTGTTTATCAGTGGAACACTGATTGTTTCAGTGTTGTAATTAAAGGATATTAAAACTTGTCTATAAAGTTTCTTATTTTTTTGGGCTTGGAAGACAGATGAAACGTTAATAAACTGTGAATGCATCATCAGTGTTGTCTATTCTATTAGAACTAATGATAGGCAGAAAAGATACAAAAGTGTGGCATAAAAACCTGTCATTTTGGAATGTCTTCAGTTTTGAGGAACACTAAGATGAGGTCATTTAGATATTATTGACTCTGCCTTTATGTCAGTCATAAGTATTTAAAGCATTTAGTCCATCATGAGGAGCTTTGAACTGTAAATGGCATTCTGTAAAAAGGACAGCCTGCTGTTTTATAGCTGTGACACCAGATGTGTGGTCTCTTTCATGGCTGCCTGCACTGCCACAGGAACTTCCATGGTTCTCATGGTGCTTGGAACAGCATTTTCATTGAAGACAATGAAACCATACCCATGTCAGGATATAGCAAGCATCTTTTTATTTGCCTGTGTATTTGAACTCATTCTAGCTAGATTGGACTGTCTTTTCTGGACTGTTAATGGAGCTTGGAGTCAGTGAGCAAACTACCAAATTCTTGTTCCAGGTAAACAGGAGGTGCAGAATACATATTAATACAAGACCCCACATTCCTTTACTAGAGCCCACAATTAGGCTAATAACACTATACTCAGCTTTTCAAGCAAATGGCCTTGTTTTTCAGCAGGCCTGAGCACTGACTGTCACAGTGATTTTGCAGAAAGCCTCTGCTCATTCATCCAAAGCATGCAAATGTGGACATAGCACATTAACTCAGACACCCTCTTAAAACAAACCTGGGCATAATGTTCACAAATCAAAATGTACATAGAAAAAGAAACCTAGAGCCTAATATTAAGTTCAGTGGGGTCAACAGAAAAATCTCCATTCATTTTCTTAGGTTTTGGGTGTGTCACAATGAAGATTCAGTTTGTGTTCAGAGCATGAAGTAACAGTTTTGAATTTCTTGTGGTCTAAGTGTGAACTCCAAAGCACAAACCAAAATAATAAATACTTTCAGTTCACAGAGATCTTTTTTCCTACGACTAGCCTTTCCAACTTAAAATATACCAGCAAGTAAGTTTTCATCCCAGTTTGCCTTAAGTAAGCATGATTTTTTACCATTTACAATTTGCAACTCTCTGTGAACTTCATAGTTCCAGCTCTCCTAATTGTGTCCATCTGTAGTCTGTGCCCAGTCTGTGTGCAGACCATCTCTTCTGAATCACTGGCAAAGAAGTGCTTCCCAGATTCTGTTCATCAATGTCCAACAGGTATGAGATAACTAGGTATCAGATATCTGAGCATTTAGAATGCACCTAACTTTTTCACTGTCAGAGCTCAGTGCATTTGCTTACATGTGATACCTACTGCCATTTGAAATTATGTAGATCATGTGAGACACCTGCATGTGACACAAGGTATGTGTCACAGCTTCAGCATGATAGCAGGCATGCACCTGAAACCACAGCTGACATCCAGGTAGAATTCTTTGGGGCATCTCCAACATCTGGCAACATTTAAGCGACTGAACCACATCCACCGAGTTAGGGAAAGGGGTTTCCATATGTATGCAAATATCAGCCTGGACTGCCTGTAAGGGTCTATTGATGCCACTAAACAGAAAATAGGCTAGGATATGATCCTGGCATTTTGAGGCTATGCAATGTAAATTCTGCCTTGCTCACACTGACAAGAACTCGTTTCCACAGAAGCAAACTGGTTGCACACACAGACCACACCTCTTGGTCCTGGACCTCCTGTGGGCCCTGCATTGTGTTGCTGTAGTCTTAGAAAATACTGGGGTTTTGTGTATGTGTGTTTCCAGTTCAAACAGTCTGGAGCAATGTGAGAGCTGTGTGTGATCCGTCCGTGTGGCAGCACTGAACTGAGCATGTGTGTCATTGCTCATGGCAGGAGAGATGTATGGTAGTGCAAGAGAAGGCAGAGCCTGCCAGGATAGCATTAGAGAGCTGTGCAGAGCATAGGCTGTCATAAATATGCAGTCTCATGTGCACTGCCTGCTGGGAGCCATCTCTGGAATGAACTCTCCACCAAGCCATGGCAGGACATTGCAATGGAGAAAGCACTTGGAGTGACTGAGCACAGTTCCAGGGAACTTGTTAACAATTTAGCACCATGAACCACCTGAGGCTCCATGCTTGTGCCATTTCCTATTTTTATGAAGTAACACAGATCTTTCTTCAGAGTCTACTAGTTAGTATTATTGATACTAGGGTTAAAAATGTATGCTTCTACCAACATACTTACATTTCAAATATACTTTTCAAATATAGGAGAAATATAAATTAGAGTATGCTTGAAAATTTGGTATTATTTTATCCTGGATTGTGTCCAAGGCTGATAAAAGGACTAGGGTGAGAAATTCTGCTGAGTTTTCCTGGAGCTTAGCATGCCAGGTCCCTTAGCAGACCCGACAAAGCACCACAGCATTCAACAGCATTCCTGCCCAAGATGTGTGAGATCGGTGTATTCACTGAAGTAATCCACATCTCATGGAGGTAGATGGTCTGTGGATAATGTGTATGCCCCCCAAAAACAAGAGTCAGTGAGAATTAAGTACTTAATACTGGCTAAAATGTGTTCCTGGCTCCAATAAAGCTAATCTAAATGAGTATTATGATGCACTACTACTTTAATTTTCAGCAGCCTTCCTGTTGTGGGAGTGCGAGTGCTCTGGGGAAGCAAATCATCAGGACATTGATTTAATATCAGTTTTGATTTAAGTTTTGTGCAACACAGTGGTTTATGCTGACTCTCAGCTTGTGTGTGTTGTTATTTAGCTTCTGGATAAACAAAACAGTGTTCATTAGAAAGACATTAGTACTTTTTTTTTGATTTCTCAGGGCAGGAGGAAGGGGGAATATGCCTTACACTTGCTGTCATTTTAAAAATTTTAAACACTGAAAATCATAGGTAATTTATGTGTGATCTATTTCCATATCAGCTCAAAATACACTTCATTAATAATACTGCTGGTAGAGGACCCATGCTTTCATAAGGCTCTGCTGTTCATAAGCAAGTTTTCTTATTACAAGTGAATACACAGATCATTTTGTGACTACTGTACTGCAAGCTGCCAGCAAACCTGAGTGTTTCTGCCTTTCACAGTATCGTTACTTTTCTGTGTGTAGCATCTCATCCACACAAGTCTGCAGGATGTCAGTATGCATTGTGAGTATTTTGCATGTTATGAGGATATATCTCTTGGATTTTCTAGGGTGCTTTAGTCCCCAAATATGGATTACTATTATTTTTTTGAGTAGTACCTTTTCTTTGCTGAGGTTAAAACCTAGAAATCATCTGTCTGCTGAGAGAAAGTAGCTTAGCTTGTTGTCCCTAAGGACTACAACCAGAGCTGTCTGCTCCCAGTATTGTATTGGGAAAATTCTGTTTGTGATGAAAATAACATTGATCTGAGCTGTAATGCAAGCTACCACTCATATTCAAGCAAGACTAGCGCTTGGTGTTTGGAGTCAAATTAATGCAAGCAGAAATTATTTCAGTATGCTGTGAATCTGCACAAAATAATTTTGTTTTTCACTGTATAGGATTACATGTATCCATTGTACGTTCATCAAAAGGAATTTTTAGTTCTATTCCTAGAGTTAATCAGGCATGTCATTCTTTCAGTAATTCAATTTATTTTACAGTTTGCCTGCTGGACTCACTTGTGCTGACCCTGTCCATTGTTTCCCCCTCCCCATTATTGTAACATCTTGTTTCTCTCTGTGGTAAGAATACTCTGCAGATTTTCATAAATCTGTACTATCCTTATCTAGTCAATCTGGTTTTTTTCTCGGACTTTTTAAAATGTTTTCTACTTCTTGCATTCCTTTTGAGTTTCAGAAAAAAATAAATACCCTAGCACTGATACCAGCCTGTTGTCTGATTCAGAAGGAAAAATTAAGTCATCTACAAAGTGCCACAAGGATCTGAATCCAACCTAGGCAGCATTACTGAATCTAACTTGTCAAGTCTTTAAAATATATTGAAGTATAGAGCTTTCATTTGGCTTTGTTTTGCAGTGAAGGTGTTTCTTAGAAAGTCATTCCAAAGTAGCAACTGTGACCAACATTGTGTTCTGGAAAAACAGTTAACAGAACTATCACCAAGATTACACTGCTCTGAAATTCTTGTTCAACTACTCTTTCATGATTACAGCATGATCATTCAATGGATTGATATGAAAAGAGGCACTTAGAAAATATGTTTTGTGCACTAAGGTTTGTGGTGCTCCTGGAAGAGTTTAAAAGTAGGATTTTCAGTGCCTGTACCTTCCAGCCATATTCAAGGGCACCTTGATTTAACTGTAAGCAGTGCCCCAGTGTATAGTCATAGGATTATTTCTGTTCTTTGGGGAGAAAATCAGGCTGCAAATGCACACATCCTTCATGGCAGAATATCTGTCTAGAGAGAGGAAAGCAGATATATGTATAAGGGTAAAAATCCCAAATATAGGCTCTAATAGGTGCGATAATTATTTTCAGGAAAAAGTGATAAGATGCAGTTTAAATCCATGGGGCACATTGTTCCAATGAATGTGCAGTGTATTTATTAGAGTCCTCAAAGGATTTATAGCTGCTCCAAAGAAGTACATCTGCTCTATGACTACAGGCAACTTTAATTTCTAGGGAAAGTTTCTTGAAACTTTTTTTAATATGCTTTAACCTCTTGCATGCTGGCTTGACATACCTAAAAGTGAGTTACTTCTCATAGCCTTCACAGGCAAAGGCTAAATGACACCATCCAGCTGCTCTGGATGCTCAGATTGGGCTAACACCTCTGGCTTGGCACCAGCTCCAGACTGTCAAGACTCAAATACACACCTCCCAAAACTTTTGTAGTTCCTGGTTTCTGGGAAAGGAAATCAGGGTATAAAGACTGGATGGGGATTATAATTTTTCCTGTAGTATCTGATTTAGATCACCTTGGTATGCAGTAGCAGTTAAGTATAGGGGAGTATATGTCTATGTATATATACTATATATAGTATGGAATGATCGAAAAACAAACAAAAATGGATATGCTTGGCAAAATAGCCCAATAAAAGCCCATGTCTACATTGCATAGCCCTACATGCTTTGACTCAAAAAATCTCCTGCCCTTCAGCTATGCTCACACTGGCAGGGTCCTAGTGTGAGGCGCCAAGGAAGAGTCTCTTAAGCCACCTCCCATCTCTGCATGCCTTCGAGGGTTCACTCATGTTTCCCCTCAGGTGATCACAGACAAAAGCTGGAGCTATCACAACCCTGGCTGCTGGTTACCAGACCACAACCTCCTGGTTACCCCAACCATGCAGGACAGACAGAGTCAACTGAGACAACAGGAGATACTGTGCTGCACAAAGAAAGAAGAAATGGAGATAGATAGAAAATAAAAAGTGAAAAAATAACCCAGTAAAATAAGAAGTAATGAATTTTTCATTATATTTGTATGGAAGTTATTACCACTGTGACAAAAAAAATGTGAACCTCATCACCCCTTCTCACAGCTGCTGCATAACTTGTCCTCCTCATATGTGGCCATTTGTGGCCCAAGATGTGAACCAGAGAGAATGCAACTGCTTGCTTGATATTTAGGGCAGGGTAGTCAACAACTGTTTGCTCTGCTGTCAAATGACCCATAGGTCAGGCCATTGCTCAGAAATATCACAGGAGGAAGTTGCCATTCAGAGTGCTGACTCAGGGAGAGCAGGAATGCCAAATGAATGAGCAATCATCACGGTATTTTGTTTAGGATGGAAAACTCAGTTAGAATTCTGTATTTCTCCTGCTTCTTGTTCTTCCTTGTGGCAATCGTTTTACACAACAGCAAGATGTTAACAGTGCAGAATAAAAGGCATGCTAATAAGTATAATTTTCCTTTTTTTTTCCCCCCTGAACACCGCATTTTCTTCATGTTCTTTGTGCCATTGTATATAGCAATTAAATAAAGAAAAAGTGGTGCTGTGCTGTTTCTTTCCACAGGGATTTTAAATTTTTCAAGCCACTCCTCTCTGAGCATTTGTACATTTGAAAGCAATTGTACATTTTCTTCCTTTCCTCCACAAACACCAGGTCCCCTCTAGGAACTGCTGTTCTTGTATGCAAAGATGTAAGTGCAGGGAATAGCAGTGGAGCAGTCTGTCTGAAACCCATTTTCATCTGTTTTTTTCTTTTTTATCCCAAGTGTTATCTTGTTCATTACAAAATATTTCTGTTCCTCTATTATTTTTTCTCCTTTTCTTTTTTTTTCAAATTCCCTGTGTCTGTTGTTATTGGCTTTGATGGACAGATGATATAAGATAGCCTGAGACACATTTGACAGAATATGACTTTGGCCTGCATAAATTACTGTCAGGAAATTTTCAAGAAAGTACTGAAATAAATTTGCAGTGACTCAAAAATGTGTTATAAATTATAACATAATTCCTGCTGCTGAATAATTTGATGGTTAAAACAGTTAAGTAAGTTTTTACTTTAGGTGAGTCCTCATAATTTTTCATTATAGTTTAACTCCTCAAACTGCTCTGGCCCCTTGGAGGAAAATATTTTAGAAGGGAAATTTTCCCTGTCCATTGCCAAAAATCGTATTTCTTTCCTGTCAAGCTTGTGTCTCTATTCTCACAGGTAGTTCAGAAATGGCAGGGTTTGGTCTTTCCTCACATCAGCTTGTACCCTTGTATCAACTGTACTCCTTGTATCAACTCCTACAGAGGGTAACTAGGATCCATCTACGTTGTGCCACTACCTTCCTGATCCTTTTCTACTGGAAGTCACCAAATCCCAGCTTTGCAAATTGCATTCTTGAAATACTCCAATTAAGAGGATAAAAAATGAAAGAGTTTGTGGAGCTCAGGATCCTTATGGGATCTTGAAAATATTCTTCAGGCAGTGGCCTACATTTTATGCATTCAGTATCAATGGTAGCTTTGACTCAGTGAGGGTAATCTCTTCTGTCTGCTGAAGAGCTCCTGACTGGAAAATAACTAAAATAGACAGAAAATGTGAATGATTCTATTATTATCTTTAGCTCCTTTATAACACTACCCTTTGTGAGGCTGTATATTCTTTTTTCATTTTGAGTTTTTTCTATGCTGTGAAGAACTCGATTTACATTTTATAGACAAAATTGCAAATTTTCTAGATTTTTCACCCCCTATCCTGTGAAACTGCTTTTCTTAAAATCTGCGGTCTTCACTTTTATGGTAAAACAAATCCAATTTTCCAGTTTTTGTGACTATTACTTGTTGCCCTGAAACATGAATTTCAAAGCTTCTAGATTTTGGAGGCAAATAAACTGCAGCACTTGTTACTTTTATAATGTCATTATTTTTATGATAGAGTCCTGACCATGGGAACACAGCTGAAATGCATCAGCAGGCTAAGGTGGGGTAGGCACTTTGAAAAAAAAAAGCCAAAAAAATAACCACTGCACAGCTGCCTCCATTGTAAGGGGCTGGCACAGGGGCTGCGTTATTTTAAGCTCCTGTGTGTGAGGAGCCAGCATCGATCTTCTGTCCAGCTTCTTGCTTCCATCAGGAGGGGTAACTGGCAGGAGGCTGCCTGCCAGCCATAGGCTGTACCTGTTTGTTCTCAGAGACAGCTGTGAAGAGCAGGCAGGATTGCCTGGGCTTTGAGGGAAGAATGAGACAAGAATATTTTACTGTTCTTTGTGAAGTGACTCACAAGCTATCCATTGCAAATTGATTGCTTCGAGTCCTGTTGCTTTCCTTTCACCACCCACCCTGCCCTCACAGCCCACAGCAGAAGATGCAGAAGAGATGCGCTCCCATTTCCCACTTGTATTTGGAAATACCTCAGTGACAGCATCCTTGTCCCCGCAGAACCACACAGCCTGTCCTCCCTCTACAGCCTCTGTGATGCTGTGATGATCTTGCATTAGCACTAAAGGGATGGGGAGGGTGCAAGCACAGAAAGAAGGCTGGTACCTATTGCAGGGGAAAAAAAAAAGGAAAGAAAAACAAACAAAAAATCAAGTTTACATAGACAGCTTCTTCTTGACTCAGGCCTCTTCCCTTGGCAGCATCCAGAAAGTGGTGTGTCCCCCTCTGCTGTGTGGTGACATAGAGCTCCCAGATGCCAGCAGCATGCTTGTGGTGGCAGGGAGATGGATGGCAAGCTACAAAGCCTGCCCGAGGGCCACAACAAATACTGTAGCAGTAACAGCAAGCCTAGTTGCATGCTGTGTTTACCTGCTTGATTTAAATATAGCTTGAATTGTGCTATATTATCACTGCTTTTAGGTAGACATATTTGGAGAGGTGGGGAGACTTTTTACCTGATGCAGTATTCAAGAAGGGAAAACAGAGTTTTCATTGTAAGGAAGGTACTAGAGATGTAGGGGAATGCTTTGCTTATCCAGTGACTCTGATTTCAAGTAATTTGCTTGGTATATGATTATTTTTCATCTATATGGGGTATTCCTTTCTTCTCTTCATTTTTCTGTTTAGAATAAAAACTCTTTGGGACAGAGACCTCATTCAAATTCACACAATATGCCTCAAGTGCTGGAAACTGTGCTCATTCTTATCCATCAGTGTTTGCTCTTTAAATTGTCCAGATTAGATTTCACAAATGGTTTTGCAGTGTATTGAATTTATGGCAGAGGTGAGCTGGGCACCTTGAATTCATACTGCTCACAAGTCACAGGGCTCAGACTGAGGACTCCAGATATACATATCTGCTTCAAAGAGAACCAAAGAAGGGGTCCATTTCCTGATTCAGGATTAGATTGAGCACCAATCTTGAAAGAATATCTAAATTCATGACTTTCCACCCAGCCATGGCAGAAAACAGGGAATCGATTAGTTTCATTAGATTTTTGCTGCTTTAGGATATAATCTTATGAGAACACCCCATTACTTTGCTATACTTCAATCTGGACTTAAATTTCTTCCCTCTTTTAGAGCGATTCTTGAACACCAGCAGTAGCCTGCACCCACACCCAACCTCTACATCTCCTGTCTGCATCTGCCTGAATCCCTGACAGCCCTGAGGAAGCTGTGTGCAGTTATTCTGTGAGGATCCAGTAATTGGGGCACTTAACCCTATAGTAAAAGGACAAGAGAGGGCAGCTCCACCTCAGCTCCCCTGCTCAGTAGGAAGGCAATGAAAGCCATCAGTCTATTGACATAACAGATTGGCACTACAAGGCTCTCTCTGACTCCCATTGCTTTCCTGATAAGCACTTTCCCTGCTGAGCCTACTCACCCTGCCAGAAATATCTTTTTACATAACTTTGTGTCTCTGAAAACATTACCTTTTCCATTCTAAATATTTTTCTAAGATTTTCACTTAGATGTTCTAACAATTTATGTTTGCATGTGATTTAACACCAATCTGTTGATAACTTTCTCATCTCTAAAACAACTCTGAAAACTAAATTGTGGCATTTTCCTTGGAGAGTCTGAAAGAAAATTTGGCAAATAAAAAACAAAAACAAACAAAAAAACCCAAAAAAAAACCAACTACACATCACTACAATAAGCATATGCAATGTTACAAAGCCTCCATGCTGACTTTTAATTTTTTCCTGACTATATATATTCACTATTTGTAATAATGCAGATTTGTATGTATTTGGATTAAAATAACCCAAAAGGAAAAAATCCAGGCCATTGAAACCAAGCTCCAGTTCCAGAAGAGAATGACTGGCAATCAGAGGTCTTAGGGGAGGGAAACCCAGCAAGCATTAATTTTGGATGGAATAAATCTTGATGTTAGAACAAGCAGAAGTTTGCATGGTACGGCTGCAAGTTTGGGGGTTACAATAACATTAATAAGAAGAACATTCCTAATCCAGATTATGATATGGAGAAGAGCACTCTACTGGCTCTAAAGCCTTGCCCTCTACAGCATCTCCCCTTTGGGCTGAGTCTGTGGGACTTAGTAATCCCCTGGAATAAGAGGGTCTGAAAAGTTTGGCTTTGAGTCACTGAGAGTCCACTGGTAACTTCTTCAGTTTGGAAAGCAAAGGAGCTATGTCAAGAAGTAACTACTAGAAGAAGCGAAGTTAACTGTAAGGCTACTTCAAGTAGGAAGTACAATTATCCTTGCTCTGTTATGAAAGGACATTTCCCAGCTTGCTGTCCTTTGAAATCATACACTTCTCCTGACTCTTGGGAGTCTTGAACTATTTGTCTGCTATAACACAAGCAGTTCCTTTTAAATCCTTCACTTTTAAGAGGAGAAAAAGCCACTTCACTGTGGGTAGCAGATGAATATTTCCAGAACAAATGAAAATCTGTGTAAGTTTGAAATACACTATTAGTAATTGTTTACATTAGCTATTAACATTTTGCTTGGAGAGACGAAGGACTGTTCAGAAAGAATCAGTGCTTAACGGCTTAGCCTTGCCACAGAAAAGCCTCTGGCATTTTATCTTTAAGATTCCAACATATTTCTGTTGCTACTTTTATACTTATCTGTAATAAAAAGCTGCTTCCTCCGAGTGCTTTGGATTTGCCTGAATCAGATTTATAGTCCAGCCTTTTAGCACTGCTCCTTGGTATTGCAGGGAAGGGGAAAGCTGTTTCGGGTCCTACAGATTTCCATTTCAGGGCACTGACATTTCCAGTACCTTCTATTTTCCATAAGCAATGTTTTTATTTACTGGGAATCAAAGTGTAGAGTTTAAATGGACACATTTATGGAAAGGAGGACACATTTATGGAATGGACATTGTCGTGCACTGTATGTTTATCTACTAGTAGTCTTTCTTTTTGTTTAATTCCTGTGTAGTATTGGTTTACTTTAAGTCTTATGTCTGTTAGTTTCCCCATCTATTAATAAATTATTCATTCTATAATAGACAGAATCAGTCATCATTAAAAGAACTTGCAGATGAAAAGTGAGTTTGGGGTGCTGGTTACCTCAATAAGATTACTGCCTGCTGCCAGAGGCCTGGGCTGGAGGCAAGAACTGATCTAACCTCCCACATCCATTCATGACAGACATTTAGCCCAGGTTGCTCTACCATTGGACAGACTTCTGGTCTTTGTCTCTCCCCAGCCAAAATGAATGTTGAATGTGGGAGGAGTTTTGTGTCAGGCTCTACGTGCCTGTAAGCAAAAATGTCAGTGGTTTTATTAAAAAAGAAGAGTCCATTTGATGATGTGAGACAACGTTGTGCTCTCTGCAGGGCTGCTGAAGGTGGGATCTCCAGGTGAGGGTTAAGGCACAGAAAGGCAGCAATGCCAAAGGCACATGCCTGATTTACTTGTATTCTTTGGGAGCACAAGGCTGTCAGTGCTGAGCAGTGACTGCCTGTCCCTCATAAGGGCAATGGCACCTGCCCCCAGAGCCAGGGAACACGGGATGTGACACCAGTATTTCCAGGCCACAGGTGGCAAGGAACCTTCTGCAAGATCGTGTCAGTCCTCATGCAGACCCGCAAATTATTTTCCTGAAAAAACATGCACTAGGCAACCTGGATTGTTTTAAAATTCTTGTTTCAGGCCAAAGTTCAAGGAAACACAATTCAACTAGGTCACCCAAAACAGCACCCTGGGCAGTCACATATAAATCACAAATTACAGGAGACTTGCCCAGGTCGCTGCACGTGTCTCAAATGGCACTAGAAACTTCAGTGAGTCAGTGTTGGGTTTCTAGGGACTGTGATGTGAATGTAGATACATAAGTGTAGGAGTATTAGTGTGGAAGCTGAATGCACCCTCACTCTCTGAATTTATATGTGTGTTATTCTGAGAATTCAGTAAGGTTAATAACCATTCTTTACTGTTATTGAAGGCCTTAACTTTTTTCTTGCCAAAGAGGTGATAGCTGTCAGAGACAATGACAGCAAAAATTCTTTCATTTTACTTTGAAACACTCTGACGAGAAAAGCCTTGCTTTGAAAAGTCACCTGGCTCATTTGTTTTATTTCACAAATTACCCAAGTGCCCATTTGTGCTTTATAACTGGGATTCTGCATTAGTTCTTGATTAGAAGAGCTGTCATCTGCTTTTCTGCAGATTCAGAAACATGAATCATGAGCAGGCAGTTATTGGTAAAGCTCCGGGCCATTTAAAGTCACAAAAAAAAAAACCAGGGTGGAAAACCAAAAAGCATTTGTTGAGCAAGAAGTTCTGGGTGAAATTCTCAGAACTTCTCTGCCCTGAGAAAGTATCAATAACCATAAAATTTCACAGCCCCCTTTTTAGAACCGCAGCCTTAATGTTTTGTAGGGAAAATAAAGCTTTGGTTAACCTTGGCACTGGCAGACCTCATTAAAATAACAGCCTGTCACTTTCGAGTTTAAAATAACAGGGTTGTCAGTTTTATATTCAGCGGAGCAATCTACGGTCTTATTCTCTGGGAAACACAGCGGATGTGCTGGGGGTGGGGGCTGGCAGCAGCGTAAAGACTGAGCAACACTGCCACCTCGAGGGGCCCCCAAATCCAGGGTGCTCCCTGGCAGCCGGGGCAACGCGATGCTCAAATCCTGCTGAATCCATGGGGCACACGCCTCACTTTTTAAAGGGCTGGAAATAATCCGCTGTCGAAGTGCATGGCGGTTTGGCAACTGCTTGGCATTTAAATTTATTTTGTGAGAAAGCACGGAAATGTGTAATGTACGAAAAAGGAATTTCCATATAGAGCAAGTAAAGTTCTGCCTCACTTGTTTTATAATCAAAGCAAGTCACCCTCACTGAGGTACCTAGTGTGCATTGAAATTTTGGGCACCTAATGAGCCGTTCTAAACAAAAATGTGTGCCTAAGCTCCCTACATCTAATCAGTGGAGAAATTAAGGTGCCTTTAAAAATATTTCTGAGAGAGATCCTCTTAAGCTAAATAGCTGGGTGATACAGAGGGAGCCCACCAGAGCCTGATGCCTCTGAGATATCTATATGAAGATGGCAGACGTAAAAAAGGACACTCAGGGGACACATCTTTCCTGAGGGACAGTCCCTAAAACTCAGCGGTCCAAGTTAACTGCTTTTCATTAAGCCCATTTTGCAAGGAAAACTGTGTGTTAATTAAAATACCCAGCTGTCCTATACTAAGATGCTTGTGACATGTGATTCTTGCCCTGACTGTGAAACACACATGTAGAGGACATACAAACATAACAACTTAGTTAAAAACAGTATATAATATGTGCTTACTAACCTAGTCCTTTTAAACAAATTGTTGGCTGTTAGTCTTAGAATGCTTTCAGATTGAATCCCTAATGGACATAAATCGATGTATGAAAGTCTGGCGCAGTTTTCTGCTGGTACGGCAGAACACAAATCAGACGGTGGTGAACTGTTTGTTCTTCCCACCTGGCCGTGCCCATGATGAAGGACATGCCTCTCACAATTCCACATGCAGCTCAGGTGCACAAGCACCGTATCCACAAATCCATTATCCAGCTGCCCACCATTATACAAGGTCTACATTCTTTTTAATAAAGACTGCAAGGGTGCTGAGTGCGTAGCTGGGTGTCTTAGACACTTGTAGGGCAAAGCAAGCAGCAGGCAAACAAAAAACTTGTATGGTCTTTCAATGGAAAATAGTGTGGCATAAAGAAATGGGATTAATTAAATGTTGCTTGTGAATGAAAGGGCAAAGGAGTCTGTGACTAAAGAAACTACACAGACACAAACATGGCTCATGATGGCTGCTTTCATGTCTGTTCTCTGAGACAAAATATCAGACCTCTTTCCACTCGCTGTCTGTAGCTGTTCTGTCAGTGTGACACACTGGCAGGATACACTTTACATACACGGCCCAAAGTCCCTGAAATTACAGCACCCCATCACAAGCAGCCACTTGAAACATCTGCCAAGTGTCCTTGCTGCCACTTACAACGCACAGTGCAACATCTAGGGTGGCACCCTGGTACCCCAGAGAGGCAACTTCCAGAGAACAACCAGAAACATTTGTACATTTTTCCGGGTCATAAAGGCTTAATTCTCAATGGGCTTTGCATCAAGACATCTCTGAGCATCCACAAGGAGAAGGTGTTGACAGAAAGGCAAGCTGAATATTCTACTCGCACTTCAAAAGGAAAATCTTCTCAAAGTGCAGAATAAACTAGAAAAAGATGCAATTCAAAAACATCAGGAAGAAGAAAGGGAGGTTAATGGGAAATATTTCTTCTTAACATAAAGACTCCATATTATTTGATTTAATTTATTGAATTGAACCTACATCAGGTTTGCATGCATTTCACCATCTCTGAACACAATTCTAGCATCTTCTGATAGTCCTTTATCTTTGAGAGTAGGAATTATATGAGTGGGGATGATAAATCTGGAAGGAATATGAGATGGTCTTGACAGAGGAGGACTTGGCAGAGCAGGACAAAAAGGAAAAAAATTCATTTACTTTTTAAAAATTATTTTAGGGATTCCACATTTAAAACTTCTTTTTGTCCCCAATTTCTTCTAAGCACACTTTATCACACTGCCAAAGAAGCATTCTTCCATCAGAAATTAAGCTAAAGTGATTCCCTTGTCTGTCTGCTTCACAAACAAGGGCCTTTCTGCAATCTTTCGTGCCTTATAAAACTGGAATTCAGCACACTTTTAATTTTCATGGTATATTCAATGCTTACATTGAATTATCAGTTTATCTACATGTCCTAAAATAAAGCAAGGAATGTTAAGGTCTGATTCCTGCTAAAGTAGCAGGCTTGCTTTTACCTCACTTCATGACTTTGGTGTGCAAAGTGGAGAAAGACAGAAACATGGGTTCAGCTTTATTTACCTTATAACTGAGCCCATGCTGGTAGGCCTGGAACTGAGCTCATGAGTGCCCTTCCAAGTTCTGCTGAGGAATTGCATGCCATATGTGACTGACTTGGTCACATAAGAAGTCAGTTGCAGAAATAAGAAATTAATCATGTTTCTCAATGTCGGGTGTGTAGCTGTACCATTCCTGTAACTCTGGATATGAGTTTCTCTTTGCAAATGATGCAAAAATTTAACTTTTCTCACTTACACAGTAATGCCTTTCTTCTGATAGCAATTATAGATCAAGGCAAGGCTAGTTTAATATCCATTTTTATATGTCCCCCAATAAATTAAAAATTTAACTCTTCCGTGGTTCTTGCTGTATCTTTTTTCTTATGAGAAAGTATTGTGATTCAGAACAAGTTTCATATCCTCAAAGTAGCTGGAAAAGGGTATTTCAGTGTAATATCAGGGTTATGTCAGGAAGATAACTAGGGAACATCAGGATAGCTACAGCCAAAGATATCCAGCTGTCTTAATCCCTATAAATCTCTGCTAGAGCAAGTGGAAAGGAAATATGTAAAATATCAAAACTGCATATGTTTCATATTTAAATGTTTCCACAGAAGCCTAACCAAGCTTGAAAGTTAATCTTTAATTCAAAGAATAGGAAATACCAAGGAATCATTTACAAGGCCACAGGTCACTAGGGAATACAGTAGTCTGACTTCATAAATCACGAGCAAGCAATGTTAACTGAGTCCTTAGTGGGTTTTATCTCATTTTCAAGGGTCTGTACATCTGTTACATAGTTTTTAAATGCTGGTGGTGATCAAAACAACGTACAGAGGAACATGTGTAACCATAGGGACTAATAAGAGAATTTCTGTGGTTGTGCTTGACAAGATCCCAGTATTGAAGTCTCTGAAATCCACAGGCAAAAGTTTAACATGTCATGGCAGGCGTTACATCTCCTAATTCTATTCTGCATTTAAAGTTACATTAAAAGTACTCCAAAGTCATTGCCTGCCCAAACATCCATCTCACAGAAGTGGCCATCAGGCTATTCCCTAAAAGAGGAGATGAATCAATCAGTGTTCAGAATTCCTTGCAGCAAAGCCATCAGACACCACACTGCACTTCCAGAAAGTTTCAGGATGAGGTCCAAGGAACCAGTAAAATAGATGTGCAAACTCCACTAGTAAAAGCTGAGGATTAACAGGGGTCTGGTCAGACAGCAGGAAAGGACAAGACTTCAGAGACTGAGTCCACACAAGTTATATAAAGCTCCATGGTGAAGTAATGCAGTAGGGAGGTGGGAGGTGGAAGCCAGCTGTGAAAGGAAATATCTGAAGAAGATTAAAAAATGCTAAAATGCACCTGAATCGAAGGTATCTTGAGAGGCTGTAAGTGGTAACCTTTCCCTAAGCTGCAGTCATTTTTACTGTTGCTGCCTTTTGTAAGTCATGCAAATGTCTTATTCCCCCCAGGCTCTAAAATGGGAATAACACCTCAAGAGGATGCCTCTGAGATTTAATTAGTTGTCATTTACCAACGATCCTGAGTAAAGTAAGACCATCTTACTTTATCAGGTGTACATCCTTAACACAAATTTAAAACAATCTGTTAGGAAATTTAAAGATTCCTTATCTAATATAGAGAATGCTATTTAATATTTTCAGAAGTGACTGGGGAATGGGAGTATTCATTTTGATTTTCATGGAGTATCTGGAGAGCATGTGCAGCATGTGAGCTGTGAGAATCTCTCTCCATTCTTTTGCTGGCTTCTGTGAAAATGAAAGGCTTCTACTTCAAATTACAGCCCTTAGAAGGGTCAGGGGGAAAATCACTTGCCAGTAGGTGTTGAATTACTTGTTGAAAACAGAAGTCTGCAAGTCCTAGAGCACCAGCTCTAATCTGAATATGGGCAAAATCTGAAAGTGACTCCAAACGTCTGAGTTTTGAATAGCTTTATATAACTTCCAGCAAGCAGTGAAGTTATTGCTCTGAAAGCTAATTACTCACCACCAATATCAATCAGATTGCTTGTGTAAATAGTTATCCAGGCACAAGCATTAATAAGAAAATCTTTCCCTTTGACTTACATGTTCACCAAACTTGTATGAATGGGTCCTCCACCCTATAATCTTTCTTCCTCATGCTTTCTGTAGAATTTCTTTATCCTCCCTGTGTCCTAGCAGGAATTTACACACCATGAACAATGGGCAGTTTAACTGAGTTGCTTGTGCTGGTTAGCTGTCCCTGTAGAGACCTTGGAGTTTTTACCCTCAGCATGGGCAGAAGGGGAAGAAGAGGGACTGCTCTCTACCCAAAAACCCTGGTCCCATGGTCCAAAGGCATCAGAAAGGGCAGGCATCCTGAGACCATCTCCACTTCTGCCAAAGCCTTGCTCACAGTCTGTAAACTGGAATTTATTTTTTGGCTTGACAGGGCTCCCCTATTGAGACTTTAAAGGCTTTCAAACGCCACTAGTATCTCATGTGAAAACAAAGCAACTAGGGCTTGGCAAGGGGTGTGGAGGAGATTTAGAAGGTGTCTATCATGGCAAGAAACATGTCAACAACCCATACAGAAAAATACAGTCCTACTTATTTCTTGTGGATGAAAATTCAAACAGTGCTTCTGAAATAACAACCTCAGCTGTTTCTATCTCCTGGCTTATAAAGTGACATTCCACAAAGTTTAAGCATGGCAAAGCAGCATGGGCCATTTGCGAGGAGAGCTATCATGTCCTGAGAAAAAAAGATAAAAGAGATAAATAGCCGAATACAATATTGTACCTCGACAACCTAAAAGACAATCTCAAAACTGAATGGAGGAATGGAGAGCTTTTATTTCTGAGTTTTTTAAAGAACAAAGCTTAGCGATTTCCTTTAAAAGCTATTCAACAGGCTCCCCTAAATCCTATTACAACGCAATGTGAAATGCATCTGTTTCCATAAGAGCAACAGTGGCAGCATTCATCCTTTGTAGTCTGTCCTTTGTTGTTTTTTCTGTCTATTCTTGTAGATTTTTCCACTCTAGTATACCATATACAAAACAAGAACTGATAGAATTTTACTCAGAGCATTTATTTATTAAGTTGATGCTGGAAATTCAGTTTGTTCCTGCTTTCTGCCTGAATCATGCCAAATTAAATTATTGTTCAAGGAATTCATAAGGTAAAGAAACTGTTTCGATACTGTCCCAACATTTCTTGCATGCTGATTCTGTATTCAGCTACAGATATTTATCTACGCATAATAGCAAAGATGAATATAGTCTCTGCATGACTTCTCACTGTAACTCAGATCCAAATGTACTGCAATGTATTCAGCCTGTGTATCTTAAATCAGTTCAACATCAGCTCAGCACTGAACCACTTTTTTAGAACCTGCACATGTAGCTGTCTATATAATATTTTTCTAAAACACAGCCAAGCTGGTGGGTTTATCCGATGTACGCTGTTTAACTGAATTCACATTCAGCAGACTGTGAGGCATATTAATTCTTAAAAAGGTGTATATTTAGAAAACCTTAGACAAATGGAGACTAGGAAGAGCAAGATGCAACATGCTTTCATTAATGTCTTGCCTGTGGAAAAAGGTGACTGATTGTTTGTATGTTCTGAACTCAGATGCTGGGTGTCTTGCTTTTAAACACAGGAAATTAAGTTTTAGCACCTTTAGCTTTTTTAACCTTCACCATCATCACCATTACAAATTTAAACAATGTATTGTTTAGCATTATAATTAGTGTGGCTGATGTTTTTTAATCTGTTTTCCCTCTCATTGTCTCTTAATCAGGTAACAGACATTAAAGAGAAGCTAAAGCTCTCTAAAAAGTTCTGGTCAGCATTGCCCTACACAATCTGCAAGGATGAGCGAGTGACAGCGGGTCCGTCAGTCGAGGAGGACTGCTGGAATGGCCACACCAAGGCGAGGTGAGGTGGACCCCTCTCCGCCCCACCCAGTCCAAATCCCCACCTGGCCTGAAGCCATCATGAAGCTGAGGGTATTTCACAAAACTGTTTATGGGGGTGAAACAGAAATGGGGGGAACAAGTCATTGTTCACACGCGGCTTGTAGCCAAGATTACTTCTTGTTAAAGTGCCATTAAAGCCAGAGTGTGAGTCAGGGTAAATGTGCACAGCGTGTCAGCATGTGAAGGCAGAAAATGTGCATTGGTTCGGCTCCAGAAGGATAATTTATACTGAGATTTCAAAGAGCTCTTTAGGTCCATTTAGCATCCCTGTGTTGGGACTGACAGCTTGTGAAGCAATTGCACTCTCGGGATATCATACTGGGATGAAACAGAAATTGGAATTTCAACTCTACTTGCTATTGGCTGGCAAAGCTTGGGCTATTTACTGGAGGGGTGGGGGGGCAAAAAATGAAAAATAACCACCAGAGAATAAATGTAGCACTCCTACTTATCTTGTGTAGACAATTTGACCTTATGTTACTGCTTCAGTGATAACTGTGGTCATCTGCCCTTGTTTGTGATGAGTTTTCTGTGAGTTTTAATTTTGAAGTTTACTCGGCCCTGGCTGCGGCAGAGCAGGAGCCAGCAGATGAACAGGTGTCTCAAAAGGTCCCAGTGTGGGTTCATCAGCTGACAGAGGAGAGGATCTGATTATCCCTGCTAAGAGGGGGAGGAATTGGCTCAGGGACCATGCCGGGGCAGTCTGGTTTCAGGTGTGCAGTGCCATCCTGAGCTTTTGGGTAGACATGAGCAGTGGAGAGATTTGAGTGTCTGGTGACAGCTGAATCTCGAGAGAAGTGACACTTTCTGGCACTCAGAGACTGGAATCGTTATTTTCCTTTTACCTGAAAGTACATATGAAGACAGAATATAAAAATGAGTCAATAAGAAAAAACAACCAACCAATCAAACAAATAAACAGTAGAAAAAAATAAGTGAGACAAGCATATAAAATAAAAAACAGTGAAAATTAGACAACAGAGGAAAAAACTTAGAAAGCTTCTTGGTGCCATTTTGCATGGATGCATGGATGGACAGATACACAAATATATTGCACCCACCCCACCATCTCATCATCTGATCATTTTGATAAGGACACAGTTTACGGGGGGATGTTTCTTTCTGAATGCACACCATTTTTTCCTAGCCTTACTACATAACCTTCAAAGGAAATCATTGTACAGACAAGAGGAGGGGGCTGTTTGGGATGCTGCTAGCCCCTTGAATCCACTTTTAGATGCATGTGAACAAATCTGTCCAAAAGCATGAGCCACTGCTTAGTTGCTAAGTCCCAGATCCAAAGAAAGCCCCTGGGGATTCAGAGAAATACTAGGAGGAGCATCTGGCTATTACAGAATTCATCACATAGGAACAGTGTGAAGAGAGAAATAAAAATGTGCAGTTTCTCTATTTTATCCTTTCTTGTTATTGAGCTTTGAAAGACATGAGCCCAGGCCAGCACACTGCCAGTAGTTAAGCAGAGTTTCCAGGCATCCCAGCTGAATTCCATGAGCCACATCAGGATGCATGCATCAGTAAGAGATATATGTTGCTCTTTCTACAAAAGAGCAGTCAAATCTCTTAATATCTGTCTATTCCTCCTGGTTTCTATGAGCAACACTAGTGTGTGTACCACATCTGGCAAATACTTGGCAGCTCTCTTTTGCTCCTACACTGAAGAGTTTGGCACAGTTTCCACATTTGTTGGGAGTTAGAGAGGTACATTTTATTCATACAGCTTTTCACCCTTCTTTTGCAGTATTTATCTTATGAGAAGCCTGAGTTTTTTCATTATGCCTTCCGAGATTAATGTTCTGGAGAGAGAAGAGCAGTCCTCTGTAAATAACCTTGGTAATTGAACACAGGCGTTTCACTGGATGTAGAGTTACAGCTTCAAAATATCACCTGAAGATAAAGATTTCAGCAGGTCCAGCCACTACTCCTCTGCCAAGTTTTTGTTTAATATACATTCACAAAGGAAATGTATAGTCATAGTCTTAGCAACAGAATTCAATAAATGCTTCAGGTGGAGGCAATAATATTAAATCAGAGAAATACTACAGAATGCCATGTCTGTATATGATATACTATTAAAAACAATATTGAAAATAACTAGCTTAAAATGCAAAATCACCTTTTGGCTGGTGGACAAAGACATTTGCTGCAGCGTTAAAAAAAAGAAAGATTTCCTTGATCAGAATGATTAGTATCTGATATCAAATACTAGCTCACAAGAACAAGCATAGCAAAATCTGGCCTGTATTCATATATATATATATGTGTGTGTGTGTGTGTGTGTTCACTGCGTCAGCTGTCATAAGCACCCCTGTGCTATATGAGGAGCTGCATGTTGAATTCCAGAGAATATGACAAAAGCCTGTGATAGGGGAAAAAAAGGAAATTTAGCCACCTGCTGTCTTCCTAGACATAAATACTGTAAGTAAGAAGACAACATGGTGTTGTCTACCACTGGGAAAGGAAATTACTGCTGGGGTTTTTATCAAATTCTGTTTTGGAATAAAGAATTAGAAACTTGGAATTGCCAGATAGACATTATGCCTTATGTTTCATTTTACACGTCACCTTTTGATGCTGCTTTTACAGGGGAAAAGAGTTACAAACCTGAGATCACAGAGAATGAGAGCTTGGCTTTTTCCTGAGAGAGGCATTACACCAAGGTCATTTGTGGTTATTACACTCCCTAAATATCACTTTGCTGCCATGATTAATTTACAGTGACACCAGGTCGCCAACTGAAGGTCGCAAATTCACAAGTAATCATGGGGTAACAGAGTCATCCATTTGGCGTTCTGGAAGGGTGCACTTGGCTCATTGCTGATCCTGTACCAAGAACGATTTTAATCAGGTCACATCACGTAGAAACCAAGTGCTGGGGAAATGGGAAAATATTTATTAGATGGGTGAATCTCTTTTTTTGAAAAATCCATGTTAAAAATTATAATAATAGCTACTTCAGACAAAGTGCCTTTTAGAGAGATGCCCAGCAGGATTTCTCCATCATATTTGTATTCACAAAAGAATGTGAACATAATTTTATGTTTAGAGAATTGACATCTTCTGCCAGACGTACAGAGAGAGATTTCTGAAAGCTATTTAGGATCTAAAAAATAACATTAAGATCAAACTTCAAAAATTTACTTTCCTTCCTACATGCAATTAAATTCTTAACAACAGCTGATAACATCTTCACTAATAGGTATTTTCCAGATATTGAGAAATTTTCCCGGGAGTGATGGAAATCAGGCTTTAGGATTTACACCAAGTCCAAGGTATTAGTCATTAAATATATAACTTCTACTGAAATGTGAAAAGCAACCAAATCTGGAACCCTCTAATGTTCAGGAGCATAATCTTGAATTGCTTCAACCAACTCACCCAGCTAATTTCAACCCAAGCATCTGAGCTCCTGTGCTCATGTACTATCATGCTGGTGCTCATGCCCACCAGGGCTATAGACTTGTTAAAATGTCTTAGCTCTGAAAAGCTGTAATCCATGGAATAGATGAGATCTATATTCCTTTCCACAAGGAGCCCATCACTCCTCCAAACAGAAGAAGAAATAGAATAATATATGAGACAGGAAAATAAAATAAACAGAAAAACTTAGAGAAAGGTAAGGAATAAAAGGAGAAATTAACACTATAATTTTCAATATCTAGCTCAAAACTACAAGGTATGTCACCAGAACAAACACAGGATAGATTCTCAGCTGTCCTGACATTCTCTCCTTCTCCTGCCACACATATGGGAGTGTCTACTTCTGTGGCAGAGAGCTTTTAATTCCTGATGAAATTCAGGTGGGAAGAAAGACTCACCAGATCAGTGTTTGCCCTGAGAAAGTTGCTCACTGCTGTCCAGCAAAGCTTGCAGTGACAATGAGTTGAATTTCCTTTAGCTGGAGGTCGGCACAAATAACTGTTTAGCATCACTAGTGAAAGTATGAATAAACCACTTCTCAGTTCATGTGAAAACTGGCTATTCTTAATTGTTGGCCCTAGTTTATTTTTATATCTTCCAACAAACTGGCAGTGAGCTATTTTCTCCCTCTCCTTGTGTCTCCTCCAGCTTTTCTCCAAGATGGAGGAAAAAAAACACACTGAAAATATCCTATGGGGATTACTTCCTGAGCAAACAGAATCAGATGAGGTGAACCAGTTAGCCAAACAAGCCAATTTTCCACTGCACTTATCTTTCTGGACCAGATGTGACTGTCTAAACCCAGCCCAGCCTGAGTAAGCCTGTGCTGTATTTTGTACTCTATTGCCTACAATTCTGTGCACCTGGAATAACTCCAGTACTGCCTAGGTGGCATGCCCCAGTTGTACTGTGAGCAGCTGCTGTGGCAGCAAAATATGGAGAATGTTGTCCTTTAAGACAGATTCTTTTAAAAAATTAGAAGAATCTTCCTTTTTCTTTCTTTCTTTTTTTTTTTTTTTTTTTGTTGGAGGGGTGTCAACTCTACAGGCTTTATATATATGACTTGAAAGATTCATCAATCGTTTTTAGGCTTGAAAAGGAAGCAGACACCATGGAACATTAACAAGTTATTTTAAAAAAGTGAGGGGGGAAAGAAAAGTGGTTTTAAATAGGCTTTGTGGTGCTTGGCTATGATGTGCCAAAAGACATCTTTGCTGTGTCTGCTGAGACAAGCAAGAGCTGTGGAAAGGCTAAGAGGAACAGAAAGCATTAATATTTTAGAAAACAATGTAAATTACACTAAAATCCAGACATAGCTGAGCAAGGAGCAAACAGCAGAAAACAAACAGTATTGTTCAGCTTCTCTGTACTCAGAGGGCTAAGAAAGCTTGCTTCTTTTCTTTTTTTCTTTGCTAGGAGGATGCAAAGAACAGACACTGATTCAGGTTGGCACTTCTCTGCTTTTCTTTTATAATGGGCATACAGTTTTTGTAATGGCCAGGCCTACAAAGAGATCATTAAGGAGAGCAGAAGCAGCAGCAAAGCTTAAAATTCACAAGGGTGTCTCAACTTATGGAACTGCAGCAAAAGCAGCTGTGTTCAACACCTTTGCCCAGCCAGCAACAAATCTTCTGTCAAATCATGGTCCCAAGACGTGGCTTCCTGTTCGGTGTGACTTAACCCTACCCCACACGCATCAAAATGCTTTTGTCAGAACATGTGTCGGGCTGCCTCTCCGAGGCTGTCACTCACAAAACACCTTGGGCTGTGTGTTCCCATATCTGCATCACTCCTTTAAAGAAAGGAAAACTATTCAAAGATATTTCATTCAATATAGACTTTTCTGACTTTTTTTCTGACTTTTTACTAGTTCAGTAATGAGGGCAGAATCCAGCTACACATTCAGAGGTGTAAATTCAGGCACTTAAATATGGGGTGAGACAAGAAGGATTGTGTTGCCTATGCAGTTGTAGTTTCATTGGAGACTCTCTGGGCCATCTGGGATGAGTATGACACAGGACACTGCCTCCCCTCTGGACCAGAGCCTGGGCTAAGGCTGCTTGAGCATTTTTAAAAGCATCAATGTTAAGGTGCCTGAAAAGAGGCAGTTTTCTACTGCCTGAACACACTTATCTACTGCTATGTAAGGTCTAAGTAGTTAAGATACCTTCATGGAACTGGCAGATTAGACCCTG
The DNA here is from genome assembly GCA_013400955.1 of Drymodes brunneopygia. Lineage (NCBI taxonomy): Eukaryota > Metazoa > Chordata > Aves > Passeriformes > Petroicidae > Drymodes > Drymodes brunneopygia. The sequence continues at coordinate 86,203 of VZTZ01043734.1, forward strand.
GACCTATGGGATATTCAAACCATAGTGGAGTGGCAGCACAACACCAAAGAGCCTATAATCTAGTGTCTAAAGTGGTATTCAAGGCTCAATTCAGCTCCCTAAAGAAAGACACACACTGTAACTTTAGATGCCCCGATGTCCAAGACCTCCCCCTCAAGCCTGCAGATATGATCCAGAAAGCCTCACCTTTCAGAGCTCACCTTTCAGAGCTAGTGACAAGAAGAGGATGAATAACTAAGAGCATTCAAATGGCACCAGCTGTCTATGTTTATACAAGTAAATCCCAGCAGATGAAATATAATGAACTAGTCATTTGGCCAAAGGCACATGGGACTCTGACAGCTGTCCCTGCTCCACTGATGAGTAAACTCATGACTAGCTGTAACTGGATCTGGTGGTGGCTAGATCTGGTGAGAGTGGGACTCAGCTTATATGCAGACACTTGCATCTGATCATCGAAGATTTGGTATGTGTGTAAACCTAAAGGTGAATTTTCAGCCTTTCTAATCCTTTTGCTCTTATGTCCTAAATGCCAAGGGAATTTAAGTATCCAACTAATTGTTAGGCAGTAGTAAGGCCACGGATTTCTTGTGACCCACATCAAGTATGTGTCCCTTACGCACACAGTTAAGTGAGGTACACTTGCCAGGAATGGTTTGGGGATCTCCAAATCTTGGGCAGATAGAGCAGGGTGTGTGACAGTTTGACAAAATCACTGAATGGGCTTCCCCATTTAAAGTTAGATGGTCCTGAGAAGGACATCAGATGCACACTAGTCACAGTGCAAAATATGAACCTTCATGAAATGCACACACCAGAGCACTCTCTAATTGCTTTAAGTCAGTACATTCTTCTTTTATTATTGATGATAAGACAAAATGAAATCAAACAGAAATCAAACAAAGAAGGCTTATGAACTGCCCTTCAGAGCTATCCTTAGCTTCTCATGGACAGCTTGCAATAAAGAGTAGCTAACCCTTCATAAACATGGAAAGCAATCCACATGAATGTTTAGCATTCCCAGATCACTTCTAGCTGCTAACAGCTATGTCCATTGTCATGGACAGGATACTGGGCAAGACGGTCATCCTCTCTGAGCTAGTAGTACAATTCTTACATTCTTGCTTTTTTTAATCCACTGCACCTTGAAATCGCTGATTTACTACTAGGCTGAGTAATTTATCTACAGCAGCCCTTTCATTTGTCGAGACGTGTGACAGATGGAGACGCTGTTCCTTTGCAGTCCAGAGCATCCCTGCCTGCCAAGGTCTCCATCCTACTGCCTCTAGGCAGCTCTGCAGAATTATTTCCTATTCTGTCTTTAGTGATTCATGACACCGTGGTCTGCAGTCTTCCATACTGGGGGAGGTAGCTTTGTGTTCTCACCATAGTAAATCTGACCGCAGGAATCTGGATGGGATCCCCACAGCAGTGTTATTTCTCACATGGTACTAGTGAAACAACAGGACGTGCAGCTTGAGGCTGGGTATTTTGGCAATTGTGTTCAGTTCTTAGATGCTCACACGCCCCCAGGATTATTCTCATGTAAGCCTTCAAAGGCCACTGCTGGCAAATGAGTCTCATCTTGCAAAGCAAGGACCCATTACACTGAGGCTAAGCCTTTCCTTGGTGCAGCAAAGCATCTGTTGTCTTGTGAACCCCCAGTAGCAATGCAGAGCTTATTTTCCCTTCACCATGACTTCAAAAGAGAAAGTCCTTTCATCTCCCTTACTTTCACATATCTTTTTCAGATATATTTATTTTTCCAGTATGGGCAGTATGAGCAATGCTGTCATTAATGCCAAACTTCAGTGCTGGTAGAGAATTGGGCATGCACAAGTGAGAGTGACATGAAACACTCTCAAACTACATTTGGTACCAGGCATCGTGAAAGTTTGCCATTAGTAGGCTAGACTGTGCTATCATTTCTTATTGTCTGAGCACATATGCATGTGTGAGGAATCCCACAAGCATCAGTAGGACAGCCTGGTATGCAAACTAATTACAAAATAGATCATATCTTTATAAAGAACGTAAACAAGGGGTAGATCTGCCCCAAGTGCCTTGCAACCTAAATATGAGACAAAGATAGTAGGTAAAGACAGAGAAGAGAGGACAGGGAAGCTGTGATACACTATTTTCTCAGGGTACCATGCCAGCATTGAGAAATAATTTCAACCCTTTTTCGGCCTGGCAGCTGTAAAATGCACAGATAATTTTTAACAGAGATTCGAAGCAGGAAAAAATGTAGCTTTGCAAAAGGCTATAAGGAGAGCTTCCTGAGGACAAAGAGCAACAGGGGACAAAGCGTGCATCTTCAAAAAAGGGTAATGGAGATTTTTACTGTAAGATGATTGGAGGCATGGGCTGCTTTTTGTGGGGGAAAGATGTGCAAAAGCACACTTGGTGCCTGTGAACAGCCTAAGACTGCATTACGCAAGGTCAGAGGAAGGAATGGTGCAGTAATCAAGAAATTATAAGGTAAGATCCGGAATAAGAGATTCAGATTTGTAGATTGATAGGAGATGCCATGCCTCAAATGTCTTGCACAAAGTACACGAGACATTCAAGCATAGCCTGGTTTAGAGGAGTAAGGACCAAGTCAAGGAGAATATTGGAGTTTAGTAAAATTATAATGTTTTTTATGGGCCTGGATGTCATATAGGCTGGGGATGTTTTTCATGGTGGTCTAAAAAAGAGATGCAAGGAAGAATTGGAGAATAAAATTAAGTGCTCTTTTAGACTAGGAAAGCCATAATGCCTCAAGATAGGCTTCTAAACTGTCTCAGAACAACAAATATGCTATATACAACAAAGGACTTCATATTTTTTAAGCAGAAAGAAATAAAAACAGCAGAATGCACTGTTAGATGCTTAATTTAGTGTGCAGCCATTCGTGTCAGCAGAGGATATGAATATGTGGTGACTTACTGCTGGCTTGCAAACCTTTTCCACAGTTCACAGAGTCATTGCTCTTGCTGGGGAGTATATGGAGAGATAGGAGGTTGAAAAACCGAAATCCTTTCTGCTCCCCATGCAGCTGTGCTACTAAACAGATCCTTCGGAGTCAGTAAAAATAAAAACTGTATTTTTAAAACAGTTTTAATGGATCTGTTTAAGAACTGCACATTGAATTTCTTAGCACATCATTTACTGCACAGTGTTTTATTTTAGAATTACTGCATCTCAAACTAATCCTTCATTCTGCTGTATAGATACTTGCCTGAGATTATGAACGATGGCTTGACCAACCAGATCAACAATCCAGAAGTAGATGTGGACATCACAAGGCCAGACACCTTCATTCGACAACAGATCATGGCCTTACGTGTCATGACTAACAAATTGAAGAATGCATATAATGGGAATGACGTCAACTTCCAGGATACAAGTAAGAAACCATTAACTGTCATTACATAACTGTAGTTTTGGAACACATTTATAAATTGGCTCTGTTGCAATGACTTTCTGTGGTCTTTGTGCTCTGCGCTGCTGACAACATAGAAAGTCTTTTTCTGTTCCATGAAATCCCAGTTATATAATTGTTTCTTTTGCTTCTCTTCCTTATCTTCATGTTTAATACATCCAGACACTGAGGGCTTTCCATAATGCCAGCAGTCTGATCCCTTTTCAGAAGAGCATTTAATCACCTAATTAAGTCACAGTGGGTTTCATTTGGAAGCCTTACTGAATGAAATTTAGCACCACCAACACTTCCTCATTCCCAACGTATTCATCCCCACTGGGGTGCCAAGTGGAAGGGAGAAAAGGGATGAAGGCTGTAACATATATTACTCACATTGTTTCCCCCACTCCTCTATGCCAGGTGATGAAACCAGTGGCTCAGGCAGCGGAAGCGGCTGCACAGACGACATCTGTCCTACAGAGTTTGATTTCATCACCACCGAAGCACCTCCTGTCGACTCGGACAGGAGGGAGGTGGAGGCTTCAGCCACACAGCCTGGCTGCTCACTGCAGACGTTGCTCGTCGTCTTCCTCAGTCTCGTACTGCAGAGACAGTGGAGATAATCCTGGATCTAGTCGGAGAAACTGTGTTTTAGCTACAGAAACAGCCAACTTTCTTCTTTTCTTATACTCTTGGACAATGGACCATGCCACAAACACTTGCAGTTTTCTACAAGACAGCAGTACTGCAACCTGCTTCCCATTTTAGTTTTCCCAAAGAGTACCAGGTGCCAGACTGAACTGCTTCCTGCTTTTTTCAGATATCTCTGAAGACAATATCCACTCTTGAGAGAATTCTTTCTCAATCCTTTATTACAGGAGACTTTCTGAGCTTTGTTTCCTTTTATGCTGCAAAAGGGGAAAATGATCTTACAGTATGTGTTTTTCCCCAGTGAGAAAAAAGAGGGGGGAAGAAACTACGAAAGTTTTCTTTCTGAATCAAGCCTGACTCAAAGCTGCTGCGTTTCAACAGAATATCAACAAAACAAAAGAAAAGACAAGAAAGGAACAAAAAAAAATGCAACTGTTCTTCACTGACAGCCAGGTTTCCTTTAGGAACTTCTGTAGGATGATTCAGGTCATCAGAATGATTGCTGTTATAAGGGAGGAAGGCTGGATTTTTTTTCTCCAACACTAAAAAAGTATATCTCAGCAGTGAATGTCTTGCATTCCATCTGCCAATCAGATTGGTATGAAGGTAGAGAAGCTGAAAAATAAGTTTTTCTTTTAGTATGGTAGTAGCTCCACTAGCTTCAGAATGTCATGTTACAGTTGCTTAGGATTTCAATCTTAATGCCCAGTTAAAATACGAGTAGTAGCACGGTTTCACCTAGTTTCTTTTAGGATTTATCCATGTTATAGAACTGTCACAGTTTTCCACTTAACTCACCACCATGAGCTCACCAGCCATGATGGTAATGTTAAACAACGCTCCTGACCCCTCACGGGTTCAGACAGAAAATAATCTCTTGTGATGTAATCTTTTTCCTTTTGTTACTGTTCTGACATTGATTAGAACTTTCTGCTGCTGTGTCCATTACCCTACCAAGACAGGAATTCTCTAATAGACTAACAGCAACCGGATCAATAGTGTCTTTCACGCCTAACTACATCTTTCATTCCAGTTAATTTCAGTGTCACGAGGATTTCTTCTACAAAATTTCAGATCAAGCAAATATATAGTACTGACATGGAGCTTTCTTTCACTTTCTTAGTCTTAGTATGATCATCTATTTTTATATATATAAATATATATAAATCACAGATTTTAACTTCTTAATTACAAGCTCAGGGTTGACACTTCTTTATAAGAAAAAAAAATATTTGGTCAACCAACTCTTCTTTTTTTTTTGCTGCTCTGAAAAGTGACCCTTTTGGTGGTTAACCCCACCATGCTAACTGGTGAGCATAAAAATCAAAGAAGAGAATTTTTTACATATCCAGTTGTCCATTTCTTAACAAATTTGCAGGTTGGTGGAGAAAACCTCTCTCATATGTGTGTATTTGGTGGGGGGGAGGCTTTTGACTTTGTATGATAGGCCTAGAGAAGGACATGGATGTTAATTGTGATGGTAATTGTACTCTCAGATTCTTCAAGGATACATTGCTTTAATAATCATTGTCTAAATGGTTCTGGTCCAGAATGGTGTTTCCCTAATTTGCATCTGGTCATAAAACCCACGATGGATGCTGTTTAAATCCTGGACAAATGCATGTCAACAATTAGACATCAAAATCTTCTTTCTTCTATCAACCGCAGACAAAGGATTTTTGGGGCAATTCTGTGTGGTGTTGAAATTATTTGCCAGAAATTTATTTCCTGATTCTCATATTGACTCTGGAAATGGTACACACAAATTGTGGTAACACTGTAAATCCAGCCAACCACATTACAATTTAACAGCAGAGCAGGTAGATCGTATCCATTGCAATCGCTTCTTCTTGTCAAATTATAATTAGCTATCGATTTAGGCATGAAATTAAAATAGAAAACACACAGCACGTTAGAATAAAGTATACTTAAGCACTTCTACCAAAAAGTATTTACAATCTATTTATATAGTATGTCTAATAACAAAAAGCGTAAATTTTGAACCACTTGTATTCCATTCCTCTTTTTCCCCATTTATTTACTTTGAAACACAATGATAGATAGCATATAGAATCATAGAATCATGAAATGGTCTGAGTTGGAAGGGACCTTAAAGATCATCTAGTTCCAAGCCCCCTGCCATGGGCAGAGATGCCATTCACTAGATAAAGTTGCTCAGGGCCCCATCCAGCCTGGCCCTGACAGGTGGTCTGTTCTTCTGGGCCCAGATCAGTGTCTCACCGTCCAAGTGTACAGATTACATAGGTCTTACATGGCCTTAGCAATGTTTCCTGCTTCTCCAAAGGTTCCCCCTGGAGCAGGTCTTGTGGTTCAGCATTAACTGTCTCCAGGAAGTTTTAGCCAATTCTCATAAGCTTTTTTTTTTTGCCCTGGTACAGGAGGCACCAAGCAGAAGGTCTTTGCTTTTAATTTTTTACCTGAACTTGCACGGGCAGCTTTCTACAAGGAGAACGCTTTAAAAATCTCCCCTGAACCATCTCTTTCAACCCATCTCCACATTGTCTTTACATCCTCAGCAACTTTGTTTCAGAAGTTAAGTTTGATTTTGGTTTCTCTGGTTGTGTGTTTATTCGGTGGTAACAATCTATTTCCATCTGATTATGGAAAATCATTCATAGATCTGAAAGCTTATTGACAGGCAACAGTGTCCAAGCCCTGTGATGCAAGTCCTCTGTGGTACTTGCTGCACACTGCTAGTGAAGGAGCTGATGGCTTTTTGTTAGCCTTGGTCCTCACGTAGGTGATTCTGATGACTGTTTTCATCTGGTGCAGTGAAGGTGTGTGTCCAGGGTGCTCTCATTTATTTGCAAACCTCCATGCAATTTTGGGCAAGGAGTAAGAGGGATCCCTAAGAACTAGGGGTTCACTGAAGGCACTTGTCACTAGAGGAGCTTGCTTTGCTCTTCTTGGACTGGATCTCATAAACTGCCACTCAAACAACACACCAGCCTAATCTTTGCCAAAATGTGATTCTTGAGGGGTTCTGCTAGAAATTTATGTCTTGCACATTATTATTTCTCCTCTTATTTTCCTACTGTGCATGGTGATATTTTGTCAGGAGACAGAGATGCCTTTGCGTGAAGTACTGTGCATACATTTCTTTAATAGTCCCTAAAGGTTGGATACACTCTTCATACATTGCATTTTTCTGAGATTAAGAGAGCTATTAAATCTACAGAGAAAATGAAATAGGGAATGAAGGAGAGAAAAGAAAAAGCATTCACGTTCATAAATGCGAGAATCTACATAATTTCCAATGATTCTATTTGCACATCCTTTGCATCCAATATCTCTTCTTCTAAGGTAATTTTTGGTGTGCCACAATTTAAATATTTCTCTTCTGTTAGCAGCCGATAAATTAAGAGTTATAAAGAAGACTATTACCTGTTCAAGAAAAAGGAGCTAAGTCCTAAAAGCCTTTGATTGTGTAAACCCTCTATGCTGCACAATCTATGTTCTTCACATGTAATGTTCTTTTAAAGTGGAGACTAATAAATAATTAGATGCAATTAATTACATAACCATTGCTGTGGACACCTGTGAGGTTTTATCTTTACAATATCAACTGAATTACTTTTGCATCATCCCCAGATTTTTCATGTTCATTGTACTGCAGATTTTTCTACTGATTTTTCAGTACATAGTACTGTAAATGCAGTGCAGACTACCTGGACGCTGGACAAACTTAGGCATTTCAAAAAAAAGACAATCAGAAAAAACTGAAAAAAGAGAATAGAGATTTCCTGCAAAAGAGAAAGAGGAAAGGAACCTGTGCCTCGGTGTTCTGGTAAGGGTTGATCTACCCCAATTCCCTAAGAGTAATCACAGACCTCTGTCCATGGAAAGCTCTGAAAATCTGAGTCTCAGATGCACTAATCATCCCAGTTCTGTGGGATTTCTAGAAAGGATGATTCCCACAGGTGTGTGAACCAGTTTGAGCTGCTTCCGTGCAAAATAGCTTTACTGTGCATGTGACTGAGCACTGGCACAGATTGCTCAGAGAGGTTGTGGAGTCTCCCTCTCAGAGATATTCAAGAACTATCTGGACACAATCCTGTGCCATGTGCTCTAGGATGACCCTGCTTGAGAAGGGAGGTTGGACCAGATGACCCACCATGGTCCCTTCCAGCCTGACCCATTCTGTGATTCTATGAGCTGGAGCTATTCTTGGGCGGTGGACTCTATGTGCAGTGTCTCAGCAGGCAGCAGTTACCTTCAGTTTACTAACTGATTCTGAATCATTATCAAATGTAACTATACTTATTCACTGAAACTTTTATTACTTCAACATAAAAAATAAATGACAGCACTTATGCAAGTTGTGTTTTTGTTTTTAATTTGCTTCCAAAGATAACCCTTTAAAACTGAATACAGAAAATTTTAGAATGGTTATGCAGGATTCTATAGATTTCATTATGGATATTAAGAAGAAATCCACATTTGAAAGACCACAAAACTATATTTACTATATTAACCCACAAATGTTCAAACCTGCTAGAGGAGAATGGATAGAGTTAACAACAGTGGAATGCTACATAAAATTGAAAAAAGCCGTAATTTTCAAGGGAAATTCTGCAGCCAAAGGCTAAGTCTTAGTGTCAGTACTGAGATTATGTTGTCAAAACATAATAGACTCAGCAATGGCTATTTTCAAGAAAAACAGGGCAGGTGATGCACTGAACATGGCAATGTTTTCATTACAGCTACTCAGATGGACTGTGAGGATCATATTAACATGTGTAATTATGACCCTTTTTTGATAAAATAATGATAAAGACCAGAGTACCATGGTAACAGGGTATGTGAAAGATAAATGTTAAGACAGTAACGATTTCCTCATCTGTTAAACAGTATAGGAGATGTAATGGAGAATGAAAAACTTCAATTTTTAAAATAAAGTTCTAGCATCAGACAAGAGTGATGGTCTCAAATTAATTTAGTCAGAACGCTTTCCAACAGTCTGTCCTATTCAAATCTGCTGGCCAATACAACCAACCAATCACTTGAGGGCAATTTGCCAACGTAACATGAAGTGTTCACTTACAGTATCTACTTCCTTTTCCTAATAAGCTGAGTATATAGTGTGTGATTCTGATTGTGCCTCAGATGAGGTCCTAAACAGACTTGTGCATTGCACCTGTGTGAAATCCTGGTGCCATGACAAAGCAAATGAGAGCTTTGTCCTTAACAAGGATTTTGGCTATAATCAGGGAGAAAAAATAAGTCCCTTTTCTTTTCTGGAAGCTGTTAATATATGGTTTATTTCTGACTCTTAATAAAACAATAACACTGTCCATAAAAAAAGTGATGTTAGCATCCTCACCTGCAAGTTTTCAACCTTTACTCCAAAGCAGTTACAGTCTTTCTGCCTGTCTTCCCCACAGCCAAGGTCTCTGGACTGTCCAGGAGTTCAAGCAAATTGTATGTGTTTGTCACAGCTTAAAATCTACACAGTTAAATCAAATCATTTCAAGAAAATGGGTCGGTATTTCAGTCAGCTCTTATTTCTGCTTTATATTTAATTATGTAGCATTGGTAATTAACAATATAACACACATGAAAGGCTTGTGTTTCACATTGATAAAAAAACCCCTTCTTCCTTTTCCTCCTTTATTCTGGCACGAGGAAATCTGGGAGGCTTAATACTTGAAGCAGTTGGCAGCATCTGGTGTGTAGTTTGTTTATTGAACTCAGAACAGCTGCAGCTGCAGCTCCCTTTACTAAGAGGGGTTGTCATCTTCTTGAGAGGGAATAAGAAAAGAGTGTGTCCATTTATCATTAGCAAAAAAGATGTAGTACAGAATGTTGACTATTTTTCTTAGATATAGTGGAGGTCCATCTGTCAGAATTTCTAAAGATGTTTTAAAGTCAAATTTCCAGGGAAGACAAATCTACTCCCACTAAAACATAAATCAGTATTATTTTCTTCCATGAAAATAATACAGAATATGTGGATTTTGGTTCCAAGCATTGGGGAAGTTGGAAAGAAATTTGACTTCTCCAAAGCGGGAAGCTAGCCATTTAGACAGCTCTCCTTCTCTCCTCCCGTGGAGCTCTTTTGTAGCTCTCCAGGGCTCTCCTGAGCCCCCACACAGATTGTCTGAAGCAAGGAGCCTCCTGGGTAAGCAAGTTGTCCCTGCCAACAATGGAGGGGTTTTTTCCAACATGGAAAGAAAGACAGCTGAGGAATGAGCCAGGGCAGAGTGACTTCACAGTGAGACCCAGCAGATATATATGACTGTGGGGGATTAACAATAAAATCAGGTGGGGAACAGCTGGTACTCCTCACATCTGGCCAGTTCTTATTTTCAACCTACCACCTGTGAATTTTCAGTGTAGTCTGCTTATAACCATCTACTCATGGACACAGCAAGGGCACAAATATTGCTTCTAAAGTCAGCCATGCTTTGGTAGTCTGCTGCAAAGTTTCTCTCTCTTCTCATTTTCCTGATAGACTGTCTAATTCTGTATCTTTCGGAGTCTGAGGAAGAGCTTACTACCTAAAACAGATTTCTGTGTGTCAATAATCCATTTTTTGTTTTTAAAAAGTGTTATCTAGGCACAAAAGTTGTTCATATGTCTCATAAAAATTATTTTCAATTTCACTATTTATTTAGTGAGTTTTCTTCTCTAGCCTGAAAATGACCTTCACAGGAGGTTTTGGTGAAAGCCCAAACTCCATTAACCCTCTAAGTTTTCTAGAGGTCTCCCATGTTCCACTAAATAGCTCAAGCACCAGATTACAGGTGGACAGTGCTCCTTCTCATCCCGCCTCTCCTCACTCCTCCTCTCAAAGTATCATCCTGGCCTTGAAAATCTTTCAAAAGAAGTATTTCATCAAAGCTAGTACATTGAAAAAAAAAAAATCTTTTTTTGCCATATCTGTGTTTCCTGATGATAAATAGTTCTAACTAATGCTTCCTGTGTGCCACATGTCCTATCTGTCTTTGAGTCACCAGTGATGGTATGACAATTTTCTTCTCCAGGCTGAACTGTCTTTTCTGTCGTTTTTAGCTCACTGGATTTTCTATCTCCCTTTTCCAGATTTCTGTGTCTTTGGTAGAAATGAAAGCTTCTATTTTCAGACAGGAACTAGCAACAGGGAGATTTGGTTCACTTATTTGGGAGGTTTCTGTTGGGCTTTATCAAACCCCACCTTCAGCTTTTATTCTCTATTCTAAACATGCATGTCTGGGTGTATGTTCTTGTTTATCTGACATAAATCCTGCTCACTATTTTTTCCATCTATAACTAGAGCTCATAGACTATGTTTTGGGTTATTCATTGAGTTGTGGCAACATTCTACTTCTTTCTTATAACTATAGCCTGAAATTTCTGGTTTTTTATTGTCTGGTATGCTGATGAGCCAGCAAGGCCAATGCCAAAGAACTTGTGGATTTTCTATAGCAAGATTAACTGAATGGGCAACAACTTTTGGAAACAATTCAAATTGCTTCTGTAATTGATTATTTTGACGTCTGGTTTCGGGTATTTTTTATTTAATTTTATTTTAGTTTAACGTTGTGGGCTTCATTTCATTTACCTTACACATTGGCTACATGTATATTATGTTGTATGTATGTAATGTAACTACAGATACCCTTTGGGTTTAATCATTAATGCACTTAGTTGTTTCAGTCTTTAGATAACACAGAAGGTTTTTAAGCAGTTGGTCGATCTTAGGGGATTTTTTAAGAGCTACAGAGTGATGATCAATCTCAAAAATTTGCCCAAGGAGTAGTCAGAGGACTCAAGATTTCACCTTCATGCTATCAGTTGAGTTTGAGGGTCCAAGAATATTTTGTAAATAATTTGTGAATATGTGCGTGTACTTGAAGGGGGAGAAAGGAGCATTTGCATCTCTGAAATATACTGAAGCCTCTTTTCAACTTCTACCTAATCTGAACACAAATCTAGGAATGAGGAATTCGCATTCAGATGTTCAGGGATGTCAAACTAAATCAATTGATGGACATTTATAGATAGACTCCCCCCAGGTTACTTATTTTTGCTGATGAGCAACATCATTTTATTTCCACTAGCAATTTTGTTACATTTGTCAAATTCAAAGAAAAGGTGTTGTTTAAGTAGGTCATATTTCTTGATTTGGGTATCAATCGACATTTATAAATATTTGTTAAACTTTTATGACTCCAGACATATGAACATTGCTTGAAAGCATGCAAATTGTTAGCTCTGGTTTTTATGCTATATTTCTAGATTAGTATTTAACATAGATAAATGTGAATTTATAGGGATGATATTTGAATGCAAATCAAGTTTAGAATAAAATTAGTTTTAGATGGAAATGGGGTTGGGTTGAAAAAATATTTTTAAACTTTAAACCTATTATTCTACCAATCTGGTTCTAAGATTTTAGCTTAATCTGGCACAACAAAAACCCAGAAACAGTTTATAGCTCATATCTGAAACTAAATGGGAGTTTCAAATTTGAGAGATTCCAATCAAAATGAAAGTTAGAGAAAAATCCCAAGTTCTCCCATCTCCAAGCACTACTTACAAAGATGGAATATTTACCAGCATATGGCAGTGTGTGTGTATATATATAGCAGTGTATCAAGGAAGAGTTTTAACTTCGAAGGGAAAGATTCTTTATGACTTTGTAACTTCAGAGAAGTATTGTACCACAGAAATAGGCAGAATTAGAAAAATATATACAATTGTTTTGATACATTTGTGAAATAGGTTTCACAGAACCTGATATTTTTTGTGCAAAATGCCTTAAATCACTTTATGTAGGGCTAATGCAATTGAATTTATTTCTGTATATAGCCTTTTGTAGTAAATACTTCGTATGCAACACTAGACGTTTCTTTCCACTGCAATCATATACAGCCTTATGATTATTAACTATAACAGAGAGACAATGAAAGCTCTGCTTTATAGCTGTGGATGCACTTGGTCTGCTTGTGGACTGAGAGCTTGCAAGCAAGAAGTGGTGACAGTGCCGAGAGCACCAAGACCTTCCTGATGGGCAATACCTACATTCCCTCAGTCCTTCACAACTGACTCTTTTTCCTCTCATGCCATCTGTCTTCATGAAAATGGGCTGTGACTTAGGGCCTCAGATCATCCAACCAAGCACTTCAGGGAGCACGTTGTCTTTGTAGATCTCTGCAGTTAGTCAGCAGAGGTGGGCACCTCCTTACCTGGGAAGGGGCTTACCTCTCTTCCCAGCACAGGCTGCCTGGGATGACAATTTCTACATTGTCATGTAGAAATCTCACTTAAGTGCCTGGAGGTAGATGCCCCTAGTGAGGTGAGGCTCCAAACTTCACCCAGGTTCTCTCCTGTGCTTCTTTTTGTTGGCTCGATGGTGCCTCTTCTTCATGCTAGGGCTGGAGAGAGGAGCCTGGAGAGGAATTCCACCTGGAGAAGTCACAGTACAATGACTTTGTTTCTGGGCCAAACCAACCCTGGTGTAACCAGATGTACAACCAACATGCATTCATTGTTCTGAATGCTGCCTGATGCTGTTATGTTTGTCTTCTTACTTGTAAGACATTGCAACCAGTCAAATATCCTAGTTTCAAACAGGAAAGCAGACTGACTTCAGTGCACATATGCAGAAGGGATGGAGCTCAAACAGTTTTTTTCTGAAATCCCAGATGTCTTTCCAAGGCTGGTAAAAGCAGTTCACAGGGTAAAGCCAGCTCAGACACTTAGCAAGGATTATGATGCACATGGCCAAAGGACAGAAAGCAAATTAATGCAGTGCCTCAAAGAGTAAGGAACTGCGATAAAGATACCCTTTGGGTTTAATTATTAAGGCACTTAGTTGTTTGTCAGTCTCAGCCCTTACTGCATCAGTGAAAGGAAAATACACATCTAAGAGGTCGGTAGAGAAAGCAAGGTTAATACCTACAGGTTAATGCTGACAAACCACTAACACACCTCTTAAAAATAGCTGAGTGGTATGACAGAAATAACTTATTAAGAGCTGAAAAATAATTAAGCACAGCTTCATCTGGATCCCCCTCCATCTCTTGAGGCTCCATAATGAGGAAATGATCTTTTGTTCCCCAGAATACTTCCTGGGGGGTTGGTACTTGACATGTGGCAGAAACCAGAAGCCCTAGCTGTGAAGCACCCATTTCAGTCCAATATTCTAGGCCTCCTGCTCTTCCACTTTGTTTTCCTTTTGCATTTCTGAGAATGGCATATGCACATAGTGCATGTGAGGATGCATCTCTCTCCCTGTATGCACATTTATCTGTGCATATACACACATATATGTATCTCCACAAATACAGCCACAGACCAGTAAATTTCAAGCATATATGCTCTAAGAGAGTATTGGAAAGGCTCCATTTACCACAATACTTGACACAGACCTAATGAGAAGAGTCCCAGGCAGGGATTTGTGTTTTAAGTATGTTTATACCTTGTGTCTCTATAAGCATAGTTGAAATTTTCTGAAAAAACTGGACAAGAGTGAGCCTGCAGAACTTAATTTGTCAACATCTGCTGCTGCTAGTAAGGAACACAAAAAACCCACAACTCTCCAGATAAAAACAGCATTTGGGGGCTTTACTGATATAAATTTCATTATTCCTTGGTTTCTATTTGAACACAAAAAAAAAACCTGCTGAAGCTCACCAAGCTTTTCAGAACCCCTACTTCCTTCCTTTCAGGCTACAATAATTATTAAATGATGACTTTAATACATTTATGGAAGTATGTTCTTTAAAAATAAGTTGGGTAAAACACTGATGATCAAAACCATCATCCTAGCTGGTGGGTTTTTTAAAAAGTAAATTCATAATGCATGGAAAGTGGCTCTTACTTCTAATGGTATCATCTGGCCCCCCCTAACTGATTACAGATTTATAATCATACTGCCACTGTCCATCACCCAAGAATGACATGACACAATACCCAATGGATTACCCCTGCAGCAACTGGGTCTTTTTCATTTCTTTCTTCTCCACATACTTTCCTCCAGGAAGTTTTGATTAGTAGAAATGCATTCAGATTTCCCTGTGGATAAAAAGAAGGGAAGTGTTTGACATTTTCCAGACAATCTCAGACAGTACTGCTCAGCCCATTGCTTTTCCATTTCCCCCTGAATCTTTACTAAGTCCAGTGCACAACAGCTAATGTGGTTTTCACAAAACAATGATCAGTAATGTAAATACCATTTCTTCCCTCAAGAATTATAATGAATTCTGTGTTTCTTAAGCTTGTTTCTTTCACAGTTTTTCATGTCGAGGATGTTAAAGATGATATTTGAAAATCACAGAACAGTTTGACCATAAACTGTTGTGTTTCTGTTCATTAGTAAGAAAAGTTTGACTGCAGAGATATTTTGTTGGCAGGGTTGTATTAACAGCCATTTACATATATATATATGTAAAGCTGCACCTGCTTCTTTCATATACCTTAAAATTACTACCAGATAATGAATGTCCTCCTATTAAACTCATTTTTCGTATTGCATCTTCCTGAAATATAGACATTAGAAGACCTTGCTGCTCAGCCAAGGCAATTTTGCCTGGTGCAATATTATGTTACTAGACAAAAGCATTTGAAAAAGCCATACATTTTATTTTCTAAATCAATACTTCTTTTGCTGCCTACTGAAAAATCCTTTTTTAGTGCTGACAACACTTCTGAGAGCTAGAATAGGATTGTAATATTCAGTAACAGACTGAAACAATAACTAGAATTCTTAAAGATTAATTTTATTTGCCCTGCCTTTTGCCTGCAAACATTACCCACATAATGCTTTTCAGACAGATTGTACCTTGTTAGTTTCCCTGCTTCATAGTATACAAATATTAATGAATATGTATTTCCATTGGCGACAGTGTAAGGCAAGTTATTTCTCTCATGGTGTTATTCTACTGTTTATTCATGTGCATATTTTAAATTTGCAATGGCTTGTTGGAAAGTCTTAATTGATTGTCACTGACTACTAGCCAGAGTTTTCTTTTGTTAGGACACCATTACATGAAATTTTGATCATTACATGAGAGTTCACTTCTGATTGTTAGATCTAAATTATATTCTTTTCAAGATCACGGCAAACTCCTTATCAATGAATCTCCACAAAAACATTGTGCTAAAAATGTCAGAAAACACCGTTTTTCCAATTGTCTTCATAAAAGAAATAAATAGATTTTCTCAGTTAGACGAGAAGATATATTGACCTTATATATGAATCTTGCCGTAACTGGCAAAGCATTAGAATATAGACCCATAGTTCACTAATTGTCTGTGGAGAGAGCAATAGCTCAGCTAAAAAATACCAGATTGCTTGTCAGGGAAGTCTTATTGATGCAACACACAAAGTCATTTGCAGACCATCTACTATAGGTATCCAGTTGAAAAAACTACTGTGCCAAGTGGCACCAAGAAAACAAAGAAGGAGTCAAACTCTCTGCTTCCCGGTGCCATGAGATCTCAGCTGTCTGTACAATCAACAGACAGAAAGAGGGAAACACATTCTTTCCACTGGCAGTCCCTGCATATACTGCATGTTGCTCTGACTTCTCTCTGTTGACAGTGAAGAGTATTCTTGGTCTGGGATCATGGCACAAAAAGCTGTGTGACTGATTCATCACCATCTTCAGCTTAGAAACCTTTAAATATATGCACAATGCCATAGTAGGTGGTTTGCACTCAGCCCATTAATCCAAGTACTAGAGACAGGTGATCTGAAGTAGTTATTTTTGGTGAGGTAACCATCCTCTAAGTGTGTGGATTAAGACTTCCCAATGTAACTCATATAAATTCAAAGTTAAGAAGTGTTCCAGCAAACTGGACAATGTAATTTATGCTGTGTGAGGACTATGCAATGGAGGATCAGAAACACCTTCCCCAGCCTCTCTGGTCCTCCTTCCAGTGAAGCTAGTGAGAGTTTGCCATTGGCTCCAGTACCAGGAGAAGCACATTAACAAGTCTGATACTAACGATTTAAATCTGTGTTTATATCCTCGGTATCTATCTCTCAAATAACACTGGTGACACTTACTAGTTCATAATTACAACAGAAATAAAGTGTGGGACTATCTTTTACACTGTTGCTTAATATTCAGTACTGTATGTATATATCTACTTGACACCTCAGTGAAGACTTTGACATGCCTTATTCATTCTAGTTATTTTTATGGTATTGGTTTTGTTAGATTGCTTTCCCCTATAAAGAATAAAACTATAACTGTTCTGACTTAAAATTGTCCAATTCATTTTTATCCAAGTTTTGTTAAATCTGAATCATGTTCATCAGTTCTTCTCATTCCCATCACCCTTTACTCACACTAGGAAGGCAATGTATATTGGTGGTTTGAAAACAGGTATTTGATATTCTCTGATGGACTACAATAAATATCTGAAGTAAGAACCTGCCTCATGTCTTGTGGTTTCTTGTCTGCAGAATGAAAAGTGCTCTCCGCAGACCAGCAGTGTTAATCTCATGATTGTCAGCTACTGGAGAATCATGAGGTAAAATGAATCTTTAAAATAACTTGTGAGGATTCATTTTACAGCATTCTTTCTCAGCTATATTTATGTGCCAGCCATATTGCCCTAAAATCTGTCAGAGAAGTGAAAAAACATCGTGGACATGTCCAAAGTCATGACATCTAATGATAAATTTCAGGCAGGAGTAATTTATTTATTCTTTTGCAAAAGGTGAGATCTTTCTATGTCTGTATATAAAATACTTCTAAAAATTATACTTGTTATTTTTACTTACTTATTAGTTTTAAGTTGATCATATTAAGAGCTAATTTAATGGTAGTATTTTATTGAAACTGTAGAACACCTTTTTTTTTCTCCTTTTTTTGCATAAGACTGCCCATGATCCAGGAGTCTTAAAAATGTAAATCAGTCTTGATCTTTAAGAAATGTGGGATCTGGCAGATTAGAGGGGTCTCTTTCTCCTTTCTAGTTTGGCTTATTCTAATTCCTTCAGTGGAGTCTAAGATTTCATACTGGGTTTTTAAACTGTCAGTGCAGCCTCTTTAAAATTCTGCTGTTGATTAGGTGTCAAGTTTAAGAGGTTTGTTCAGATGCCTACATATTGCTGTCTGGCATCACTTTAAGTTAGCCAAGGCATCTGCCCAGAGCCAGCAGATATGACACAGGACCTGCAGAGGCCCTGCATCCTTCCAGGCTGGCAATGAGCTGTCCAGATGGGATGGTCTCAAGAACCTTAAATTAAACTAAAGGCCTAAGTTTAGGCAAGAGAACCAATTTCCGAAATTTAGGTCAGCTGAATCCCACTCTAACCTGGTACAAACCTAGATTTGGGTGAACTAAATCTCACCTTGAGGAGGGGTTTAGTTGCCTAAATAGAGGCGATGTTGCCATTCTGAGTATGGCAGGGTTTGGTTCAGCTGCCAGCTGGATCTGTTGTATATCCTGTGTCTACATCTTATAGTCCCACTGCCTTGGATTTTCTAGGGTGTATCAAAGAGCACTGGACACTTTTGTGACCTCGTTGAGTCATAGCTTGCATTGCATTCAAGATATCTGTGTAGCTGGCAAATATGCAGGGCATCAAGAAATCCATGGCTTCCTGGGACAGCATCTGGAGCCAGTGCATGGCACGCCGAGCATCTCCAGTGGCACTGCATTACCTGCACTGGGTACCCACACCAGCTCTCTAAGACAGAGGAAGCCTGACACCTTCTGGGCGTGTCTGTCACTGAACTGAGAGAAATCAGCTCATTTTAAAAACGATTTCGTGAGGAAATTGCCTGGGTAGGGTTGGGAAATATACTCCTTTCTTTAGAGTGGTCTGCTGTGTTCCCCATCCTAGACCAAAACACTGAGTTTTCAAAGAGAAAAAAAAATACAGTGTTCAGCCTCTGAAGAAGGCTGAAGAATGATTTCCAGCTTCTAATAATTCAGTAGTATTCTTTATCTTATTAACACAAGGCAAACCATTCTGTGCATGTTTCCTGATGAGGTAAAAACAGTCACTTGTCATAGAAGAATTTAGTGAAATCAACAATTTAAAGTTCTGGTACTTCCTTGAAGAGACATTACCTGAATCAGTGCATAGAGTCTTCTGTGAATCATGGAAAATCTATCTCACAACTAATAACTTCTTTTAATTATTCTTCTTTTCCCATGCCCCTACGAGAAGATTCTGTTAATTAATAGTGCCTTGCTTTAAATCCTGCTGGAACAGAATGAAAATGTGAATTGCTAGGGATTTGATTCTGTTAAGTGTCAAAAACTTAGCTGCTTTTTCAAACGCCACTGAATCCTTTAGTCTAGAAATACTATCAAAACCATTTTCTCTGCCAGATATTTGTTTCATGACTGTATGAAACATTGCAAGTCTATTTCGATTCTTTTGTCTCATCAGAATTCAAATAAAATTCAAGGAGAATGGAATGTGAGAAAGTATTTTAAAATGTGAAAATACAACCATCTAACTGTTTGAAAACAACAGATTCTTTTATTTGAATGGCAAGTGAAGGTTCTGGTTGGTTCTTTTACAATTTAGAGATTATATTTGAACACCAGTCTTAGCACTGAAATTATATTGATATACTAAATTCTGAGGCTTTGCTGAATTTATTAGCACTCTCTTGGTTTAATACACTATTGAACCTAATATTACATTTGCATCTGTGAAATGCATATCCATTTGCCTGAATATTCGGATAGTATTGATGGCAAACATTAATAAATCCAATTGACTGTTGACATTAAACCATGGCCTAAGAAAATGTTTTCTGATGCATTGCTAAGCTCAGGCATACCAGAGAGCCATCAAATACAGATTCCCAGCTAATATAAAGAATGTGCAGGTGTCAAATACTTGCAATGCGATGTAAATGTAAAAACCTCCCCTAGGATTTGAATCTGCATGAGGAATGATGTTGTCTTATAAAGAGAAAGACAATGGCCCATTTCTGAGAAGCTCTGTGTGATGGATGATGCTCACTTCTGCCATCAGCTTCACCTGTCCAAGCCCAACCCACGAGAGGGAGCACAGGGCTGGGCAGCCCATGCAGCCAGGAGCTCTGGGGGCAGGGCAGTGAGGGAGCATGAGGGATAGGAGGGGCTTGGAGAAGACACCAGCCTACTGCAACGAGACATCTTTGATACTTATAGTTGCTTCAAATAAATTATTTTATGAGATAAGGCGCATGTGAGAAAGACGAGAGTAAAATGAAAGAAGTCCAAGAGCTAGAGAATACTGGAATTAGAGGGAATATTTGAGCTAAGTGCCAGGAAAAAAAATATCCTTAAAGTGAAACAGATAAAGATGCCTAGTCTGGCTCTTGATTTAATATTTGTGAGGAAGTTTCTCTTTTTTTTTTTGGTAAATGAGTATCTTCAATAATACATTTGTTCAGTTTTGATAGAGATATTAATTAATTTAAAACAATCAATAAATTCAATAAAATGATAAATACAGATGTAAAAACTTCTGTCTTTCAACTGTAACCCTGACTATGCTTAAAACAGCAGAGTATACACAATACAAATGGTTAGCACATGGGGCAACTCTTTGTGCTACTCAATTTATGACATTTCTTTAAAATACAGTCTAGGTTTAAGCATCTTTCTACTTTCCCCCACTGGAATGATTATTACTAGATTAGTTAGAGGAGGGTGAAATAGATATATTTGACAAGCAAGGCAGAAAGAGCCAAAAGGACAAGACAAGCAATGTGGAAGAGAGGAAAGAGACTCGAGAAGTCTCTAGAGGAACAAACAGAAGGGAAATCTCTGGGCACCTCCCAGCAGTCAACAGAACTGGGACAATCCTGCACTGCAATGCTAGAGATTCTGACTGCATTTTTTTCTTTCCCCAACTGTTGTGAAGCTTGGAAAACTCTGTTTCCCATTCAGTTACAGTGGCCCGAAATGTTGAAATATTTGAGGGACTCCTCCCTGAAACAATTTCAAAGATCTTTAACCATGCCACAGGCACAACTGAAAACTAAGGAATTCTATTCTAGGGCAGGCAGCTCCGCTACACATTCCATGAAATGTGGAAGGAAAAAAGTCTGACATTCCCTGGCTGCAAATTGAATTTACTGACATTTTTCAGGCAAAGGCAATATTCCAAGTAGTCATTTTGCTGTTCAATAAATTCCCATTCCCATTCAGTTTGCTCTGTAAAACCTTCCCCTACCTTGCTTCCAAATGAATTAAATCATGGAATACTAGAGAAAATAAGAGAAAGCAATTTTGTGAAGTGCTACTAGAGATGTGTTTTCCAGATAAAAACTACACCAATATTGAGAGACTGACAGCAACTAAAGCAAAAATGAGCATGAGACAGGCTGTTGTGATGAGCTGACACAAATTTGTCTGTCTGAATAACACAATTAAGTATACATCACAAAAACACAACTAGCAATCCCTAGACTGAGCTAAAAAATTTAGACATAGGCAAGACTGAAATGAAAAGTACCACCTTTTCCCTCCCTTTTCAATTTTAAGTAGAAATATACCTTTTATCTTTGTGTTTGTCTGTCCTAGCACAGCCACCAGGGTATACTTCTTTCTTACCAGCAGGTAGACATAGAGTAAATGAGCACTGGGCTCTGTAATCTCTCTCTACATGTGTCATGTTCCTGATCAAATATTTTTAGTTGGGGGGTTCATTTAAAAGCAACAAATTATATGTTGGAACAAATGCTCTCATTGCTTTTGCAAAATCAACTTGTCCTAAGATTACATGTGGAAAACGTTGGAGGAAAACAAAAAGAAGGGCTTTTCCTTCTGTTAAAAAATCCAGCTTTTTCTTTCCTCGGAAAGGGTTGTGCTTTGCCTTCACAAGTGGTACTTTTCAAAGCTCTGAGCTGAATTCTAAATCCATGGGGTTTGGCACACCGAGCAGGGGTGCAGATCTGCAGGAGAAACAGGCTTTCTGCAGCTCATCGGGGCTCCAGGCTTTTGGAGGAGGCACAGCCGCCTTGGGATGTGACGCGCATCCCAACAGCCCCGGAGCTGTTCTCAATGAAGCTGTTTGTTCTCAGCTCTGTGGACAGCCGTGCCGAGGGGACCAGTAAGAGCACAGCATGCCAAGCAGGAGTGCACCTGCTAACCATGAACCCGGCTGTTTACATCAGTCCTGAGGACTGTGAGTAGATTTGGTGTGCATCTGCAAGGGCTGAGCACACCGGTTCTGCTGACAGTGCCCTCGCCCTGCACTGCCAACTGCAGCAACACGGGGAGAAGCAGCTCTCTGGCAAGGTCTCCCCACCCTGAGCAATCACTGACCACATTATGGCAGCATGAAAGAGAGTGAAAAGATGTGCTTGTAAAAACCAGGCTGGAGTTTAGAAGCCTCTGGTAAAAATGAAAAAGAAACCCAGTGAAGAAGGCTTAATAAGCACTTTATCTGAAATTGGTGGCAAACGGCCCCAGCAAAGCCAGTCACCAGCCTTATTGCTGACAAGAACAGCTACTGAGCATTTAACACGTTTAGCAGCCTTTCAGTTAACTCAGGCAGAGGGGGCAACTGTGAAACTCTTACAGATACTTGAACAATAATGCCTCCACATAAATACGAAGCTGATGAAAGATGTTTTGATTAGAAGGCAGGGGAGGGAAAAAAAATAAAGAAACCTCAGGAGTTTCTTCTAAGCCAGAAATAAAAAAAATCTGGTAAGAGAGAGTATGGACTGTTGCGGTGGTTTGTGTCCCTAAAACCCTTTTCCCTAAAACCCCTACCCCCTTAGGAAGCCTTGGAAGGAGCCCAAGGGCAGGGACCCCTGGGGTGGAGTCTCTGATGGCATGCCCCAAAAGGGCTGAGCTTCTAGGGGGCTGGCTCCCCTTCCCCTATTTGTCCTATCACCTGCCACTCTCCCTCCGCTCTCCTCCCTGTGCTAGAAGGTTCTGTTGTATTCTATGTATTGTTGGTTTACTCCCATGTCATTCATCCTCACTCCTCCCTCTCCCTTTCTTCCAAGGTGTATTAACCTTGGAACCTCCCTAATTCCTCCCTTGGACCCTCACGTTATTGGCTATCCGGTTATGTTACAAGCTGATGTCGAGGGCTGTTCAACGCTCTCGGCATGAGACCCCTCAAGAGGAATAAAGGCTCTGTTTGTCTCTGCCGGGAGTCGCTCCATTTCTCCGCCGAATCGCTCGTGGTCAAGGAAAGATCCAAGAACCCACGCCCACCCTCTCAGCCCTCCTTCCCCCTGAGAGCTCGGGCTCCGAAGCTCCCACGTCTCCCCACTTGAAGGTTAGGGGTTTCGTGGTCATCAGGGAGGCGTAGGAGGACCCCTCTGAGAGGGCCCCGCGGAAGACCCCCGAGCGCAGACACCCCGGCTTCATCCCGGCCGGCGGTGCAGTTTTTTATTTTTTTATTTCTATAATGGACCAAACAGAGATGGATGGCAGGGAAACAGGCCTGGAAGCAGGGGTGCAGCAATGAAATCACCCAGTGAAGAAAGCTGCAAGGGAGATTTTGTGGCCTCACCACTGAGCATTCAAGCATTTGTCTCCCAGTCATAAATCCACATAACACAACTCACCATATCCAGAACAGACAGCTGAGCTCTCTGCTACACAACCACAGAAAATCAGGAGCCACAGAAGGAGATCCATGACAGGCAGAACCATGGTGCTGGAAAATATGTTTTTAATCTAGTCTGTGAGAAAGCTTGAGGACAGAGATAAGCGCTGGAGACCTTGTGACTGCCTCCTTTATTCAGGCACTTGGAAGTGCTGCCAAGGGCAATGACTGCAGTCCACCCGTATTTTCTTTACCTTCTGCCTGTTGAAGTTGCTCCAGGGTTCATTAGTTTGTCAACAGGCCAGAGAGAGCAAGGCAGTGAAGGGAGGAGAGATGACCAGGGATGGATTATGTGATGTGGAAGACACCTGACTGCTTATGTGCTCTCTACTGAAAAGCTTGGTGTGTTGAGGTTTCTGACTCTCACAGTCAGGTTTACTAGCTTTGTTACTATGCCGCAAAACCCATCTGTCATGGCTCAAGGACAAATAAGACCTCTGAAGTGGGAACACATGGCAATGGGAACATCATCATAAGTGCAGACAGGATCCATGAAGAAGCTTGGGATAGGCAAAGTAACTCAAACCTGTAGATTCTGCAGTTAGGTGATTAACTGGAGATTTCTTTTGACACTTCCTCCATACCCTGCTGGTCTTGGAGCATGGTATTGGATCCATACAGTGCAATGGTTTATATGTTCTTACTTTGAAGCCCAGTGTAGAGGTACTTTTACTGTCCATGGAAGAGAAGGTGAATGCCCCTTCGCAAGAAGCTGCTGTGTAAAAATGATGGAGAGCATTGGTACCATTTTGTCTGGCCACCCAGGTCTTGGAAAACCCAGTTTCAGTTAAAAAGCTCTGGATAATGAGTATCTGCTGTGTCTCAGCTGTAGGAGCACTGAAGCAGAGCGGATCACAGATGCAGCTTTGTTCATAACCTGACTTAGTGCAGGCACCTATGTGCAGGGCATGTCACTGGCTGCATGCACTGCACAATGGGGCACAGACAGGATTTCAGGAAAACAAGTGTCCTTCCTGGTAGCCCACATGCCTGTCTCTGTAAGTGTATAGCTTCACTACTAAATTCAGCTGACAGTTTTTCAATCTGCTTCCTTTCTTTCTCTTTTCTGCCATTATGAGCATAGGCACGTGTCTGCCCCAAAGAAAGTCAGAAATGGTATTGCAACTTACAATTTTACAATAATAGCAATGAGACATGGGAGCTTTACATCATATCTTTCCTAAATTGGGGCAGAATTGGAACGAATTCCATTTCAAGCATTTAGCTAAACAGACAGGAATGAGATTTAATTTCATTCAAAAGACAGGTTCTCACTAATTCCTTAAGAATATTTTCATGATAATCACTTTCACAAAGGCATAGGTCATGACTGACAGAGATGATGTGGCTTTCATCAGCTTACTACAGTGTCAAAATTTAGGCACCTAATCTACTGGGTGACTCAGAAAGAGGCTTTAGCTGCCCATGGATCCAGTACAGCCAGGTGAGAGAGCAATTAACTAGTGACCAGAGAGCATTAAACTCCTCAGAAGGATGATCCACACAAAAGCCCTACGTGCAAAGCTGAAAGCTGCATGGGTCTAGCTAACAAAAAAGGCTGAAGAAGGGCTGGTTTTGAGCACTTCTTCTCCAGAGCTCAAACATCTCGTTTGTAGCTGTCACACACTCCTGTGTGATTCAGGGCATTTTCTCAGAAGAAAGCAGCAATTCATTAGGAATTATTTTAAAGGGGGGCAGGGGTGATGATGATTACACCCATCTCAGCTTGAAGCCATTCAGCAGTGCACCTCCCATCTGTTAGCAAAGCACCTTGAGTAAAAAGCAACCACAAAGACAGATGTGCTTATCCCTCATCGTTCCTCCCTGTGCTGGGCTGTGTGGCTGTTTAGTTATGAATGTGAAGGGGAAAAGTGAAGGGCAAAAGTGGACCGTGGGCACCAGCTGAGGTTAAGCTTTGCACTGACGTATAGGATGAAAACCTCAGGGTTTACTGGGCTATGTGGAGATTGGGGATATTATGTTTTCAGCATTCTTTCCCTCAGTTTAGGCATCTTTGGGAGCCTTTGAGCATCCCTCTTCATCCCACCCCAGCAGCCTATGGACTACTTATGAAACAAGAGACAGTAGATATTTAATAACATCTGCATAAACCAGCAACAGAAAGTGCTTCTTCTGTAGTTTGGGATGAATGGAATATTAAAACATGTAAAACCAACCTTTACAATCAGACTTGTTGCAGGGTATCTTCCATCCGTTCTTCAAAGTGCCTGTGGTCAATTTTCTTTCTTTTTAAGCATTATAAACAAAGTTAACCTGTACTTCTTTCCTTCACCAAAGGCACAACTTTTCTTGGTTGCTAGAACAATACTGTACTTTTTTGAGGAAGAAAAAGAGCTTTCTGGTCACCAGTAATTTTCCAGAAAGCCACGAGAGGGCAGGTTGTGCTCTCGAGACAGCTGCAGATTTTTATAGGCATCTGTTCAGTCCACTCACAGTCTTAAAGCCCTAATTACAAACTAAGCTCCAGCCAGTGAAAAGAGGAATGAATGCACGGGTCTTTGACCCTCGTACTTGTTATGTGCATAGCATCAATCTAATGCCCTCATTGCTTTTCTTCTGGAAAGGAAAATACCTTTCCACTCAGTTTACATGTGAGACGAGAACAACTCTCCTTTGCTTTACCCACAGGCTCTTAGGCAAAATCTGTTCTAACAAGTGAGCTGCTGTGCTACTTTTTTTACATTTCTCCCCTCTTTCTCTCCTTCCTCTAGCCCACTGCCACTGTTACTTGCCCATAACCAGGGCAGCTTGCACAGCAAACCCTGGGGACAGCAGCATCCAAACCTCCAAGCTGATGAAGCTAGTTGAGTACCCTGTGACCCCAAGGAAGATTCTCATCCATCCTTGGAAACAGCAATCTAGAGTGCCTCCTAAACTTTGGCATCCACATCCCATGAAGGACAAAAGTGTGTCAATCTCCATACAATAGCAGCTCTCTAAATTAATGTTTAGCATGAACTGGTGCATGTTCCAGGTTGTTCAGCCTGGAGAAGAGAAGGCTACAGGGAGACCTTGTTGCAGTCTTTCAATATTCAAACGGGGCTTATGTGAAAGATGGGGACAAAATTTTTAGTGGGGCCTGTTGTAATAGGACAAGGGGTAATGGTTTCAAAGTAAAAGAGGGTAGATTTAGACTAAGGACATAAGGAATAACTTATTACAATGAGGATGGTGAAACACTGTCACTGGTTGCCCAGAGAGGTGGTGGACACTCCATCTCAGCAAACATTCAAAGTCAGGTTAAACAGGGCTCTGAGCAACCTAGTCTAGTTAAAGATGTTCCTGATCATTGCAGAGGAGCTGCACTAGATGATCTGGACCATCTTCTGTAATTCTACATGAAGACCCATAGTCTTGTAGTGCTGGAAAACAGCTGACAACTCCTTGAGAAATGCACATGGAGAACTCAGACCTAGCTACATTCTGACACTGATCAGGGTCAACTAATGTGATACGTGTAAGCTAGATATCTAGAGACCTCATCTGCTGTCTTTAGCAGCAGATAACACTGGCCCCTAAATAACAAAAGCCCCCAAAAGGCAGCCTGAGTTGGGAACTAAAGTAGTGAGCTGAGCTGCTGTACAAAAAGTGCTTCAACCTTTGACATCTTGGGCATAATCCAGGAACAAGTGCACTGGGATCCCCCAAAAGCACCAGAAAACAGAAGAAATGGAGCGAAGGCTATCTGAATGTGTGGTGAGCAAATCACAACTTTGTTTGCCCCCAAATGTCTGCATTTTAGAGGTTTCGTGAGTTACAGATATTCAAAGCTATGTATGAAAACCATCTTCTTTCTCGTCCACACAGGTGGTATAGAGCAGGCCTAAAAGAAATGCCAGAAACTGTTACTAACTGAATTTTTTTGTTCAAGGCTACAAAAGCACAGGTTTTATAAGACTCGAGACCTCACAATACACAAAGTCTGAATACTCCATTAATGTAATATAGCAATCACCGAAGCTGACAAGATCTGTTCAAGACGTCATTTGCTATGTAAAATAAACTGTTTCAAGAGAGAACCACATGAATGGGCTTCAAATCTATGTCTTAATAAAGAAATATGTAGGGAATGTATAAAAGAATATTTAGGATGGTGTCTAGCAACTGTCACATCCAAACCTGATTCCCCATCTGCACACTTGAGTAATGCAGGCTATCTTAGTCTTGTTACCTTGAGTCCTGCATCCCAGATTTTGGAAATTTGGAAGTTTAAGCCTAGATTCATAGAACAGCACATCAGAGACTAAAAAGTTAAGTCCCACTTCCAACTTCTGTCCAAGGTCCCTAACACAGAGGTAAAACACAAGTGTGTATCTAGGTGTCAGGGAAATCCTGCTCTAAAATTTTCAGAGAATTGGAGTTTTGGAGTTTACCTGGTGTTACTAATATCAACTTTATTGGAAATAACATATAGAATTGATCACATTTCTGAAACAAACTATAACCAGGGTGTTCCTATAATATTTTGTCAAACCGCATGAAACATTTTGAACCTTAAAACAATACTATGTTATTCAGAGTATTTATTGATAACTGCAAAATTATATGTTATTCAAATACACATGTAGAATTAGTAACTTTCAGCACATCTTAATGCTGCTAAGTGAAATCAAGAACACGTTGAGGTGAAAAATTATCTTGGTTATTCAAGTTTGTTTTCTCCTATTTGGATTCTTAGCTGTCTTGGTAAAAATCTATAGAGGATGATTTACAGGTGTCACACACTCCAGATAGCATTTAGTAATAAGAAAAATCTAGTACCCAGAGACTTCACACATTACAATTCACAAGATAATGGGAAAAACCTGAATGAGAACAATTTTGTCAGCTGCCAAAGGAGTGGTGATAAAGTCTCAGCTAAGATCTCAGTAAGGCAATCAAGGTCACTTCCTACAAGAGCAAGCAAAGAAAGAAAGTGAGGGCACTAGGCCTCTCCCATATACTTTTTGGGGCTGAAGCTCACGTTCATCAGTGGTTCAAAACCTCTTCTGTGCCTCCGGTGCTGGAAAAGTACAAGCAGCAGAACAAGCACAGCCAGAGCTATAAGTGCTCCTCCAATTGTGGATCCAACCATGACAGCCCATGCTTGGGTTTCTTCAAGGGAATCTGGAAATATGAAACAACTGAAGTGAGGGCAGCCCATAATTCAATTTTGCAAATCACACTGAAGACATAATATTTCCTACAGGCTGATAATTATGATTACTTGTGCAGCTAAGTGAGCCACTGGCCACAGGCAAAGCTCACAACACGTCACAGCTGAGACACATACCAGAGCTGGAGATTATTCCTGCCAGAGAAGTCTACAGCTGAATTTAAACTTCAACAATTCATACAAATTAATGTGTCGGGAATGGGAAAGATTAACATAGACAAGAGAAAAAGACCATTCTTTCATCTAATTTGGCCAAAATTGTGAATGATTTAAGCAATTCTTTCTATAGTGACATTTCAAGACAGCTGCTTCCAAGCTATTTTGGTCAATAGAAAACCCTCAAATTTTCCTAAAGACCACAAAGCAGCCTATTGTCAAACTTTTGACTGAAAACACTCCTTATTGTGGTTCTGGTGACCAGCTCCAGATCATATCTGCTGATTTTGAACCACTTCTGAAGAACCACTGTCTTCGAAGATAATATTGCTTATTCCTATAATAACACTGCTCCACTTGACTGAATTTTTGTGTTTTAATTTATACTTTCTGAAGCAAAAATTGCCTGCTCTTCTTTTATGAAGAATGCTACATGCACTGAGATGGCAGTAATCACATTTGACTAAACAATCACCAAAAAAACCTTTCAAGAGGACTGCACATATGTAAAAGTTATCTAGAGATACGGGTTAGAGGAGACAGATGGCTAAGGGAGATGTCACACTGACTATAAAAGCAACTAAAAGTCTTGTGCCCCAATTGCAGTCTTCAAGAAGGTTCAATGCAATCATTCAAAAAATTAGTAAAGCCCCAAAATGAATTGTTTACCTCTTTCAAGTAAGAACCAGCAATATATTAATATATGTTTATTTTTAATGTGATTACCTGAAGTACAATTAGCAAGTGATTCTTTTAGATGGAAGAGAAGGGTTTGGATATAAAAGCTTTATTATCTGAACATAGGTCACACAGACAGGGATAGAAACACCCCTTCACAGTGAGCTAACAATTTATTAAGGTGAGAGTTGAGAAGCAGCAGAGTCACAAGCTGCCCATGTTCCACTCTGGGTGCCTCATGCTGAAGGGGCATAAACATTTTCAAAGCAGGAGAGAGGGGACAGTAGTCCAAAGGAAGGAAAACTTAAACTCCATAAGAGGGGAAGTTTCAATTTTCAGGGAAAATTCTGGGGATGCCCCTGAGAAAAGCACTGCAGAAGCAGCTAGCATGCCTCCACAAATCAGGGCTCCCCTGCATGAATGCAGCCTGAGGACAAAGGTTTCAATCTTTTGCAGTCTACAGACCTTTAAACAGTCTCCACAGATCAAAACCACAGATATATGGTAAGCATTTAGAATAAATTCCTGCCCACACAGGTTAGATAAGCACCTTATGCCTCTCAAAGTAACACTGGAGAAAGAAACTGTTCAGATTTAATCTCTGGAAAAGCAGCTGAAGCATGATTTTCATGTAGTTCTTACTCTCCTGCCTTTTACAAATATTTTAATATCTTGTTGCAAAAATTGGATTTTGTGCATAAATACTTTGCTTTCTTGCTCTTTTGTCTTTGTCTGATTTGTGTCAAAGGAAATTTCAAATGAATAGACAAACACTAAAGCACAGCTATAGACATGAAAAATCTTTAAAATTGGGGGTTTACAACAAAAAACACCCAGGTACATCTCTCCAGGTACCCAAATATTAATGTTGGGTGGTGAGCAGACGAATTGACCATCGTGTTTTGTGAAAGGGTCCTTATTTTAGATACGCCTGTGCCATGTGAGCTGTCTCATCACTTGGCCAGGAGCAGCATCCTGGGACATACCTGGCAGGTCGATGGCGTAGGTGTAGCCGAGCTGCTCTGCAGTTTGGAAGAGCTCGTCGTTGGTCACCGGAGGGAAGAAAGGGACCATGTTATAGAGCCGGTTGTGCCCGATGGGGGCCAGCTCCTCAGGCCAAGCCTGGTTGGGGGGCTTGAAACGCTTCATCCACTCATCAAAGATGGCATCAGTAAAGGAGTGGAGGACCTGCAAATCCAGGTATGGGCACACACATTTATTAAGCTCTTTCAGAAATCAACCACCTCTAAAACACTCAACAGACATGCAAGCTAGAGCTTTTGGAAGAGTGAGAAGAGGGTAATCTAATTCAGATGGGATTTACAGAATGGGAAACCAGGAAAGCTCATGAGAAGACTAAACTGATCTTCCATGTGGGACATTTTGCTTTATACACCCTTGTTGCTGCTTGTTCACAATAAGATCTTTCTCCGGACAGTTTAACATCAGCTGAGATCAAATGAGTAGGTGAATCTTCTCAGGTGAGGAACCACTAAGCTCATTCAGGTGAATGTGCCTCTCAAAATTATTTTAATCTTTCTCATCTCTGAACAAGTATGGAAAGGTGCAGGCAATTTGACTACATCACGCTCATTTTAGAGCCTGTGCACCACCTCCACAGCTCCAGGTGCCCATGAATTTGTTCAGGTGAGTTTTTAGATCTAAAATTAACTAATGCAGGAAAGTTGTTTCAGACAGCTATTACAAATGTCTGAAACTAATTTCTGATGCACTCGTGTTTTTTAATTACAACCCTGGAAAAAAACTTGGAAAATATCCTATGGAAAATAATCTTTTGTGCAAAACTGCAGCATAGTGAAATGAATTTCACTGCGTAAGAAAGAAAGTGATGTAGAAATTGAAGAATTATTAAGGAAACAATCTGAAGAACCACTACATAAGTATTTGGACTAATTTCTCCAGAAAAAAAAAATTAAAAACTTAAAATAAAGGTAAGAAAGAAATGTATCTACATAATAATAGATATAATATATAAAGAATTTATATATGTAATGCAAACACTGTGGTTTAATCTAACGAAGAGGAAAATAAAATTGCATTAATTTATTAGGGGAGAGCAATGTATAAGCAGAGTCAGCTACTGGCTTTTTATTTGCTGTTTGTGGTGCTCATGGCAGTGAAGCATTATTCCAATGCATCAGTGAAATTGCATTCTTTCTATTTCCCAAGAGACCCTGACATTAGATGGACTTCCTTTTAGCTTGTAAATTTTGAAACAAAGAAACAAACCACTCAGTCTACTGCTTTAACATAATTAGCCCCACTTTCACCTTACCTTGTTGCTGTAAAATTGTGTGATATAAGGCATTAAATGTAGATATCACCTAATGAAATGATTCAGGGCAGCATGACTTGGAATAATGGCTCTTCTCCCTAAAATCCTATTTTATCTTTTACAAATTACCCTGAGATTTTTTTCCTTTTTGTTCAACCTTTATGCAGATATGGCAGTGTTCAAAAAAAGATAAAGGATTCATCTTTTTCTATTAACTAATTTTTTGGGAATTCACTTTACTTGTTCTGCAAATCTCTGGTGAGAAAGGTACCTTTGAGCCTCAGCCATTGTCAGTCACGCTGGGATTAAAAGACATACCACAAAGATGGGATCATTGGCAGCTGAGTGAGGGAGAGCACTGGTCCCGTTCAGGAAAGAGTGAACCAGATTATGAAGGCTCAGCATCGGCAAGTCAAGGGCTCCATCTGGTTTATCAAAGCCCTCCAGCGCATTCCTGTGGATGGGTTAAAGCACCGTCAAGTAACCACATTTTGCTGACAAATGTGCTCGTAAAAAAAGCCAGTGACCAGGCAGCTCTAGAGAAGCTGAAGGACAAACCTGAAACTGAAACTGGAATTGCGGAAAAAGGGGGGCCTGTCGAACTCCTGCAGGGACAGGCACCTCTTGACATCTTCCACGGTGGGCAGCTGATCGCTGGAGCCCCGGGGTGGCCTCCGCTGCAGCAACCCTTCGTCAGTGCCATTGCACAGCGTGACCAGGCGGTTGTAGTCATCCAAACTGAGCACGGAACACAGACAGGCACAGGTCAGAGGAAGGTGATCACTTGTTTGTTGGCTTTTGCTCATGCAGTATAGAGGCCTCGGCTACACGTGTGAGAGAGCAGAGGTTTGGGATGGACACCCGGGGCAGCTCAGTTCACCTCCCATGGCCTGGGAGATGAAGTTATTGCAGGACTGTTACCGTGACATGGCTTCCTGTGGCTCTGCATCGTCTCTGGATCATCAGTCATTTAGACCAAGAGTTACTAGGTTCATTGTCCACAGAGAGAGGATGCTTTAGAAAAAGCAAGCACAACTTCCATCGTGCCCTCTCCACTCACAAGGACTTTGGAAGAAGTTTTTGTCAGGCAATGTAAAACAAGTTTTCAATTTTGAATTAACCAACTTTCAGTCCTGAGTAAGGACTATTTAACTCTTAACAAAATTAAGGGAAACATGAGCTGAGAAAATGCAAGAAATGGCAGAAAACATGTTTTCACTTTCCTTCCCTCATCCCCTTTAGAAGAAAACCAATAGCAATGTATTGCATCCTCTTTTTTCAGGGCCTTCAAGAACAACCTGCTGTTGCAGGCATTACCCAGTAACTAGCTGGGAGCAAATCCTTTATAACAGAGAGAGAAAAAGGGAAGGAGAAGGAGAAAATCAATGTAACATTTGTGAAACAAAAAAAAAATCTGTTCTATTCAGTGTCAAATGAAACAGCATTTTCAGAAACTTCTGAAGTAAACAAAAGCTCTTCTCATTTTAACCTTGATAAGGCAAAAGTTTAGTCACTTCAGTTTTCAAGAAAACAACCAAAGCCCTACATATCCTTGAGAAAATGTGGGGGCAAGACTTAAAGCCAGCTGCTGCTTAAAGCTGGAATTTCAAATATCTCTTTAGGTATCCAGAAAAAGAGACTCTTTTGAAAAACCCTGAGCTTTCGGTCAGCCTCTGTCTGGCTAACTTCACACTGCCCTTGAGCTGAGAGAAGAATGATGTATGGGTATTGTAACCAACAGCATTTTATGTCACTGCGCCCCAATCCTGCATCTGTATCCCCCGTCAAAGCCCTGCTCTCACACAAGTCAGCACATTCCCAGAGGGAGTTGGGAGCAAGCTCCTGGCTGGCTCTGTGTTGTTTTTCATGTGAAATCTCAGATACTTCAAAATCAATCCCTAAACTGCATTAAATATATCAGAGTTAAGGTCTCATCCAAAACAAGGTAGAAGACTTTTCAGCCTATCTCTAGCTTCCTATATGCCAAAACAGTTTTCTTTTTCTGCTGCTGAGATCAGTTGGGTGTTTGTTATAGAGAACCAACACACAGGCATTTCATTTTCAGAAAGATACGTGCCAATATGGAAACTCTTCAGACTTTTGGCAGCCATAAGTTGGCTAAATCAACTGAAATCCTGTCCTAGAAGAAATCATCTTTAAAAAATGCAGTTCCCCAATACGAGAGAGAATGTTTACACAGAACCATCTACACATAAACTGATGGCAATTTCCAGTTTTAAAGAAGATGTCTTGGCTCCTTTCCTGCCACTCACTCACACCAAGAGAGCAGCCCATGCTGTCAATGCTGAATGACAAGGGTTTGCCCATATGTGAGCTTGCCCTGGATATTCTCCTACCTGTTACAAACTACTTGCCACCGGGAGAACCTGGAGCTCAGGCTGATCAAGCCTGGGTCCTCGGGCTGTGATGCCCCAAAGAGCTGGTCCGTGCAGATGTCACACTCATTCCTGCCCGTGGCAAAGTTCCAGTATGGCAGCGCAAAGGACTCGTTGCCCATCAGACGCTGCAAGGGACAGAAATGCATTAGCTGGGAATCACCTCCAAAGCAAAGAGAAAGAAAGGGACTCCTTCCAGCTTTTTGACTGGATGTTTGACTGAATATTCTTCTTTTCATTCTGCACTTCATCTACCTGCATTTCACAGTGCCACTCCAGCTCCTTCCAAAAGATCGTGGCATTAAATCAGTCTAAGCAAAGACATTGTCACTAGTTTCCCTACTGTGGGACTGCACTTCTTTTGGCCGTGTTAGGCTTTCTGCCAACTCAAAGACCAGGCAGGAGAGCAGGAGCAGAGATGAACTGAGCCTTAAGCAAGTAAGAGGCTTTGAGTGATGTAAGTGGGTAATGGGTAAAACTGTGCATGTGGTTGGCTTTCGTTCCAGAAAAGTGGCCCTGGGGAGGAATCAGAACTTGTGTTAATAGGGGAGTACAGTGCATTTGATTGTGCTTGCTTGCCAGATACGATTTCACACAAGCAAGATCCTGCAGCTATTTTGATAAGAAACCCTTTTCATTAGAGATTTGTAAGGCTGAAATACAGCAACATTGCTAATATAGAAGTCATGCAAATACAAATGAGTCCATGCTTCTGCAACTGACTCTTATGCATGTTAACATATATTTATTTAAAAAGCATATTGCTAAATATATGTATGTATTAAATTTATAATATACCATATTTAAAGGGAGTAATATTTAGATCTGGTTTCACTGGAATGGTATCTTCAACATCAGCCAACAATATCTGTTATCAAATTTTACATGAAGGCGTTGCTTCAGTTTTATTAATAAATACTGTTACTTCACATCTTCCATCCTCTGTTGTGGAGATGAAGGGAAAAAATCTCCACAATAGCCTTCACATCACTGTTCACAGTGAGAAGCCATTCAGTCCTCAGCACTCAGAAAGCACTAATTTCACTCAAAACCAAAAAAAAAAAAAAAAAATCAGTGAGCAAATACTCCTGGGAGTTTGGGTGAGAAACTATCCTAGGAAGTAGCTTACTCTTGGCTGGGTCAACGAAGTGACAGAGCAAAAGGGAGAAGCTGTGCAAAGAAAAGGAAAGGCTGTTGAGCTAACCTGCAGTTCCCTCTCCAGCCACAGCAAGTGGTATCTGTGCCAAGTAACGAAGGCAGGTCCTTGGTGGGAGAAATCAATGCCTTTGAAGGGGCGGCCAGGACCTACAAAGGGAAGATAAAATAAGCATTTCGGCATCAAATGAGGCTGGAAAGAAAGACAGCACCTTCTTTTATTGCCTGGAGTGGAGTTAAACAAGAACGTTCAGCCCTGCATCTTTGAGAAGAGTGCAAACATCAGAAGTTCCATCACTTACTTGGGACAAGTGAAACAAACTCCTCTGTGGATATTTGCTTCCATGCTTATCAAAACTTCACATTCCCTAAAAAGCTGGATATTGTGAAGATTTCTTCTCACTTTAGTGGATTTTGATTTTCAAAAGCAGTTTTGCTTTCTAAAACCCTGTCTCCTTGCTAGTATGTGCATTATCTCATTCTCTTGCTCAGCTGCAGGACTTACACCATGTATCTATCAAGAGAACCTCAGTATTTTCCATGCCAAAAGTAATCCAGAATCCTTTGCCAACTTTCTTCAATTTCTGCTTGTTATTTCTTGTGTTGTGCTTTTGCTGGGTGAGAAGTGAGAGGCTTCAAACCACATATGGATTTATCACTGTAGAAATGTTCAACCCACATATGCATTTATTTACCATTGCAGCAGCACTAGAAGTTTCCCCTTTCCCTTTCCACATGACTGTCCTGTCCCCTGAAGGACCTTTGTTCTCGCTAGGCCAGAGGCTGCTTCCTTCAGCCCTGCAAAGTGGAACTGTGTCAGAGGGGCAGTCAGAATGAAACCCACTGCAGAGCAGCAGTCACCCTCCAGCAAGGAGATAGATATGGGCTGTTCAGTTTGCACATGGGACTGCCAGGTAGAAAAACCATATTGCTTGGTGCTCCTTCTACAAGAAGTAGGCTTTGTGAAATGGAGCTGGTGTAGGTACTTCTGTCTAGAAAAGCAATGAAGCCTAGGAATCTGGATTTGGGGGAGAGCATGGGGTGAGATACCCAAACCTCTAAGCTATGTTGGTTTTAAAAAGTGACTGTGGTTAGTCACGCAAATACCATCCTTAGTGACTTGCTGAAGGCCACAGAAAGCAGTAGCACTCTGGTCCCAAATATCTCTGCATGGTATGTGGCTTCACCACGGCAGAGCCCCTTTCCCATTGCCACTGCATCTACCTTGTCCTGTGGACTGGGAACATCTTTTTGAAGTCAGTGGCTGCCTGACCGCATTTCAGTTTGCTCAAGTGAAGGCTGTGCATTTCTCCCTGTCAGATTGAAGATGCACCAGGAGTGCAAATGGTGTGCTCCAGCTACCATGGGGTGGGGGTACCAGACCACACCAGGCCCAAAGGACATCTTCCTTAGGTACTGATGGCCACCAGCTTCTCACCACCAGCAGTTTTGCTCCACAGCTCTTTGCCTTCTACTGGGACTCACTGCTTGATGAAGCAGCACAGCTGTGTTAAACACACACCTTTGTTCAGCAGTGGTACTTTCACCTTTTTCTGTACCTGCAAAACCCATTGGAAAAGAAAAGCACTAACCCAATAGCGTGTCTCTGACTGAGTAGTAATGAAGCCAAACAAAGTAGTTATAAATACTACAGTTGGCAATCTGCGGTTCCTCTCCGCTTGGACCAAGCAGGCTCCTCCAGTGCTGGGTTGCAATAACATAGTCCGGGTGAATGGTTGTCTTGGCACGGTCTAGAGCATCAAAGAACTGCTCTCTCTCCTCTGCTGTCAGGGAGTGGATGTCCTTCCTGACAACTGCTGGCTTCCTCCTGTTGCATTCAGGGCCGGTCCAGCCAAACTTGCATTCACCACAGTTGTAGCCACTGAAGTTTCCTGGATCAAGAGGGAACAATCAGTCAGGACATAATGAATCTGGGGGAAACTAACAGTGAAATGCAGAAGAATGAAGAATTAGTGCTCTTCTTCCCCAGAGATGCCAGTTCCTGGAAAGGACAGCAGCTGAGCAGACTGGCAGCTTTGCCAACTGACTAACCAGAAGGATGGCTGGCTCGAATCCCAGAGCCACAGCAGGGCCAAGAATCACACTCAAGCCAGTTGGGGAAGTGCTGGGTAATGGGCTTGACGCCCTGAGGTGCTCAGAGCTCTGCAAAGCCCTCAGGCACGTGAGGACTCTCACTGAAAAGAGAGCTGAGCAATTGAGGTTAAGCCAGTGATGAAGTGCTTTGCTCGATTGGCTCTTAAGTACTCCTCCACTTCCAGGATCAAACCCAAAACGGGGTCAGTTCACATGGATGCTTAAGCGCAGGAAAAAAAACCCTAAACAAAACAGTTCTCTTAAGGACAAAACTTATGTGAAACTAGTGCCTCTTAACAGTGTACCTGGGGCCCAACACAAACCAGGACAAGCACCAGGGTTGCTGCTGGTCACGCGTTAAGCATTATTAAATAGTGCTGCAATAACAGCCTGAGAAACACTGCAGTACTGTCGTTCCCTGCTGGCATCACCCCTAAGGCAAGTAATCAGGTCCGCTCTAGGATATTAGCTCAGACTCTCTGATGAGATGGAAGAGCCCAGGAAAGCAGAGCTTGCTTTAAGTGTGACCTCCTCCATGCTGTGGCAGACAGCTGGCAGCAGAAAGTCCCTACTGCATCTGGCTCCCCCGTTCCTGGGGGAGACAGGGAACTGCCAGCCATTCCCGCAGTATGCACCTGCCCCCTGCCTGTGTGCTGGCAGGCTGCAGCAGTGTAGGACATGTGGCACTGCTGCCAGGGCCAGGAGGAAGCAGAATGGCAACCAGGGTTCCTCTGGGATCTCCAACGCTGTTCTCAAAAATCTGCACTGACTCCTTAACCCCTCCTAAACCTCCCCTCCAACTCCCCACACACTCACTCCACAACAACCATGAAAATTGTTTTCCAAAATGCCACAAAACCTCACTGCTCACCACACATATTGGTGCTGCTAGATCCAGGACTAACACAGGGATGAGGAAGGGTCTTATGAAATGTTCCCAGATGGGCAGATGTCCCTAGGCTGTAGGTTTGAGCCTGTGACCAGAACAACAATTAACATTAAAGCAAGATTTCAGATTGTCAGGGGCTACAGGGCTTATTACCAAATTCAAAGACCTCCAAGGTTACAAGGGCTGTTACCAACAAGGCTCTGAAGCTTATGTCTAGCTTTTAGGGTAAGGGCTGCTGAAGTGTAAACATCTGTGACAGACTCCTGTGAGACCTGCCAAGAAGATAAGAGGACTCTTACTGTACAGTTGGAACAACTGCAGGTTGGTTATGGTCACTTCAGAGCCCCTGAGATCTCTAAGTTTACAGGTTATCATGAAGCTGAGGATCAGTGCTAAGGTTAGGGACCACAAGCATGAAGACTTCAGTGAGGTTTTGGATCATGCACATACTGATGGCATCCTATGAGGACAATTTCCAGATGTATGGCTTACATTTTGTCATGATGCAAGTAGAAGCAGCTGGGTTCAGCTATCATATTCCAATCATGAGGGAAGGCACCCAAAGCCAGGGGTCTGCATTGGCTAAAAGGGATGAAGACATACACCAGAAAAAGCAAGTAGGTTACAGTTATATGGAACAAAGCAGATTGCATGGATTGTATGGATGTGGGGGGGTAAGAAACGTGGAAGATTTATTTGATCACAGTATCCTCAGGGTCCCTTCAGAACAGCACAATTACTGTAATCATTCAGTGTACTCCATGGTCCGTGTCTTGCTCATTCTTCATGACTCAGCCTAGCTATTAGGGCCCATCACATACTCCAGCCTGAACTGACCAGATGACAAATATAAGGAATATCTTGCAACATTGCCTAATTAGGCCGTGTATACTGCTCAAGTTTCAGTCATGGACCATGAACTTCTGGAAAGCATCTGTTGACCCCAATCCTTAAGAGAAGGAGGAAAAATCAGGAATTAACCATGAAAAGACCTGTCAATGACCTCTTTTGAGACTGGCAGTTATTTCTCCAGTCATTTAAAGGACCCTTCTACTCACAGTGCTGAATAAGCATCTCATTCAAATACAGCGCTAACAGAACAAAAGTCAGTGCAGGACCAAATTTGTGCTGTCTGGGCTGGTACCTCAAGACACTCTTGGTCACTTGTTGAGGCTCTGATGGTACCTATTCCTCTCGTAGGAAGGGCCCTTTGAATTCTATGCAGGTCTTGATGCCTGAAATCATCTTATCAGACAATATCTGTGTTTTAGGTATACTCTATATACCTCCTCAGGCTCTGAGAAGAAAGTTGCAAAAGCCTGACATGATGAGTTATCTTCATGGGAAGAAAATTTTTCTCCAATGGTATGTATCTGGAGCCAGGTGGACCAATGACTTCTCACCTGTTTCTCTTGGGCAGGTGTTAATTATATCCAATTGATGCTCAGCAGGATTTTCTCCCTTGACCACCCAAGGAAGCTTATCATTCACACCATTTCTAAAATACAAATTAAACAGTGCCAAGGCAGAACACAACTGTTTATATTGTTAAAGTGCTAGAAAAAGCCTTGGTGGGGTTGGAGTTTGCACAATCCAGGAACCATTCCAAACAGGCAGTTTGCACATAACATTCACTTGGACAATAAGACACCTTAATAGCAGAAATGTGCACTGTTCCACGTCCCTTTAAATGAGCATATTTAATTTCTGCTACCTTATGTTGCCTACCATTGTGTTACACAGGTAGCACAGCTCTGGATGCCTAATAAATACCACATGTCATGCCACTTAAAGCCAGTGTGCAGACAACCAACCAGTATATTAAACCGAGTGGAAAAAAAACAAAAAATGCTAATATACATCGAGCCACAGTCACCAGCATTGTAAGAGCATCAGATCTAATTCAAATCCCATGCAGCTGTGAACTTCTTAGCATTCTCCCAGAAATGGTTTTGCATACGGCATCAAGCAGAGTACAGCCCAGGGAAACTTTCTGAAAATCATGCTTAAGGATGCCTTTCACTTACTGTTTTATCACTGGTATATTTAGATTAAAAAAACTGCAAGGAGAAAGAGAAATCCAAGAGATTTAAAGAGACAAGGGGAGCAGCCAGCTCAGAAAAAATAAGGCTGAAGGAAAGGACACTACATTCTGCTCACGTAACTTGGGATCCAGTCCTGCAAATATCAAATACCAGTGCTTCTCTCTACTTGAACAAGCAAATTAATGTCTGCCTATGCAGACCATGTCTGTCTCCACTGCTCTTCAATTTACTCCCAGGTTTTGATGCTCTAATTACTTTAACTGCATAAATATTGGTGTATTCCTATGTGCTTCAATGTTCTTCTGACCCAGGATCTGTGTCTGTACGTGATACCTGACTTAAGTTTTGGAGTATATAAGAACCTTTGAGATAAAAAAAAGTGCATCCAATTTTTTTTCTTTTTTTGCAAACCATCTGGAAAAGTCCTTTCACACAAGCATTTGAAATCCAGTCAAAAAAAGAGATAAAAATCAATGTATACTCTAAAGCCTATTGTTATTATTTTTAGGAGTTTCAGTAACACCATGTATCCATTTAAGTTATCTGCCACTACCTCTTTGTTTCTAGTTGATAACTGCACTGGAAAATTTAATGTCTTTGGCTGAAAATCTCTGCAGTGCTGCCTTCTCAGATTGATCTGGGCTTTTTTGGTAGTGAGAGCCAAGGTATATTTTAGACAAAAGAATTCAGGTTGTTCTGAGAATCAGACCAAAGGAAAGAAGTTTATTCTTCTCATGTTAGAAAATTCAAACAACTTAATGTTTTCAACAAGAAATCCCAGGCTTCATTTGAAATGTGCCTAGGAAGAGACTTCAGTGCCTGGGACATGCCTTTTGCCCAGCTCCTTGCAGGTGCCATCTCCTGCCAGCCCTGCACAGAAGTCTGGGCTGAGGCTGCAGTTCCTGCTCATTTCAACTCCCTTTCTGCCAAGGCTGTTGCTGAGAAAGGGTCTTGTCACCCTGAGCTCACCTTCCTGCTCACTGCCTCCTGCCAGCATCAGGGAAGTGGTCTCATTAGAACCTCATCCCTTTGGCCAGGTTAGCCTTCAGGCACCTCTCCTCCCAGATACATTTCACCTCCAGCACAAAAACTCAGGAGCCCATGGAAAGTCACAGTGAGAAGGAGTAGCTGGAGATGAGGAGGAAAAGAATGGGATGGCCTCTTTGGTGGTTGTACAGACACATTTTGGATCAGTAAGACATAGATTTAGGTAACAAACCTGGAAAACACCCTAGCCTGACATCTGGAGACTTCCAGTATATAGGGCTAAGTCATGCTGCAAAGTACTAGTCCATGAGGAATAAATCTTCAAACAACGCACACTGATCCAGGTTCACTGCACCATCATTAGCAGTGATAGGGGTTTGAGAGCAGCACTGAAAGGTCCAAAACCCTGTGGGGAAAGGGGATTGCTGGCTACAGGGACAACTCCACAGACAAAGAGGGAAACACAAAAGTTAACACGAGAGAAAACATTTTTTTCGACCCTGCTGCTCTGAAACAGTACAAATAGTAACGTGAATATGGAAGAATTTTTAGGGAAATGGTAACATTTGAAGCCTTCTTGATGCCTTATACCACCAGGAATGTGTCTGACCTTTGGAGCAAGGTTAGCAGACCCCTCCATCCCCACCCCCTCCCCCCAGCACCCATCTCACCTGTGCACCGACAGCTCTGGTTGAAG
Source organism: Drymodes brunneopygia (assembly GCA_013400955.1). Lineage (NCBI taxonomy): Eukaryota > Metazoa > Chordata > Aves > Passeriformes > Petroicidae > Drymodes > Drymodes brunneopygia. Next base: position 128,375 of record VZTZ01043734.1, read on the forward strand.
AACTTGAGGGGCCATCGCTCCCGGTCATCCACATTTTGGAGAGTGTAGGGGCCACTCCAGGGCTGAGTGTCTGCCTGCACCCCCTCACACCGTCCCCTGCCCTGCAGGGACCCGCAGATATTGCCTGGCTCTGTCCCCAGGGGCGGGCAGCAGCGTTTCAGGCGAAGGGCTTCCACCGTCATGCAGACACGGGGAAACTGTGCCTGTGCCTGTGGGGGACAGCAGCAGCTCAGATAGCCCAGCCCAGCCCAGAAGAGCCACCTCAGGGCTCCCATTACAGCTGGGATCTGCCTCCCTGCTGAACCTGAGTGCACAGAGCTGGGAGATCTCTACTGTGGGATAACCTGGCCTCACCACAGCCCCATGCCCCAGCCAGCCGGGATAATTACTCTTGCTGCTGAGGATGCTGGTGTTGGGTGTTTGTTTAATCCCAGCCTCTAATTGCCTTGAATGCAGTTCAAAAGACGGGTGCTTTGACTCTGTGGTGCCTGCCCAGCAGCCACGGCTTTGAGCAGGGTTTATATAGAGGTTGGGAGAATCCCTCATTAGAGGGATTAACACAGCACAAAATCCTCGTGTTCTGCACATGACATCAAGGGCAGAAAAAATGCCAGTGTGAAAGCAAGTTCTGCAGGCTCTGGCAGCCTGTCAGGAGAGTGAATGCCTCAGATTTATTTCTTCAAGTCTTTTAAAATCTTTGAGAAATTGATGGTCGTGTTTTAACTGAGGTGGTTGGAGAAACACATTTATTCTTTTAATCAAAACCCTATAAACAGATGATAAATACAAGACAAAACCTCTTCTCTTTTAGTTCATTCACTGCAAGACAATACTTTCCATTAAAGCAGTAGCAGTGGAAAACTAAGTGGAAGTGCAGATGATAGAGATGCACCATTATCAAAAATTAATAAGTGTGGTAGTATAAATTTGGGATGGAGATTCCATCTGCCTGCTGCCAAGCTTCTGTGCAAGCAGGAGAGGGTTTCCTTCCTAATAACCTTTTTGTAAGAAAAATTAATTATTTAATTGTTTTTAAAGAGCAAATGGTCCTTATTTGCTCTGTAATCCTTTCCCCATCATTACACCAGAGGTTGCTGTAGAGGTGGTCTGGCTGTTAGATGTTCAGAACTGTCACAGCTGAGCATTTATTACCCACCTGGCAGAGAGAGTCTGTGAGATCAATACACACACCAGACATCCACTTAAGTGGTTCTGTTCAGTACACTGGCAAAAATATCTTTAAAAAGCTGCTAGTATGCATCAGTTCTTGCCTTCAGTGCAACTCCTGGAGCAATAAAATTAATAAACAAAAATAAAGTAGTGATAAATGATTCTGAGTCTGAAGCAACAGCTACTAGTTCAGGTCCACATACTAAAAAAAACTGGCAACTCCCCCTGCTTCCCTGAAAGCTTTCAATACCTTCCCCCTCCACCTTCGCCAGCTCTGTTGTTTAGCCATTTTTATAAGCATGTATAATGAAAAAAGCCATGGTTGTGTCTGTGCTATTCAATACTTCCATGGATGTTCAACCTCACCATTCTGCCACAAGAAGTTTTTTATTTATGCAGCAAATTATTGCCATCATGTAGCTAAAGAGTTCATCCACACTGTCAGCACTGTCATCAGCACTTCTAGGTTCTCAGATCTTTATATCAAAAACTTATTGTTGGACGACAAACTGAAATATGATTCTACCTCATTGATGAAGTGAATTAGCAATACCATGTATACTGAAATGGGTTTCAACTCACCTCACTTTGGATTTGATTTACCTGGAACTGACTTTTGTCTGCTGCTCTTGACACAATGTGTGAACAAGACAGAAAGTGTGGATAGTTGCTCAAAAAATACGTTGAGGAGCTATAACCTCAGGAGCTACAAATGGAAGCACTGGCTCAAAAATCCTCTGAACAACACTCTTCCCCATCCTACTCAGCACCCAAATACATCTCTCTGGTGTGTGAAGGATGTGTCTTTGAGGCTGCTAGACAATGTCTTGTACCAAAGTTACCCACATACTATCTGAAAGAAATTAAAGTGAACATTCACTTACCAGCATCACCAAAATGAAATCAAAACATACAGATAGGATTCAGCTAACCAATGAAACCCCTGAACTGATGGGTCTATATGCAAAATTATGTGTCCAAGAAGCCATTATAATCAGAGCTGGCTCAATTCAGACACTGATAGGAAGGTTCCTACTGCTATTTGAGACCCTATATGAGACAGAAAGAGTTAGCACAGAGAAAGGTGAGGTACTGAGGGAGGCAAGATAAGGTAAGGCAAGAAAAGGGGCTTTTAATGTAGTACATGAGGAAGGAGAAATCTGCTGTTTTCAGAGAAACTGGAGTGTGGAGAAAAGGAACAGCAGGTAGAGGATGATGTGGAAACCAGTGTGCAGGGGAAAGAAAACTGTGAATAGAAGAGTGGCACATAAGTAGCTTTTATTTTTATTACTTCCCTCCATCACAACCATGTAATTTTACAAAACTGGGAGCATACTACAGCATGCAGTCCTGGCATAGATGTAGCACTGGTCTCTGGTCCTCAGTATGCATTAGCATTTTAGGAGAGCCTTCCCTGGCTGAGGGGGAGCACCCAGACAAACGGAAAAAAGGATGGACAGATCCCACATCCTGGCGTCACTGTGTCGCCAGCAATGGTGGTTGTTTGCTGCTGCATGACATGCCATGAGGAACACACTGAACAAAATTACAAAAAGACAGTTGTCTTTCAATTAGCCATTGGGAAAATAGCAGGCACAGTTTGTTCCTTAGTGCATCGCTGCTGAGAAGTTCCTCTGTTTTTCCCATGCAGTTACACTTAAATAAAGGGGCTGTTGTTGGGGCTGCACAGAATCAGCACTATCCCAGTTTACAAATTAGCATCCTGAAAGACTTTCTGTTTACTACAGACTTTCACTATGTCTTGAAAAATGAGTAGTGCTGTGTGTTGGTACTACTGCTTTAAACTATCAAAGGACTTTTCTGGCAGCAAATCTGAGCACGTGAGCCATGCCAATGATACAAATTGTGATTGCACTGCTTACCTACATGCACTGGGCTTGTATGCCACAGTTTGGCAGATGGCAAGCTATGGGGGTGGCCTCTTTGAGAAGCTTCTAGAAACTTCCCCCATGTCCACGACAGCCAATGCCAGCTGGCTCGAAGATGGACCCACCACTGGCCAAGGCTGAGCCCATCAGCGAAGGTGGTAGCACCTTGGGGATAACAGATTTAAAAGGTAAAAACAAATTACTGTATAATGGCAACTGCAGATGGAGAGAGGAGACAAAATATGTGAGAGGAACAGCCCTTCAGACACCAAGGTCAGAGAAGAAGGAGGGGCGGGAGGTGATTCAGGTACAAGAACAGAGACTCCCCTGCAGCCCCTGGTGAAGCCCATGGTGAGGCAGCTGTGCCCCTGCAGCCCATGGAGGTCAACAGGGGACCAGAGACCCACTGGCAGCCTGGGGAGAGCTCCCCACCAGAGCAGGTGGATGCCTGAAGGAGGCTGTGAACTTTTGGGAAGTAGGCTCCATGGCAGGACCCGTGGAGCGAGGAGCCTGTGCTGTAGCAGGCTTGCTGGCAGGACCTGTGACCCTGCAGGGACCCACACTAGAGCAATCTGTTCCTGCATGACTGTACCTGTGGGAAGGACTCGTACTGGAGAAGTTCATGGAGGGCTGTCCCCTGTGGGAGGCACCTCAGGCAGAAGCAGGGGCAGACTGAGGAGTCCTCCTGAAGAGAAAGGAACAGAAGAGCCATGACAGACTGACCACAGCCCTCATTTGCTGTCTCCCTGCACTGCTGGTGGGGAGAAATTGGGAGGGAAGTTAAGCCCAGGAAGGGGGGAGATATGAGGAGAAGGTGTTTGCAAGACTTTATTTTATTTTTCATTACCCACTCTGAGTTGACTGGTAATATATTATACTAATTTCCCTGAGTCTGTTGTGCAATAATAATTGGTGAATATTCTCTCCCTGCCCCTATCTCAACCCACAAGCCTTGCTCTGTATTCTCTCTCCCCCATGCAGCTGAGGAGGGCAGTGACAGAGTAGCTTTGAAGGATATCTGGCATCCAGCAAGGGCCAACCCATCACACTACACATCTGAACTACTGGATCAGGCTACCACACCTGAAACTGTGTTCAATTTTTTAGTTACAATATCTAGGATTTACACTGAAAGTACAGGAAAACAGTATTTCAGCTACCTTGTAGTACGGATGCACACATAGGGTCATCCCCAATAGAAAACTTCTCAGCTGGTCATCAAAGGCTGGCATATAAATATATCCATATACCAACGCATTTTTGGGATAAATACATTCACATATTTTTGTGGCAAGAGAGGAAATAAAGAAAAAGAATACTCAAAGGTACAAGCAAAGAAATCACTAAACACAATTCACACAAGTAATACAGAATTCCTAAGTAGTAAGTAGGCAGCAAGTTCACATTTTTTTTCTCAAAGACACTATTGTTTCTCAGGTTCCTTCTACTGTACTCAAGCACAGATTAGTATCAAGACAGAAAAGTATTTAGCCTTTGGAATTTTGGCAAGAATTTTGGTCAAAATAAAGCATTCTACATATAAACTTGTGTGGAAACTTGTGTATTAAGAGAGAGACTAAATAAATTACATGATAATTCATAATGACTCTAGAGGTAACAAGAAGAAAGGTAATTTCATAAGGAAACCTGCAGCAGAGGCATTCAGACACCTGTGCATGTTCTAGGTTTCCTGAATCTCCTGGCAAATTTATGTCTTTGGGATCTTTCAACACAAGCTACTGCCCTGTCACCACCTTACCCTTTGTCTCCCTGTCCAGTATGTGGAAGAATGAGGCCAAAGTCTGGGAATGTCAGAGAGGTCTGAAGATCTCATGACCCTGCTGTTGCACAGAAACCCTCCTCATATGAACAGGCTCATCATCTCCTGGCTTCTCATATTTAAGTTATTTATCCAATCGTTTTCTAATACATGGAATTATTTTCCTGAAAACCAATTTATATGCTACAATATGTCCACACATAGTTAGAAGAGCAGAGCAACTCAGAGAAGAACAATCTGCTCTGCTTTCATGGAAAATACACCAGATGAATGGAGGCAGGAGCTAAACCTAAGCTAAAGACAGTTTTATGGTCTTACATGAGTTTTCTTTGCTCAAAAACCATAAGGCTGCTGTAATGGTATCCTACCAGTCTGGATGCTGGATTACTCAAGCTCTCCTAGTGTCACCAATTTCACATGTCATCTTTTTATGGATTTACTTGTAGGCCTCATTGCAACAGAGAACAAAATTTATCTCACTTGATGTTAGACATCTCTTCAATACTGATATCCACACTTAACCAGTCACTCAGGGTTTCCTTTGTAGGATACTCTCTTAATGGAGAGAAATAGCTGGGTTTAGGGTGCAATTCACTTGGCCTGTTTTCTGTACTCACATTAAGAGGGGATGAACTGCACCACACAAGGCCTAACCTCAATTTATTTATTTCTTGTAAAGGGAGCCCTGGTTTCAGTGGTAGGTACTCAATATGCATGAGAGGGCTACATTTAGACTGGATTCTTCATAGATTCTTCATGCATTACTCACTAGGCCTTGTGGTCCAGCTGAACTCACCTCCCAGAAGTCTGGAGCTGACTGCAGCGGGAATTCCTCATTACTTAAAGACACACACACACCTTCTAAAGCTCTGAATTTNGGCTGTGAACTTTGGGGAAGTAGGCTCCATGGCAGGACCCGTGGAGCGAGGAGCCTGTGCTGTAGCAGGCTTGCTGGCAGGACCTGTGACCCTGCAGGGACCCACACTAGAGCAATCTGTTCCTGCATGACTGTACCTGTGGGAAGGACTCGTACTGGAGAAGTTCATGGAGGGCTGTCCCCTGTGGGAGGCACCTCAGGCAGAAGCAGGGGCAGACTGAGGAGTCCTCCTGAAGAGAAAGGAACAGAAGAGCCATGACAGACTGACCACAGCCCTCATTTGCTGTCTCCCTGCACTGCTGGTGGGGAGAAATTGGGAGGGAAGTTAAGCCCAGGAAGGGGGGAGATATGAGGAGAAGGTGTTTGCAAGACTTTATTTTATTTTTCATTACCCACTCTGAGTTGACTGGTAATATATTATACTAATTTCCCTGAGTCTGTTGTGCAATAATAATTGGTGAATATTCTCTCCCTGCCCCTATCTCAACCCACAAGCCTTGCTCTGTATTCTCTCTCCCCCATGCAGCTGAGGAGGGCAGTGACAGAGTAGCTTTGAAGGATATCTGGCATCCAGCAAGGGCCAACCCATCACACTACACATCTGAACTACTGGATCAGGCTACCACACCTGAAACTGTGTTCAATTTTTTAGTTACAATATCTAGGATTTACACTGAAAGTACAGGAAAACAGTATTTCAGCTACCTTGTAGTACGGATGCACACATAGGGTCATCCCCAATAGAAAACTTCTCAGCTGGTCATCAAAGGCTGGCATATAAATATATCCATATACCAACGCATTTTTGGGATAAATACATTCACATATTTTTGTGGCAAGAGAGGAAATAAAGAAAAAGAATACTCAAAGGTACAAGCAAAGAAATCACTAAACACAATTCACACAAGTAATACAGAATTCCTAAGTAGTAAGTAGGCAGCAAGTTCACATTTTTTTTCTCAAAGACACTATTGTTTCTCAGGTTCCTTCTACTGTACTCAAGCACAGATTAGTATCAAGACAGAAAAGTATTTAGCCTTTGGAATTTTGGCAAGAATTTTGGTCAAAATAAAGCATTCTACATATAAACTTGTGTGGAAACTTGTGTATTAAGAGAGAGACTAAATAAATTACATGATAATTCATAATGACTCTAGAGGTAACAAGAAGAAAGGTAATTTCATAAGGAAACCTGCAGCAGAGGCATTCAGACACCTGTGCATGTTTTAGGTTTCCTGAATCTCCTGGCAAATTTATGTCTTTGGGATCTTTCAACACAAGCTACTGCCCTGTCACCACCTTACCCTTTGTCTCCCTGTCCAGTATGTGGAAGAATGAGGCCAAAGTCTGGGAATGTCAGAGAGGTCTGAAGATCTCATGACCCTGCTGTTGCACAGAAACCCTCCTCATATGAACAGGCTCATCATCTCCTGGCTTCTCATATTTAAGTTATTTATCCAATCGTTTTCTAATACATGGAATTATTTTCCTGAAAACCAATTTATATGCTACAATATGTCCACACATAGTTAGAAGAGCAGAGCAACTCAGAGAAGAACAATCTGCTCTGCTTTCATGGAAAATACACCAGATGAATGGAGGCAGGAGCTAAACCTAAGCTAAAGACAGTTTTATGGTCTTACATGAGTTTTCTTTGCTCAAAAACCATAAGGCTGCTGTAATGGTATCCTACCAGTCTGGATGCTGGATTACTCAAGCTCTCCTAGTGTCACCAATTTCACATGTCATCTTTTTATGGATTTACTTGTAGGCCTCATTGCAACAGAGAACAAAATTTATCTCACTTGATGTTAGACATCTCTTCAATACTGATATCCACACTTAACCAGTCACTCAGGGTTTCCTTTGTAGGATACTCTCTTAATGGAGAGAAATAGCTGGGTTTAGGGTGCAATTCACTTGGCCTGTTTTCTGTACTCACATTAAGAGGGGATGAACTGCACCACACAAGGCCTAACCTCAATTTATTTATTTCTTGTAAAGGGAGCCCTGGTTTCAGTGGTAGGTACTCAATATGCATGAGAGGGCTACATTTAGACTGGATTCTTCATAGATTCTTCATGCATTACTCACTAGGCCTTGTGGTCCAGCTGAACTCACCTCCCAGAAGTCTGGAGCTGACTGCAGCGGGAATTCCTCATTACTTAAAGACACACACACACCTTCTAAAGCTCTGAATTTGCTGGTACATTGCTCCTGCCCTCCCCAAGGACACGTGCCAGCTGAAGCAGGTACTCTGCACAACTTGCACGGGAAGGTCCTACACTCATACACTGCTTTAGTACAGCACATGCCACTGTCAACTCTGCTAGATCTTTCCACAGCCTTAAATAAACATTATTTGCAGACACATTTTTACACTTGTAAGTCAGGTGTTGCCTTGCTGTGGTTTTATTTATTTCTGTCTGAGATGATTGAGCACTTCCATTTCTTTTGTAAGATCTTTCTTTCATCCTACTCCCTCATTCAAGATGTCTGAGAAACTTCTTCAGTGATCATGACAGATCATCATTTGGTTTATGAGACTCAGTACTCTGTCACTTTCTAACTAAACATGCACACTTTTTCCAGCGTCCATATTATGTACGAACATGGATATAAGCTTAAGCTATTTATAATTCAGATAAACACAATGCTGACTGGCAGATTAAACTGCTACTGTGGTGACCACCTACCCAAAGACAGCTTTATCTTCAGAAGTATTTCATCAGCTTCTAGCCTGGGCTTACTATAAAGGCAGCCATAGGATACAAACTATGATTCACTTAAGGAAGCCAGAATCTGGAAGGTTAGAGAATTAAATCTCAGTTATCCTGACATTCACCAATACTCTGTGAAGGGAAAGAAGCACCTCCACAACACACCCCATTTTCAGACAGGCGTCTTGGCAAGGTGTTCTGTCCTAATTTCTCTACCTTGATCTTAAAAGGAGGTGAGGGAGACTAGTTTGAATTCATACACTGAAATTCTAAATGTCACTGAAATCAGATGAATGTCACTAAATGGTTGTGGTAGGGGAGAACCTGATCTACTTAGAGTAGATTTACACAAGTTTACAAAATATGAACTCTCTCATCTCAACAATTCAGCTATGCAACAAATTGCCCCTGTCACAGGGGAAGAAATACAAAGAAGGAAACCCAGATCTGACTGTGTATCACATTTTAAAAATTGGAAAGATAGGACAAGCACAGTATTTGAAACAATATCAGAAATTATAGAGTCATAGTATAGTTTGGGTTGGAACCTTACACTCAGCTTTCCAGAGCCTGTTTCAGAAGACATTTTTCTCTCATAATTTTTATTCAAAATACTAATGCTACTACTTACTCAAATAAAAAATATAAAATGGAACAAAATATATTCATCCCGCATGTCATGTGGTCTAAATTCCAAGAACATTGTTGGACAAAGTAATGAATGCTCCCTTGCTTTAAGCAAGAGGATGCGTGTACATTAAAACAAAAAATATAATGTTTCCCCTGGGGTTCACTGAGGAATAAAGATAGCATTGATGACCATAGCAGGCTATGGTTTCACTTAACTGCCCCAAATTTGCCTTGTTAACTGTACCATAAACTTTCTAGTTCTACGTTACAATGGAACATGAGTCCTATATTCCTGGAAAACCAGGAAGTAGGAACTCTGGAATATATCACTGGAAAATAAAGCCAAAAATGGGGGGAGAAAAAAAAAACAAACAGCAACCCAAAGCTCCCATGGAATGGGATCAGAAAAAGGTTCCTTAAATGAGGTTCCTGAGCAGAACTCAAACAAAATAAAGCTTTCCTAAACTGCTCACTCATACAGGGTAGGAGAAATAAAAGACTTTAATGTAAACTATTGGATTCTAGAAATGCATCATCAGCTGAAAATTTTGTTGTCTTTTTAACCGCATTTATTTCCCAGAAAATTGAAAAACACCATACTAGTTCTTCTACACGATCAGAAACCAAATAGACTATAACTAAGATTTGTTATTAAAACATAAAAAAACCTAAATGTGACTCCTGACTCATGCTTTCTAAACCCCTTGTATCTGTCACACTATGTAACCAAATGAGATTTGTCAGATGTCTGTAAACAGTGAGGGAGACAAAGTCAGAAATCTAGCAGTCAAGAGACAGAAACAAATCTTTTCTACTAAACAAACCCAATTTTTAATCCAAAGTGAAGAAATTTTACTGCTGAGAGGTAGACAAGACCATAACAAATACCATGTGCAGAAATTCCTTCAGGGACAAGGAGGAGACTTTTTAAATTAGGTAGATGTGTAGCTTGGGGAACATGTAGGAAAAAGAGGAGCATTTCACGCAAGGAACACCTGAACTTGAGCCTACGGGAAACGCCAGGTGGAACTTTGTCCCACCACTATCAGAAATTCCAAATAGAGGTAATTCACAGTAAAGCTTTAAGCTTCTTCATTATATGTCATGTTCTGTGACTGCAAGTTGTTGCAGCCTGCGGCAGAGCTAGATGTGGGGTATGCCTCTCTCTGATCCTCTCCTTCTGCCTCAGTTTTCATTCACTTAAAACAGGAGCCAAGGATGGCCATGGAAAAAGCATGTGAACCAAATCCACGAGATTTTGAATCTTTGCCTAAGGCTGAAAACAAGTGGTAAGGTTTTTTTTCCTCTGAATCCCTGCGAGGTATCAACTTCAGTATTTGATGGACGTTTTAAAAAGCATATGAAAGTATATCTGTAATAGCAGAGAAGCTTCCCAGTTGCAGAGAAGGAACTTTGTGACTAAATCATAAAGGCCTAGTTAGACAGCCTGTATTTGTGTCCTAGCAGGGCGTTCATCTTGAGGGAAGAAGCGAATAGAAAAATAAATGGAAATGTCTGCTGGCAAGAGGAGGCCTAGAGTGCAGCAAAAAAAGATTGCGTAAAGAAGGTACAGATGAATGAAGAAATGCCTGAATATTCTGTGACAAGCAATAAAGCAGCAACACTTGAGGTTATTTTCACAGAACCTGCCAAATCACATTAGAAATCTGCATCAAGCCCACAAAATCAAACAGACAGAAGTTAAAAATTTCCAGAATTGACGTTATCTCAATTTAATTTTATCCTCTTCTTGCACATAAGACTTCAGGCCTTACTCAGTGTGTGCAATCTAAATCCCACACCAAACAAAAATGAGATTTTCTTCTTAGTGTCCCCATGGCTACCACCGTTAGTATTTCAGTGCTCCACAAAATTTCTATTTAACATCCCAAAATCTCTGAGAATAGAATGCCTTTACAGGTAATATTATCTTTCTCTTTAAAACAGAAATTTCAGACACTGCCACAGCACATATTTGACATAGATCCATGTGCCTGACTACTCCTGCTAAAACTCAAACACTTTGAGGGGGTGAGGGTGACCCACACCTTTCCTGGTCTTCAAGGAACTCAGAGGCAGAGGGGACCAAACCTCCAGAGCAGCACTGGTGGGGTATGGCCAGACCACTGCATGAAAGCAGTCTTGGGGCCACATCCAGGCCCCCCAGCTGAGCCACACCAGCTGGCTGCTGTCTCCACTGTGTCCAGCTCTTCCCTCCATAGCAAATGATCTTGGGCAGAGCTGTGTCTCAGGGTGCCAGTGCACAAGCCAAGCAGAGAGTCACAGGTCTGCCACCCTTTTATTCAGCAGTGTGGAAAAGGTAAAAAAATAAGCAGCCATTCTCTTTTCTTGCCTCTTTGATCACATATCTGCAGGAAATTAATACCCTCCTAATTCATCCCCAAAGCACCATAAAAGTCTTTGATGAATAACTGAACACTTTTAGCAAAAAAAAAAAAAAAACCTCAGAGAAGTTGTAAGTGATCATTTTACTATTTCCTTCTATCCCTGAGTACTCAAGTGTGCAGTCTTAATGTTATTTCAAAACCTTAAAAAGTTTTTAGGAAAAATAGTAATTTAAGCAGTTATACTACCCCTTATCTGTCTTATTAGTAGGGATCTAAGTAACACTACCCTTGCTTTGTACTAATAGGGTATTCTTCTGTAGCGAGTGTTCCTTGTATTGGACAAGTAATTCAGTATCAATGCTTGATGTGAAGCTGAAAAGGACCACTGACACCTTTGCACGAACAGATGAAAGATGTTGAACAGAGAAGTAAGGGAGATGCTTTACTGCTGTGTTTTGAACTGGTGACATCAATATTGAAAGTCCTTTTTCTGTATATTGTTCTAGTGTCAGCTTATTAAAAAGGCTACCAAAAAATTAGCCAAAAGCAGGAGGAAATGTCTTAAAGACTCAAGGAATTTAATTTCTTTAGCTTACCAAAATAAAGCTGGGTGCTGACTGGACAGTTTTGTGATGACCAAATGCCAGGTACCAGGAAAGATCTCTGATGGAACAGAGAAAAGGTTTAACAGAGGGCAGATCCAGATTAAAAATATATATTTGGGAAAATTGCAACAAATTACCAAAGACAACCAATGAACTGTCCACCTCTTCATGTCTTCAAATCAAAACTAGACACCTTCCTTAAAAATATGCTTCAGAAAATCCAAATTATTTTTCTCAAATTACAAGTAAAAAAAGGAGCAGGAAGAAACAGATGAACGGTAAAGACTAGGTGACATTAATGACGAGATTTCCTGGCCTCGAAGCTATTCCTTTGGCTTTCTATGGAGTAAAGCAGTTTCAGCCATCAATTGACAGTAGAGGAATAGTGAGGTCAGGGAATTTTGAACTGGGCTCCAGATTTTGTCAAGAAGCAACCTCTAATCCTTCTGTCCCTGTCCCAGTCCCCTGAAGCCACTACACTGTGACTCCCTGTCCCTTCCGTCCCAGTCATGCCCCCCCTCACGCAGTTTCACTTTCTTTTCTCTCGTCCCTCCCGCCGTCATCAGTGGGAGATAGCGACGGGCAGAGGAGGGGCCGGGAGTGAAGCTCGCTGCTTTCATTTCTTCCATCCGATATAAAAAGCTTAACCTTAGAGGAGCTGAAAAGGGACACGGGAAGGCAGGGCACGCTGCGGTAGGAGCAGCACGCTCGGTACGAGGCCGGCAAGGCGATTCAATGTACTGCACAAGGCCCCGGGGCAGCCGGGCCGGCTCCTACAGCGCACGGAGCCCGCGGGCTCGCCCGGCAGCGGCGTCCGCTCGCCACCTCCCGGGAAAGGCGAGAAAAACGAGGAACGCGGTTCTGCCGAAACCCGGGATCGAACCAGGGACCTTTAGATCTTCAGTCTAACGCTCTCCCAACTGAGCTATTTCGGCCGCCGTGCTACCGAGTAATAGTGAGATACCACTAATCCATTCTTCCATGCCCGCCGCCCGGTCGTTCCCATTTCAACGCCTGAACAAGATAGATGGTACTAGCCCTGCGGCGCTGGATGCCACAAAGGAGTCAATGATGGGTCTTTGCAAACAAAATTATGCCGTAAGCCAAGGACAAATCAGCGGTAACACAAAATTATGCAAAATATACAAACATCTATGCACAACACACACGTCAGGATGAAGGTATTTTGGCAGTGGCTCCCTGAATTATTGAAGGGAGGTAAGAGGAACTAGAACATTGTATGGGACTCAGGAGCAATAAATTGGCAGTATTTTAGCTTCAGTTTACAGGCACTTTATTTCAAAGCCTGACAAATTGTGTGCAGAGATGATGGTGTCACAAAGATACATAAACAGGAAGGGTACCTGCACCTTCTTGTGTCCATGCTCTTGTTGGGAGATGCATGTGCCACTGGAGAGGCTCCCTGTGTCCACACAAATCACAAATCCTGACTAAGCAGGGTTATAAGAAAAATAATTTTCATTCACGTTGTTGATTAGGCATTGATTTCAACGGGGAACTGCTTGCACACTCCTGTGCCTACAGGGAAAAGGTAGAGGATGCATCTGAGTACCCACGTGAGTGCCTGTGGTGGGCACTGACATCTCAAGTTTGTATTAATTTGCACAGCTCACGGTCTAGGAAAAGGCACCTGGGAGGGCATCTCCTACTCACACTTTCTGCACACTGTGAGGGGAAAGAGGCTGCTTTGCAAAAGTGTCTACTGCTGCTCCCTTCTGTTAGCAAAAAGAAACTCCAGACTCTCTTCCGTAGTACTAGAGGAATTTAACAAATCCCTCCTTTTTCAAGTGGGGAAGAAGCAGCCTCAGCCCAAGCCAGCCAGGTAAAGATTTGGTGACATAAATCACCATGTTTCCTTTTATTTTCAGAGTGTGTTTTTCCTCACATTGTCCCACATTTGTGGGCTCTGCAGGAGCTGATATAGTTTCAGGAGTCAAAGACCTGCTTTCAGAAGTACAAAGGCTGAGGACTCAGCCAGCAGTTTAGTGACTGAAAACAAAAACTCTTTACAAATAAAAATTCAGTTAGGGAGAGGTTAGAAAAACCACACTTGTGCTTAAGAGGTGTGTGAACAACATATTGATATAAAATCTCATCTTCTCATGATTTTCCATTGCCACTGGCAATGACTGTTTTGCTGAGAAATGATTAATGTAATCCCTTAACAAGTGTGTCTCCTACTGAGGCAGCTAACACAATCTTGTGATCTTTGGTGCAGATGAACTCCAAACGTGTCACAGCACGCACACTAGTCAAAACACTATTGACTTAAGAGTTTTTATACATTACCACAACAATCAGAGGTACTGTGGAGCAATGGGCTATTCCAATTTTTATTTTTAGAAATCTTTGTTTCGCCAGGTGACATGGAAATGGCAATGGAAATAAAACCTAAAGGTAATGCAAAACAAAATTAAACAAAAAAGAAGGACAATTCAGTCTCAGATATAGACTATTTAATAAAAGAGACAGCTTTTCCCCTAGCAGAATTTGGTGAGATGGTTTGCATTAAAAGTCCCCCCCTTCTGAAGAGTAGAAAGATATTTGCATTTCACGGCTGCCTAATGAGCCTAAGAACACAGTTTTAGCAAAACAGAGCATTCTGAGTCAAAAAAAAACACAAATAAACAAAAAATCTCACATTTTTCACCCACAATCTTTCTCCTACATCAGAGAAAGGGTGAACAAACAGAAGGTATTTTCTAGCCCATCATCTTATGACAGTGCAATCCAGCCTCAACCACAGCTGACACCCCTTAATGCAAGCAGCACACAAATTGAAGCAAGTGCCGAGGTCAGACCACAGAAAGCCTTGGAGAAAGGAAGGGTTCTCCTCTCCACTGCACAAACTGGAGTCAATACACACACACACACACCACAGACGCCTCACAGGCCACAGCTCGCAGGGTAAGCTGTGGCTGCCCCACCCCTGGCAGTGCTCAAGGCCGGGGTGGGTGGGGCTCAGTGTCCCTGCCCATGGCAGTGATCTGTAAGGTCCTGTCCCAGCCAAAACACTCTCATTCTGTGGCTGCAGATGGCCCTGCCTTAGCTGCCCACTTCAATGCCTTCCCAAATCCTTTCACTTGCTGCTGGCAAGGGATGCACTGAATAGCAGCTGTGGTATGCCAAGACACTGAGGTAGCAATGTTGGTTTTCCCCAATGCGCAAGGGATTTCAGGAGCTGCGTCCCAAAGATCTGATCCAACTCAAAACAGTAATCCCAAACAGATATGCAAACCAACAGTGGTCCCCACATAACTTCCCAAGTCTGTGATAGAACCTGGATCAAAACCTTTGCCAAAGTCCAGACCTTCTCCCGTAGAAAGTTTTAGCAATTTAAGTGACATAACACGTTTACTCCATTTATTTTCTTACTTGTGTAGCCTCACTTTGTTCTGTGACACAAACCTTGAGAGAATGGGCTGAAAGATTAGAGTGTTCATAGTATTTTACATCACTACCCCTGCCTTCTGCAGAAATGCTTCCCAGTGAAATCAGTGAGAAACAAAACCTAAAAGCATCACATTTCTCCACATTGACAGTTCCCTAGTTGATCCTTTGTCCTTTTCCTCCTACAGAAGCCAGAAGGCTAATGGCAAAATAAGCTGTTTTCTTTAACAGAAACTACTTTTCCCTGTGAAAGAACTGATCCTACCAGATCACTCACCTGCTAAGAAAATCTGATCTACAGCAAAGTAGCTCCAAGCAAAAGCCTCCTACATTTTTTAAATATATATATTTCAATATTTTAAAATGTGCATGTATATATTTTTATATATATATATATACACAAGTAGTAACACAAAGCCAAAAATCTCAAACACTTGGATGAACTAAATCTTAAAAAACATTTAAATAAACTAGAACAGCTTCCACTAAAAATTAATAGATCCTATTGAAAATCCACTCCTGGCAGTATCACTCCTTTGGATAGTCACATAAATTTCAAAGCTTGCACCTTCAGCATCTGAACATTTAAGAACAACTTCCAAAAGTTCTGTTCAATAAACTGATCATCCACTACTGCTTTCTTCTGTATATTTCTGATAACGCTATTTTTAGTGTTCCAAAGATACTGTACCTATTTTCAAAGGTTTAGAATGTTTTGAATTAAGGTTTATGCAGGTTTAAAATAATAAATTTTCATTATCTGTAATCTCTACCCGTAAAAACACAACACAGCCAGTATTCCAATATAAGGAGATGTGAAAGACACATATCTTCATGCAACTCACTCAAAGCAGCTGTCACAGCAATCACAAATACAACTAAGACAGACCTTTCCAGTACTTTAGCTATTTCTGGTACTGACTTTTGCAAAATACAGAACAGTAAGATGGATATCGTAAGGAAGGATGCACATTGTAAGGAAGTCATATATCAAGAAAAGTATAAAAATTAAGGAAATATTTGAATGTAGTCAGCAAAGTGCATTTGACAATGACATTTCAGTGATCCATCCACAGAAGCACATCTGGTAAGCCAAGTATGCGACAGATCATTACACAGGAAGCCCTGTAACTTCTATCTGTCCCAAATGGAGGTTCTTACTTCCAAACCAAGCATCAGAAGCCCAAAAAATATAACTGTCACACAATTCAAGTATAGCATTATTATCCCACTTTGTCACAGAAAACCCACATTCAATATCAGGCTCTAGACTTTAAAACCCATACTTGCAAGCCCAGAAACTCCCTGGTCAGCCTTCTTTTAGAGTGACTCTTGCCAACCGAAAGTGGCATTTTATCAACAGCACCATGCACCACACCAAGAGGTGTGATGAAACTGGGAACACTTGTATTTCAAGAGTTAACTTCCAATTTCTGAGACCTTTTGGAAGTCCCAGCTTCCTCTGAGTACACCACAGCATCCCAGCCTTGTGCCTCTTGCAGCTCTGCCCAGAGGCCACAGAGGATCAGGGACTGTGCCAACTACAGAAGCTCAAGTGATAAAACCAAGAACAGTGGTCCCTTCTATATTTGCCACACCACATCAAAGACAAAAAAGCAAAGGTAATTGTTTTCAGGATAGAGAAGAGCTAAGAAATATTTTTTTAAAAACCCACCATCTACTTTTACAGCATGTTTTTTCTTAAATAAGAAAAAACAGTTACACTGTAATATTTATTACTAAATCAACTTTGAACAAGATTCATTGACATATTTGTAGAATTGAAGGTTTTTTCCCCAATTCTATATTAAAACTCAAGTATTGTTTTATCTTTAAAATGTTTATTACAGAAAAAATGGTGAAACACTGCACTGATTAAAGTCTGCCAACCCACAATTCACAGAAAAAGAAGAGTTTAAAAAATTTTTATCCATAAGTAGCCTTCATATCACCAGAAACAAGATCATTGGAATGTTAACCGTGTTCCAGTATTTCAAGTTTGTTACAATTACAGCTAAGAAAAGGGAATTAACATGTAGTAGGCAATAATACAGTAAAAAGAGAACAAAGTTTAAGGAAATGCTTCTGGAAATCTTAGCCAGAACACCTGTTACTTCTTGACATCTTTCCCCCTTGTTCCCCTTAAAAAGGGGCATTTAAAGTTATAGAGTAGGTAAGTTTAATCAGGCCTTTACAAAAGCTAATAGTGCACCAGCAGAGAAATGGACGGAATCATGCAGGTGCTGTACCCAGCTTCTGTCTACTAATTCATAGTCTTCAAAAAATATATCATTTCTCCCCTTGGTTAAAAATAAAACCCAACTCTTTGAAGTGACAAAAAATTATATATATATTACACTGTAAAAACAAACTAATACAGATGAATAATTCCAGAACAGAAACAAATTTAACTCCCAGTCCCAAAAGCTGCAATCACAATTAATTATTCTTAATAAGGCAGATTTTACTTCAGTACACTAATTTAGAACATTATAAATATTCTTCACTCCATACAGTTTTTTAAATCAATACCTAGGAATATTAGAGTATTGCACCAATAGCTGAAATTAAAAGCCTCAACTTGTAAAGTGCTGAAACCATTCTGAAGTTGTGCCATACTGTGGTTCTTTACTCATCATGGCTCATGTATCTTGAATACATTTGGAGTCTAGTGTGGCCACTTGATTGCAAGCTTTGAAGAAAAGACTGTATGAGGTAGAAAAAACTCCTTCAAGTTCTGTGCCACACTATGGACCACCGAGCTGGGCAAATGGGTCTGTCACAGGAAAGGGCTCCAAAGCTTTCTCCGAGTTTTTCCAGTTGTGAAAATTTTCTCTGTACCATTCAACTAAAATGAAGACAATGTCAGTTAAGTCAAGCTGACCAGAGATAACAGGGAAATCCAAATATTCCACAGACACCATAAGACTACCAACAAGCTCATTTTCTTTATGGAAAATTCTAACCTACAGTATCAGAAAAATCTAGTTTAAACTGTATAAATTCTTTATGCAAGACTTATTCTAGCATTAAAAAGTGATTATCTCTTTTTTATTAAGTCATGTAAATTCACTGCTTAGAAAGCAGCCAATTTTATGTAAAATTCAAGTGTTACATTCAATCTCTTTAGCTTCTCATTAACTAACTTATATACCCATTTCCCCCCTTTCCCTCTCCCTCCTCCCATCACTCCTAAATAAGTGTAGAAGTCATCAGTCTTACTTGTTTTCATTATTCCTTCTTCCCAAGGCACTTTAGGTCTCCATCCTAAGTTGTGCATTTTTTCTGAACTCATTGGATATCTCAGGTCATTTGTAGGCCTGATGAGGTACAAAATGCATACAGAAAACAATCTGATTATAGTTCATTAATTAGAGATGCAATACCTCACACAGTCTTCCAAGGAACATTAGATATGCTTCAGTTTTGAAAAATCCCATCAACATGAACATGTTGCATTGCCTTCAAAAAATACGTGGCATCTGAGTGCAGTTACAACAACACAATTCAGTTTGTACAGTCAACTACTTGAAATCAACTATAATAAATATTAATTAGTATTTTATTGGCACAAAAATGAACACAAAACTCAAATCACTGCCAATGCAAATCAGTGCATTTGCAACACAGAGCCAGTGTTTTCTAATATTAACATTTACGTTTTTCATCCTGAAAACCCACAAATTTACACATACTTCAGATTTAAAACACACAGGCTTTCAAAGCAGCATCATTACAGCTCATCACATACATACATACTCATCAGCTACATAAACTTAGTAATACTGAATATGTAGAATCCCAAGGTGCAAGATTCAACACAAAAAGATACCTCTGATTATTTAAGCACAGCAGAAATTTTCACTTCCATAGTCTGGCAGATAGGTAGCCTAGTCTAGCATTCCTGCACTACTGGCACTGGCATATTGAATAGTCAAGGTACATGTGCAGGCACAAACCAAGCACTTACCACTGTTACTATAACATGCTAATCTTGAGCAGAAGCAGAACTAATTTTTCCATAGCAAGTAACCCCCATGACCTTTAAGTCACTCATTATAGAATTAAATAGTCATTAAATTAGGTATGTTAACAATCTTTTATAAGACCTCAGCATTCCCTGAAATACGTTCCTTTGTAGTTAGTTTTCCCAAGCCCATTTATGTTTAAACATTAGCAGACAGGGCCCAATACACACGAAAAAACATCTCAGATTGAATTACACTGAGAACTCCTGAACACTCACATCATGTGAACCAAAAGCAATTTGTTCAAAGTCCTGTGATACACTCAGATAGGATTCTGAAGAACATTTCCTTTTAAAAACAAAAGTTAGTACATTTTTAAAGACACTTCAGTTGCCATGATAACAATCCAAATGTGAACAGAAAGTGAGAATTCTAAAAGCCATAATATTCAACTGTTATCAGTAGAAATGTCATTTCTAATCACTCTGGAGAGAGTGATATCTAAAGTAAGCAGAGACTCATTGTTGCCGCAGAAAAGAAATGGATATAAAAGAATAGAGCCAAACCAAACCTGAAATTAAGGACACATAGCATATCATAAAAGCTACCCATTTTTACCACTGCCCTAGCTTTGGTACCTTAGTGCTTTACGTCTATTTTTGAGATAGCAGCTTCAGCTTAAGGTAGAAATCTAAAGCTAACTACACTCCAGAGGCACATATTTCTGCCTGTGGAGAGTGGGTCTTACTACAAAGTACATCTAAGTCTGAATTAGTCACATTAATGACAAAATACTAAAGCTAAGCAGGAGACGACAGGATTCATCTCACTCAGTGATGCTGAATACAAAGTACACTGAATAAACTGTCCAAACTACCATGAAGGGAAGATTTAGTTGTTCAGTAAAACTTGTCCTCTTCCCAGAGCAACTTCATAGTGAGAAGACGAAGTTTGAAGACAGAGATTAGCATTACTTGTTCCCCTTCAAGACATGCATTCTGACCCACAGATCCAAATAATAAAGGAAAAACCTGGTTTTCTATACAGAACCCTGATCACAGATGTCAAATCCACTAGCAAAAAAAAAAAAATATTAAAGAAGCAAAACAGCTCTTACGCCCTCAAAAGTGTTCCCTCCTTTAGAGCAGAAACACTTTGACAAAAGTGCTTGGTTAAGAGTCTCAGAAACCTTCAGGATAAAACTCTCCTGCATGTGCAGCATATCCTGCATGTCCTCCACATTCCTCACCTGTCTTTGACATAATCCATCCAGTGCTCCATTTCAGACTCTGAACTGGTCTTCTTTATCTATCAAGAAGAAAAGTAAGTATCACTCCCATACATCTTGGGCTGTTTAAACACATTTAAAAAGTAGGAGTTTTAAATAAGATTTAAGTTCATAGAGAAAAAAACACCACCAAATAAAAAATATAAACCACAAACAGAAATGGTCTTTTATATACTGAGTCTTCAAACCAATGAATTTATCAAAATTATCTAGAACAACTCCAATCTGTCTCCTTCACCTGGAGCACTGCCAGAATATCCATAATCAAACCGTTAGATTTTAATAGCGCCACATTCTCAGGCCAAAACTAAAGCAGTCAGCATGGAAAAAAAAAGGGTAATTAATCATGATGCCAGTTATGTGCCAGTCAGGATAACTGATGCAGCAGTCATAACAGGATAGCCCATACTGCAAGCTTACACAGTTCCAGCTGCCATGGACAAGTATCTTCCAACATCCACCACAAGCCTAAGCTCTTACAGAGCTACAGAAGGGCTGTAGAATTATTCATATATGCAATGAAAACAGGTAAAGAAAAACATTAGAACTCTTTACTCACTAAATGGATTAGCTCCTTAGCAAGCTGGGCAATGGACATCTCAAAGTTAGTTCCAATGTTATAAATTTCACCTGGTTTCCCCTCCTTCAGGACAGTAAGGAATGCTTCTACCACATCAGCTGCATAAAGGAAATTCCTTCTTTGAAGTCCAGAACCATGAATACAGCTTAAGACAAGATAAAAAAATTGTTAACCCTCAAATAGACTCATTGAATTTACTGGACTGTGTTTTAAGCAGTTTTGCTGTCAGATGGTTGCCTGAAGGCACCTTAAGTAGCTGATGCGCAAACAATGCTTTACTTTAAGGAAATCCTATTATTAAAATAAGTAATTCATAACTTAGTTATGTAATTATCATTTTATAAACTAGCACATATTTATAACCGCAATTACAGTTTTATAGCACAAATAGTACAAAAAAAATGCAAGTTACCTACCATTTTCTGTTCTGTTGCAACAAAGATATAAACTTTGGAATAACCTAAAGAATTGAACAACAAAAAAAGCATTACTCCACTATTTTACAAGTGGTCATTCTGCAAAGAATAAGGAATTTCAACAGTTATGTAGCACTAAGTACTTTAATAAGATCCTTTAAATATCTTTAAGTTTTATTAAGTCTAAAGAAAGAATGTATCAAGCCTAGAAACTGCAAGGATTTCGATTTGTAAGTGTAGATGCCTCTATTGTATTGTAAACCTTATCCTTCTGGCAGTTACAAGCATAACAATTCAATAAAAATAAAAGCAGTTTCCATTACTTTTGCACACAGCAGTGTCTAACTAGAAAAAATTATTGCCAACAGTTCAGAACAAGGTTTAAACATCCAGCAAGCTGCAGTAAATCTAGAACCAAAGAGTTGTTAAAATAGTTAAATTTGAAAGAGAATCAAAAGAGAATTTTAAGATAATGCAGATAAACATAGATCAAGTGACAGCATGTTTGCTGCACAAAGATTTACAATATTATGTTAATCTACAAGCTTAGATCCAATCATAATGCCCCAGATACTTCAATACAGTTGGCCCCACCATTAAAGTCCTTAACCTGAAGCCATTAGAAAACTACTCAAATTATTTAAATTTTGTTAACTTCCTACTCCAAACACAGGAGCAGAATACTAGGTAAAGATTCATGTAGCCTAGTGCTGTGTTCTTAGCAGTAACTAAAATTTGGTATGTGAAGAAGAATATATTTAAGTCAAAAGCACGCAAATGCACACCGTGAATATACCCCCAATAACCACGCAACCTGCAGCAAGACACAGATCAATAAAAAAAGTATTCTAAAAGCCACT
The DNA here is from genome assembly GCA_013400955.1 of Drymodes brunneopygia. Lineage (NCBI taxonomy): Eukaryota > Metazoa > Chordata > Aves > Passeriformes > Petroicidae > Drymodes > Drymodes brunneopygia. The sequence goes on from VZTZ01043734.1 coordinate 150,917, forward strand.
GCTTATCCACCTGCAGTAATGTAGGTGAAAATAAATTTATTTGGGAAAAAAACCACAAAAGGTGAAAAGAAATTTAAATTAAAAATACCTCCATAAAACTGTAAAATATAGCTACATTTCCCACCAGTTCCAAACTCCAAAGAGTACACGTGATTACCAGTTTCATTTCACCTGTGTATTTCCATTCACTAAACGAGCAGATTCTGGTAAAGACTTAAAAAGGCAACTCCTTCTCACAAATAACTGTTTTAAATAGCTACCTGGCAAGGTCTGTATGAATACATGCAAAGACAAGTCACTTTGCACTACTTCTCATTGCCTTATATATGAATGCTATAGCTCCATCTTATTTTCTGTGCAAGTTGGAGCATCCCTTTCTATACCAGACAAACTGTATTCTCAGTTTACTTTTTGAAATGGTTCCTTCAGTTATTAAACACTCCCAATTACAGACCATGACATGTGAGTCAATGTAATTTGTAGGGGAACTCTGTGCCAGAGACTGAAATACTAATTTTTGACTTCAACATTTTCATTAAAGACTTTGAGAACCATGCTACAAAAGCTGCAAAGAATACCACCACACCCTGAAACAGGTCTTTGGTATATTTTGAACGTTCAAAGTTCTTTCCGGTTTATACACAGAGATTTAGTTTTCTGTGCTTTTCTGGGCTTAAACCAGATTGTAACACTTTACTTGGCATCACAGAATGACAGGATTCCCTTAAAATGACAGTGTTGTTTCCAAAAAACTCAATGAACTGCTAATTATTATGATCTAGATCATTTTACAAAGACAAAACAAGGTATCTTTCTACATTTTTAACTACCTCTCTACCTTTTTAACCCTCTCTGACTCTTCTGTTTGTTTGTTTGTACCCATACCTGTGCTAAAATGGTGCTCTCGAAGCCCAAGGTCTGGGAAATTGGTATTCCCTGCGAGATCGGAAAGTAACTTTGACTTGCAACTCAGATTTTTTAAGTTTGCAATTTTTTACTTTGTTAAACACTAGGTGCTCTTGAGCTGCAAGGAGTAGGAACTTGGAAAGTATTTTATAAGGTGCATCCCTCGAGAGAGACTACTCTAGTGTCTGTAACTTTGATCTTGTTTGGTTCGGTTTAAGAGGCGCCTTCCCAGGGAAGAGGAGTGAGACTTCTGAAAATTCGCTTTATGCAGGGCAACCTCTGGGAAAGATCACTCCGACCTTTGGCTAACTTTGATTCTGTTTGGATTGGTATAAGAGGTGCCTTCCCAGGGAAGAGGAGTGAGATTTTTGAAAATTAGCTTTATGCAGGACACCCTTTGGGAAAGACCACTCCGACCTCTGTAGTAACATAAAACATAATGCAAAAGCTTAGTTTTGTTGAATGAATTTGGTGCCAGGTCATCTTCTGAAGGGATGGTCTGAGCACAGAAATAGTTGGTGTAATATCCAAGCGACCATTGCTTAACTCTCTATAACTCTCTACCCTGCTGACGGGGAGAGAGTTTTTAAAAAAAAAAAAAAAAAAAAAGAGGCTGCAGGCAAAGCCATCTCCTGCTGCCGAAGTAGATTGCCATGTTCACAGAAAGTGAAAAAAAATTTTATGGGGAAAAAACTTAAGTTTGGAACCTGCAATATTATCTGAAATGTGGTCTTAAAACTCAAACTTTCTTTGTTGTGTTCAGTGGAGAAATTGAGAGAATGTAACAAAACTGTTCTGATAAAGAGCAAAAGGTTTTCACTGAGATCTGATAACAAGGAAGTAGCGTGATCCGGAATTAAAACTGACAAGGGTCAGCAAACTACTACCAAATGGTGCCATGTTTGGCCACTGAAAAAAATCAAAACTTGGCTATCAACCTGGCAAAACTGGAATTCAGCCAGTCAAATGCAGTGAAATATAAAAAAGACTGGGTGAAGAGCAAGATTAAGATCATTGGAGTAAATGTTATCTGTGATAAGGCTAATTGCTCCAGGGAGAACAGCAAAAGCCTGCTGAAAACCCTGAAAAAGAGGCAGTTCAAATGCCTAAACCACTCTCTCCACCGAACATGAAATCAATTGGAAGAGACCCAACTGAAAAACAGTGGGACAGAACATGAAAATTAAAACACCATCTAAGTAATAATAATTTGAAGCATTTTAAGAACTTGTTACACTCAGGCATACTCTTTGCCTGGGAAGTTTCTTTTCTTTTTTTTTTCAGGAATTCCAAACATCCCTGCACTGAAGATAAGGATAACAAATTTGGGAGCAGGAAAACTGCAAGCAGCAGATTCACATCTAGATGTGATAACCATTTCTTCACTTTGAGCTGTCATTTTTTAAAAACTACAAGAAGTTTATGTTTTCTTTTAATATTGGTCTGTAGTAGGCCAAATTTTCACTTTTCTTGTATAGGAACCTACCAACAGGTGAGATAGAGCTGTGTGAGAATCAATGGAACTTCTATATTGTCATCATAATTGCTTGTATTGTCAAATTTGCTAACGCTTGTAACTTGTTTGTGTTTGCACTGTAAGGAAATAAAATTTTAGTCAAAGCATTTTATATATTGTTAAGTTTGAGATCTTTTGCCAAGCTTGTTTCATTTTTTATAATGGAAAATATAGTGTGGCAAAAAGTCTTATGAATGTATAATTTGTTTTAACTGATTTTATCTTGGAAGTTGGTACAAGAACTTATACATATATGAAATCATACATATATGTACTGACCTTGCCAATTCTACCTTGGAAAATTTTGGAATAATTATAATTTGGCTACATTTTTTTAGAGTTACTAATTAGTAAACTACAGAATCCTAACAGAATATAAATAAAATACAAAAAATTTCTACCAGTTCTCAAACCCATTTAAACATCTTTGATATACTGCTAAGTTTCCTGTGTCCTAGAAGAACATTTTAATTCTACCTCACTTCTTTTAATTATGCTAATCAGTATAGTAACCCCAACACACTGTACTCCATACATGCTTCTCAGTTATGGGTGCAGAGTGTGAAAAGGACAATTTACTCACTAAAGTTCAGAGAAAAAAGAAGAGTTTCTTAAAGTATTACAACTAAATTTAAAATAAAATTAATTTTTTTTGTCTTCCTTTTTTTTTAATCCCATCAATAATAAAGCCACAGTTTCCAATGGAGGGGAGCAATGAGATGTCGTTGGGACCCTCAGACGTGTGATACGCCTTCACCTAACCCATCCATCATCCCCACACACACAAGAACATTTCTTTCTCTATTTCTTTCTTTTCTTTTTCTTTCTCTTGCCACTTTTACTATTAAACAAAATACATCAATATTTTGGCACCAACATCTGACCTTGTTTGGTTCTAATCTCATTTTTGGGTATATTTTGAACCTTCTAAGTTCTTTCCAGTTTATACACAGAGACTTAGTTTTCTTAGCTTTTCTGGGTTTTTCTGGATCCTAACACTGTCAAAATATCCTTAGAAAAACAGAAAAATTACAAAACAAAGTTGCTGTAGTAAAATTCATTTAAACTACAAGTCTCTAATTGTAGTTTTATCAACAATCAAAAAATATGTGTTCAGGGTAAGACATGTTAGTGTGAGTTCAAAATATTTAATCACATGTTAACCGCAAGAGTGTTTTTTTCAAAAGACATCCCATGCACATGAGAAACAAGTAACATCACTGCAACCCTGAATTATGGCACATTGAAGCTCAGAGTGAAGCACAGTTTAACTTACCTTTTCTGGATACTGATGAGGTCCGTAAACATTACTGCTCCGTGTGATGACAACTGGAAACTGGAGAGCATAAACATACATGTGATTACATAGCACATGCCAGTAGAAATCTGTAGGCTTTGTGCTGATCAATAAACAAACCAACACATGCACAGTGCTTACACAAAAATCTGCAAGCCCTTACAAATGTTAACTGAATTAAGCCCTGCATTTCTGTTGAACAGGCAAGGGCCTCCAGCCTTCTCAGCCTGTTAGGAGCACCACAAGTGACAAATGTTTGAAGTCTCCCTTGCTCTGGAACCACCACAGGACATTGCATACGTATCTGACACTGTATTCAGTATCTGGCTGACTGAAGACTGGCTTACTCCTACTTATTCTAATATGTTTCACAAGTTATTAACATCCTATTCTTGTCCACTTTATATCAAGAACATCATATATCAAAAGCCAAAGTCTAAAGTATCCAAAATATTAAATGAGTTTGCTTAAACAAATCTGACTAGTAGGGCTCTTTCTTATGGTTTTTTTTTTGCTTTAACTACAAGACTAGTCTTAATACAATTTGAATTTTGCATGTTCTACTTCTATGTAATACTTTTGTACTTCTTCAAGCTTAGCACTGGTTTTTAAATTCCTAATATTCTCTTTGACCATTTTATGAAAGCACATTTTTAGATATTACAGTTCAGATTTAAAAAACAAAAATTAAAAATATCTGCAGTGTATCTTCACCACTTATTGGTGGAGATTCTCTAACACATCCAAACTACAGGACTAACAATAAGGAAAGAGGTGGCACTGTGTGGACTAGTACTTGTTTTTCTTTTATACTCTTACGTACACAATACAGACACTTAATTACAGGCTTCAGAGTTCTTGACCCTTCCATGGACTTACTTGGTACCTTTCCCAATAGGACTGAACAAAACACTCTGCAGCTGCTTTAGAGGAGGCATAGGGATTTGTTGGACGTTTTGGTGAGGATTCATCAAATTCCTAAAACGAAAAGAAAAATTTGCAGTACTCAATTTCTTTTGCCCAGATAAGCCTTAGGGCTACCAAAGAAATAAAAATTCCTAAATATCCAAGCACATCACTCTCACAAAGTCCCCTTACAGCAGAAGACTGCAACAAAAGACAGCCTGTTTATTGAACATAAGAGGCAGACAGATTTATTGCAGCAGCAGTATTTTTATACTTCTAGCAGAAGTTACCTCATAGCAGCAGGTCCTCAGATTTTTATCTTATAAAATAATCACTGTTGCTACAGGGAGGCTCAATCCTTTTCAGGCTCATATTGCCTCAGAGAGCAATTGGACCACCACTAGCAAATTGACCTTTCAGTCCTAAATAAAAGGGGTCTTTTCTTAACTTTTTCTGTAACTTTATTTCTGTAAAAAATGTAGAATTGCAACCCAAAAACCTCCAAAGCAAGATTTCTACAATTCTGATCAGTTCCAGAACAGATATCTTTCAGGCCATCCTGACACTTTAATCTATTTCCCACTTGAAGGAAGAAAAAAACAAACCAAAAGCAGGAGTAATACTACAAAAAGTGCAATTGGTAACAATCACCTAAACGTGATTGAAACACTCACTATTCTTGCCCAACCTTTGCTTCTGAAATTAACGGGCCTTCCTCCCCTCAAAAAAACTCTATGAGAACTTCTTGTGTGACTCACAAAGAGAAGAAAAAACAGATTAAACTTCTCTTTTCAAGGCCCAAAGACAGAAAAATTTTGCTTGAAGGTATCAGCCAAGCCATGAGTCTACCCACAAGCAAACATCACCCTTGGGCATCATAAAAGCCTACAGATGGAAGTTGTGTTGATGGAACTGATAAATACATTGTGATAATAAGAAAGTGCACAGAACTCTTCTGAAGTACATTAATATTTTCATGGACTATTGCAAAAGGCTCCTTGAGTGTTATTTATGCCTTTAAAAAGATGAACATGCATAATCTGCCTTTTTACTGCGCTAAATTACATTTCCTGAATTAAGGTCAGGTAAAAATGTTAAAAATCAAAGATCTCCATACAACAACAAGAAACACCTGAATATTTATTACAGTAACACAGGAATTGTTTCCTGTTTGAATTGTCACTACCTACAGTTCTATTAGCATTTTAGCTAGACTATAAAGCAGTTCCCTGCCTGTCAAGATGTGCATTTTACTGAAATCTCATGAACACTCCAGGACAAAACCTGTATAATACCACTCCTTTGATACAACCTCTGAGGAGTAGTGACACCATTAACGACCCACATTAATGGGTCAATAGACCCATTTAGACAATAAACGTTCAATACAAAACTTACTACAAAAAAAAAAAAAAAAACTGGACAATTTTGATACTCAGCTTTCTAGAAGCAATCAGTGGTTACTTACAAGTTCCGGTATTGTAAGAAACAGCTCTAAAGTCAAACATGTACAGAGGCCAAGGAAAGTTGGACTCAACTTTGTTTTCACTATCAAAAGCAGATAAACTAGAAAAATCCTCATGCATTCTCAAACTCACCTCACCAGTGCTACCTCCATACACTTCATCTGTACTAACATAGACAAACTTCTCCACATTGGCTTCATGTGCAGCAGCAACAAGCACATTGGTGCCATAAACATTCACGTAGGTGAACTCCAGAGCATGCCAAAATGAAAGATCTACATAAAAAAATTCAGACAATTCTGATTAAATTTAGACAAGACAGGGCTATAGGTTCCTCTTGGAGGCTGCAATACAGATCTGTCAGCAAGGTCCTTATTAAATGCAGGCACCTTCTACACTTACTTAAAGACAAAAATGCTTGTTCTCAATAAGAGGCTGGAATCATAAGCAACAGCTTACTGGCTATGGACTTTTTAATCTAAAATAGCATTATCTAACTTTATTTAAATGGCAGCAAAATTACTTCCCATCTCAGTAGGAAAGGTTAAGCACAGTAAGAGAGGTGTTATTCAAAGACAGTTGCAAGATGCAGTAATATGGACCCATGGCTATTAACTCATCAGCAGCTGTTTTCATTCTTACAACTGTCCCTAATGACATTGTCAGATTTGATAGACACAATTTCAAGAAATATTTTCCTGGAGAATTCTTTGAGGATTTCTTCTCATGATGGAAGGAGTATGGTGAGGATTATTCTTATTAACAGTGATATTGAAAAGCAGACACCTGAAATAGGTACTTTACAATTCATTCTCTCTTTTTAGCACTGAGACAAGATCCCAATGGGATTTATGCCTAATCCTTCAGCTTTCACACTGTTTTTTCATGTGACATTGGAGCCAATTAGGTAAAAACTTCAGACTATGTACAAAGCCCCTCTCCACAGTCTTTATGACTCCCTCAGTACACTGTCAGCTACATGTGAGTCTAGATGGAATTTAAAAATGTAATACAGACAAAAAGGTACATTACCATTTATGTGCAATGAAAACAAGGCAACAGTTACATGAAGCACTTTTTAAATCAAGGCTGTAAAACCCTTTAAATTAAAAAGGCCACCAGACATTCAGTCATGTAATTTGTAGAGATAAATTGGATCCTTGGTTTATATGAAGGGAAAAGACAAAGTGTACTGGCATATATTTCAAGCAGGTATAGCCATGGAAAACAATACCAAAACATGCAGCAATGCTCACCTACATGTGTTTGGGCTGCAAAATGAAGGACTATATCTATTTTCTCAGTTTCAAAGAGTTGCTTTATAAAATCAGGTTCACAAATATCTCCCTAAACAGGGAAAAAAAAGTGCAAATTATTTTTAATAGAAAATAGTCAACTTTCATTTATACCAAGTGTCACATAAGAAATGAAGGGAACACAGGATACAAACAGCACTATCAACTGAGTTCTGGGCCATTTATCAATGCCATATCTAAAATAAGACCACACTCAAAATTTCACACATTTTTTAAAAATACTCAACGAAACTTATTTCAGAAATTATCTTACTATTAACATTGGAAAGAGCAGTGTGTCCAAAAACCCACACAACAAAATGAAATGCCAAGTTCCCAGAGCAAGCAAGAGTTCCCAGTCTGGCGAGCAGGCAGGGACATCTAGTGGCACTGCAAAAGAAGCAGATTCCCACTAGGGGGGATTAGATTATATTTTGCAAGGGTTTTGCTGCTTTCTTTTTATTCTGGTGATTTATTTTTAAATTAATATATCTTTTAAAAAGAGACATTATTTTGAAGCAAATGTCTAGTTACTGAATTTTTTTAAACTGAAATTCAAGCTTAGTACATCTATACTGAACAGCAATAGAAATTGTGATTAAAATGGATCTTTCATACAGCCCCTGAGTCAAATTTTCCAAACTTACTGTTCTACTTTCCAGAGCAGATCACTTTTCTACAGTACCACTAGAGAGTATCTCCTTCTTGCTGTCTCCTAAGGTCAGTACCAATGTTACAATTCTAATCGTTAGGGCTACACATCAGAGACTATCTTTTCCAGCACATTTTTTCCTGTCAGTGTAAACTGCTTGTATGCATACCATCTGGATGCTAAGCTGTGATCAACTGTCCCTAAAATCCAAAAACAGAACCAAACAAATAACCCACAGACACACCCCAAACCACAAAAAAAAAAAAACCAAAAAAAACCCACTGTGAAAAGTTGGAATTATTTACACTGATGTAAGTTTTGTGACAAGATGTTCCCACCTTTGCTCAAAAGCAGCATAGCCACATCATTCCTAGTTATTGCTCCCCTGCTTCACATAGGGATCTGAGAGCTTAAAGGATTTCTTGTAGAACTCCAAGCTCTTCCCAGCAATTACATGTTAATAACAAACAGCCATGGGGGTTACCAACAGGTGAGGGCAAGTTCAACTTCCAGCCTCGCCTGAATCTAAGAAAAAATACAAGTTTACATCTACTACAACTGAGAAAGATGCTGTTTCAGCAAACTGAACTATATGCATTTCCCATATGTTCTGCAACCTTAGCAGACCTCGAGACAGAGATGAGCATCAGCACTGCCTTTTGCAGACAGGAGGAAGCTCAGCATAAAAGCCCAGCAAGTCAGAATATTGATCTAAACAATAAATCAAAATTCATCTTGATCTGAAGACAAAATAGTGGAAGTAGTACACCAAAAATCTGTAAAAAGTCAAGTTTTGTGGAAGAGAAGGCTTTATCACCTGAATAAACTTGTAGTTTTCTTTCCCAGAGACAGTTTCAAGATTCTTCAAGCTTGCACAGTAGTCAAGCTAAAGAGAAATACCATACAACATCAATAAGTGGGCTTCATGGAAGCAAAAAGGCTAATTCAAATCCAACCTAACCACTAGAAAGTCTGAGAACAAAGTAAAAACTTATTTTAAAGAAAAAAACCTACTTCACAAGCAGATGTGAAGCTTTAAAAGCACAAATCTCCAAAAGAAACCCTAACTGTAAAAATTCTTAAACAGACATTTAGAGCTCAAAAAGCTTCATTCTTTTCCTGAACACCAGTTGACTTTTTTTTTTTGCAAAGGAGGAAATGGAAAATCAAAAATAACTAACAATACGCCATATAAATTTTCAACATATTGTAGATTGCATTATAAATCACTTAAAACAGTTACCCATACCAAGAAAGAAAACAAGCTATTACCTTGTCTAGATTTATAATCAGATAGTTTGGGTAGTTTTTCACAAGAGAGACGACTACATGTGAAGCGCTGCAGGAAAGAAGAAAAACATATTTTACAATTATACACTCGGCTTTAAGGTAATAAAGAGATGACAAACTCCAAATAAATCCAGCAATATCAAAAGTCTTTGGGGGAAGAAAGAGATTCAAGACGGATGAAAGACAAATTCAAAGCTATTTTAACATGTCAACATTATTCTAATATCTATTCTATACATTATCCTAATATTTCCTATACATAAGTGCACACGGTTAAGAAACTAAAAACCAGAATAAAAGTTCATCCTATTATGAAAGAAATCAGCACTGCCCACAGTCACATTTAAAAAACCCTGCTATATGCTATATTCAATTGCCATTTTAAAACACTTTTGTACTCTAAAGCTTACATATCAGATATCAGGGAGAACCAAGCAGCCAACACTCCTAACCCATGACAGTGACCCCCATCACTCAAATCTCTGACACTGCTGCTAGGTGTAACAAGTGACAACCAGACAAACAAGTGCCACTCTTTGGCACGGTCTTGTGTACGTGAATCTCACTCTGAGAGTTCAGGTTAGCAGGGGTTATTAACACACAGAAATTTAACCCCCTCATGGCTTCCCACTCCAAGCACACTGGTGGGCTCAAGCTTAAGAAAGACCTTTTCCTGACTCAAACTGAGCCCGCAGCACTGGGGGTTGATATGGGAAAAAGCAGCTTGCTCGAAGCCCTGCTACCCCCAACCCAAAGAATCCATTAGGCTGGAAACGACCTGAGATCATCTAATCCAGCTTACAACCAAACAAAACCTTGTTAACTAGACCATGTCCGGTTATTTCCTGAACACCTGCAGAGACAGTGACTCCTGACCTCCCTGGGCAGCCCAGTTCAAAATCTAATCCTTTCTGTGAATAAATTCTTTTTAACGTCCACCCCTAACCTCCGCAGGCACAGCTTACACTGAGTCCTCTCGTCCTGCCATTTGCTACCTGGGAGAAGAGGCTGAACCCCACCAGGCTTCACCCCTCTTTCAGGGAGAGTTGAAGAGAACGATAAGGTTGTTTTGCCTGAGGCTCCAGACAAAACAAGCCCAGCTCCCTCAGTCGGTCCTCATAAGGCTTGTGCTCCAGGCCCTTCACCAGCTCCGCTGCCCCTCTCTGCCCGGCCCAGCGCCGGGCGGTCCCTCCTTCATCGGGCACATTCCCGCCAGCCGCCGGCGCAGGACCGCGGGGACAGCACCCCAGCTCGCTCCGCAGTACCGGCCACCTCCGAACCCACGACAAGGGCAAGGCACCAGCAGCCCCTGAGCGAGCGCGACTCGAGTCAGCGGCGCCCGGGACGGGCACAAGGGAGGCGGCACCGCGGAACCCCGCCCGCTGCGCCCCACCCGCGGCCCTGGACGGGAGGCCGGCGGCAGCTCCGGCCCCGCGGGAATAACTCACATGAAGCCGGCGCCGCCCGTCACCAGGAGCCGCTTCTCGAACATTGGCGACGCCGCGGGGCCCGCCCGCCCCGACATCGTCCGCGCTTTACGGCACCGGCCCCGCACTGCCTCTCCCCCACGGCTGCGCGTGCCCGCGGGTTTCAGGGGCAGAGCCGCAGCGCCTGCAAGAGTTTCACTGAAAGATCATCTTCCTCGCTTCCCGCGCGGCCCGAAGAACGGAGCTGTCACCGTCTCGGAGGCCACCGACAGTGGGGTGGGCACCGCGTGTGAAAAGGGCCTCCACATTCAGCGGCGACTGAAGGCCGTCTCTTTTACGGCTCTGATTCTCTGCACTTACGGGCGGACCCGGCAACGGGACACGTTGCCGCAGGGGCGGGGCCTGTCGCTCAGCCGCGCCCCTGAGGGCGGGCGCGCTCCCTCATTGGCTCTGCCGGCGCTCCCGCCCCCCGACTGGCGCCGGGCCCGGCGGGGGGTGTGTCACGTGACTGGGGGGCAGCGCGGAAGGAGGGGAGGGGGATCCCGGCGTCGGGGGGATCCCGGTGTCCGGCGGGGCCCGGGGATGCGGTGGCGGCTGCTGTGGCTGCTCAGCGCCGCCGCCGCCGGCTGTTGCTGGGGCCCCGCTGCGGGCAAGACGCTGCGAGGCGGCTTCGCTAGCGCCGCCGCTCGCCGGGAGCCGTGGCGGCCCGTGGCGCGCTTCCAGTTCCACGGTGGGTGCCCCGGGGGCCGGAGAGCGGGGACCGGCTGTGCCGGCCTGGAACGGGGCCGGTGGGGAACAGGGCGGCTGTGAGGAGCCGCTGGGGCGCGGGGGCACCGCTGGGGGTCGAGGGTGAGGGAGGGGGTCAGCCCCGCAGCTCTCCCTCCTTCCCTACTTCTCCCCCTCTTTTCCTCCTTCTCTCTCGTCCTCCGCTGGGACGTGCAACAGGTCCGATCCGCTGTCCGGTCAGCGCCGCAGCGAGGCCGGGGGTCCCAGGCAGCAGCGGGACGCGGCCGGAGCGCGGAGGGGCGGCCCCGGGTGCTGGGTGCAGGAGCTGGCAGCAGCCCCACGCTGTGGGTCACGGAGGGGAGCAGCACTGTGGGTCTCCCTTCGTGCCCCGCAGCCTGGTGCGGACGCTCCCGGCCGAGTGTCCGGCGGAGCGGAGGCGTTCTCGCTGTGACACGCATCGCTCCTTCCCCCTTGGAACTCCACCAAATGAGAGCGGTACTTAACGTCGCTGCGCCCCACCCCTGCGTGGTCTTGGTGACACCGCGCATCGGGATGTAAAATTCTCCCCTGGTTATTCCCAATGGCTTTTCTTTCCCGTGTTACTAACTCCTTGTTGGTAATAATTTCTGACTATTAGTCAGGGATTACTTAGTAATAATTCGTGACTACCGCCCTGCTGAAGGAGAACCCTAACAGTGGTCCAGTGTGCTTACAAGAAAAGTTTTGCTTTGCAGAAAAAAATATGTGTTACCATGACAAGTGCCGTGTCCAGCAAGGCCGTACTGGTCAGCCTGCTTTTCCTATATGCTCAGCATTTCAGTAGCTTAGGCTGTTTTCTTTTCCATTGAGCTTCATGGCAGAACAGTTCTGCAGAGTGCTTCAAAATCGAATGGTATGTAGGAAAATGTGACATAAGCAAAACAGAGTTGGAGTGTGACCTTCTGGCACTGCATGAGAAATGATAGATAGGGTGGAGACAGCTTATGAAGTGACTTGGGAGCAGTTAATTATCACTGTCCTAGAAGTTAATTGTAGAAGTGCTCCAAATAGAGCTGAAGGGAAAAAGTACAGTTTAAATCTGAGAAAACACTGTTAAGATTCAAGATGGGTGGTGTAGGTGTTCAGATGTAATCTTATAAATTTATGTTGCATATTTCCATAGAAATACTTCTCTTTCTGTGTGAATACCAACAACTATTTTGGGTCTTAGTGAAACTTTTATTATAGCCTTCTGTTAATATTTCAAAATCTCAGCTAAACTGTAGTTCATATAACATTTTACTGATTTTTCTTCTCCATTAAATTCTACCTTTTAATTTAGGATACTCTTAGGTTAAAGAAGTCTATGGCAATATGTGAAAGAAATTATGAAAACAAGTTTGAGGATTGTGGAATTAATCAGACAAGATAAACTTTGTCAAATGAGCTAGTTCTAAAATGACTAAAATATTTCTGTGTGTCAAGATGCAGCCTATAGTGTCAAGACAAGGGGGAGTGGTTTCAGACTGAAAGAGAGTAGGTTTAGATTAGATATTAGGAAAAAAATATTTACTGTGGGAGTAGTGAGGCACTGGAACAGTTTGCCTGCAGATGTTGTGGATGCCCCCTCCCTGGAAGTGTTTAAGGACAGGCTGGATGGAGCTCTGAGCAAACCGGTCTAGTGGAAATTGTCCCTGTCCACAGCAGGGGGGTTGGAAACTAGGTGGTCTTTCAAGTCCCTTCCAATCCAGGCCATTCTGCCATTCTATGATTCTACAGATAGACTGACATGTTAGAGAACACTTTTGAAGTTTGATTTTCTTTGCATCAATTTGACTTCTGTCATCTGTAGTTAAGTATTTTAGCTCTAATCCATCCATATCATAGAAGTCCATTCACATAAGTTCTTCTGGTATTAGACTAATATCTACCGTATGATGCTCATAGTCATGCCACAAAAGTCATAGAATACTAGACTTTGAACTAGTTGTTGAGACTATTGAGGCACTGTTTTTAACTTAAAATTTGGGGTGGGAGGGAGGAAGGGAAAAAACATCTGGAAGCCTGTTTTTAGAAAAGGGGGAAGGGAAGGCTGTTTGTAGTTGAGAAGGTTAATGACACTTGAGTTATGGTGAAGGTTTGTTTAAGTAGTATCATAGAGAATCGTACATTTACTGGTTTCTTAATGACAGACATGGTTTCTGAAAGACCATAAATACTTTTATTAGGAAGTAATGGTAAAAATTTAAGAAGAATGTGAAGCTGTAGTGCAGCTACTTTAAAAAAAAATCTGTGCCACACTATCTTTTTGTTTGTAACTGACATCAAGACAGAGTAGTTGATTTTATTTTTTAAATATCAAGGTGACCATGCTGTTCTGTGTGTCAGAATCAAGAATATAGCAGTAGCTGTGGCAAAAGCAGCTAGACTTCACCTCTTTCAAGCACAGGAATGGCAGAAGCTGGAGAACAGTATCCAGGATCACAGCTGTACAGAGAAGTTCTCTAAAGCTCAGCTGACAAGTGAGTTACTGCTTTTTTTTCTCCTTACAGAGTTACCAGTGTGTTTAGAACTCTATTAAGTTATCTGTGTGTTTAGAGTATTGATTTCAGTGAAATTGGGCTTTGCATCAACTAGGACTTTGGCCTTCTGCAATTGAAAAATAGTACAAGGAAATAAAATTTCTTACTTTGTATCACTTCGGAAGACTTTGTTTGCAAGTTATGATTTAATGTGCTGCTGGGAAATGAAATCCATGACATTCAATGGCTTTAATAGAAACAGCCAAACTTTATGACTAGTTCTAGTTCATGCTGTCCCATGTTCACAACCCTGAAAGGGTTAATACTTGGCTGAAGTTTTCATTTAGTCATTTGGTACAGAGATTTTCTTTAACTCCACTAGGAGTAAATGTCTTTCTTTTTGTTTTTTTTTTTTAATCTCAAATCTTTCATAAAATAGATTATCTTGGGTATGTGAGAGAATTTACAAAGAATACCATTGTACTATGAAACTGAAGAACTAGAGAATCTGAATGTTTGGGACAGTCAGATGTACAGTTTGAATTGTGACTTCTATTACAGTGGAATAAAAAAATTAGAGGCAAACAAGATGGAACCTTCTGCAGCTGCCTCTAAACTTCTGAAGCAAATGCTTGTAAGGTGGGAGTGTGTAGCCCAAGTACAAAGTAAAAGAGTAATTTTGTACTGCAAGCCTTCTCTTTCACTACCTCATAATAAGTCTTTCTTTTCTGCAAAAATTAATCTGCACCATGCTGCCTTTATAACTTACTTTAACTTAATGCTATTTCACCCTTTACTTTTGAAATTTTATATTCTTCACTGAATCTCACATTCAGCTGTTTTTAATATTCGAGCTAAGTGTTATACCAGTGTAGAATATGTAGATTGTCTTCTTGTCTCTTGCTTACAAAGGAACATCTCACTTGTCAGGATGCTCCTGTTCTCCAGTTCCATGGAAATGGCATTTTTCAAAGCAAAGAAAGCAAAAACAAGGTTTTATTTTCATGATAGCACAAATCTGTCATGCTTTGATGTACAAAACGTGTTAGAAAATTTTTAATACAGTATCAAAGATGAGCTAATCAAGATAAAGCTCAACTTGAGTACCCATCTAAATGTGAAAGAACAGTAAATCACTGAAGCATTGAGTTATGTAACTAGAAGACAGACTGAAATAATAATTTTTGCACCATTTGTGGATCATAATGGTACTTAAAACATAAACTTTCCTTTAAGAAATTAAATTAATATTAGAAGCTTCATTCAAATGTATTTTAAGTGACTACAGCTTCTCATTCCAGTACATTTCCTCTGTGCAGTCGGAATCCCTAGAGCAATAGATTGATGTGCTGTAACATTTGTCATAATGAAATCTTACATAGATGTCACTTCTAGGAATGCTGTTTCCTTACACTTCATCAGAGCTGCACAAAAGTGCTGCTGAAATAACTGGCAGTAGGTCTGTCATTTCTGACTGTCCCAGCAGTGCACCCACTATTTTCTGCTCTGTTTAGGAGCTGTGTGACCACAGGGTGAGTTGGATCTGTTTGCTGATCTTGGACAAAATTGGTTACTTTTCTACCTCTTGAGTCAGCTTATGGATTTGACAGGAAACTGATTAAACACACTCTGTGTCATCCTTACTCTTGGTGCAAATAACACAGTGTCAGAACTCAGCTGAGAGGTGCCATGGGGAGTAAAGCGCTGCCTCTGTCAGCTGCAGTTTGCCTTTCATTTGGACTAAGCACCAAATGAAATACTGGTTTTTGTGTTGTCCGAATCTGTACCTCATGTCAATTGCTGCAAGGACATACACAGTACAATTCTTCTTGGATTCTAATGTTGTTCAGTTCATACCTGAAGAGAACAGAAAATAACTTTTTGTAGCTGAAACAAGTTTTTTAGAATTACATAGAAGTTTTTCACAGGTAAGCTTCAAGTTAGAAATTAGTTCTAAATTTTGTCTGCAGAATATTTAGGGAAAATGTGTAGGTTTGCAGCTTTTTCATTTAGGAAGGCCTTTCACCAAAAAAACCATATTTTGTGGGTTTTTTAATGAAAATTTTCTCTTTCTTCATCCTTAGCCATTGTCACCTTTACCTATTAAGGTGAATTAATCTGATATTGTTATTTCTCCTCCAGAGAAATGGTTGAGATGATTAGCACTCAAGTTCAGTAGTCAATGTGACAATGACTACATTTCTTGCAGTTTCAGCCAAACACAGAGACACAGGTTTTATTTGCATCAAAAGTTTGTTTTGAAGAGACTGTACTTGGTTAACTGTTGTTTTTAGGCAAAAATGGTGGTAAGATAGCAAACATGAGTATCTTAGTTGTTTTTAAATGTAATCTGATTTGAAATATGCAGTTGGATTACACAATGGTTTCAGCTCTTAACTGTCAATTGAAATTCAGTATGTTACAATTTTGGGAAGGTCCTGGGAGATAATACTGATTTGCACCTTTAAAGCATGCATGATGTTGTTTACTGAGCTCACATGCAGCTATTCCTGTTTGGTGCTCTAAATCTTTTTGAAAACAGAGTCAAATAGATTTCACAAAGGTATTTTTCATGCTGCAGAAGTACCTGGTGGGTAGTACAGAATAGCTAATCCTGTCAATACTGACCTGGAGGATGGAAATGTGTTAAGCAAAGGAGATAGTTTGCACTTTCTGGCTTCTGGAAGGTGGGAGCCCACCCAGCAGAGGTGAAAGCTGAAAGGTGTGATGCAGTGTCCTCACCAGCCCTTGCCTGCACCTCCTTGAAAAAAAAGATGAAGTTGGAGGTCTGGTCTCTGGTGCTATGGATAGCTTTCAAAACTCAGTCTGTGTTCTACTATGTATAGTTTATAACCTGTATATGATGCTGTGGATTTAAGTTTTATCTCCATTCAAAGATATGCTTTCTAAAACCAAACTAATCAAGTATTTACTCCTACTTTTGTTTTTTTTGTTTTTTCCGAAGTGACTGTGAACCACACAGAGCAAAATCTGACAGTGTCCCAGATTCCTTATCCGGAAACATGGTATGTGTTTTATGTAGACAAGTTTACCTGCGAGGAGAATTATTCTGAATCCGAGGATATTCAGTTTGAAATGGTCTTACTAAACCCAGATGCAGAAGGGAATCCATTAGATCACTTTAGCGCAGGGGAATCTGGTAAGATTTTTTTTCTTAAAATTAGATTTGTAAGTTAAGGATCTGATTTGAGTAATCAGATTTGAGTGATCTGATTACTCAAATCAGTACTTACTGTGCTTGGAAGAGTATGGGGGATGGATAGCAGAGCCTCTTATATTTCATGTTGTGTTTTCTTACAAAGAGTAAACTTGAATTCATTTTCTGTCATCACAGAAAAATCCTTTCCTTTCTCTAGCAAAACTTGCCTAACTAATAGTGTAGATGCACAAGGAAAGTCAGTGTTAAAATCTTGGCAGATGGGTATTTTGAACATGGTCAAATTGTAATCTTCCACTTGAATGTGAACTTAATACCTGATTTTAATTACTTAGTGAAATTCCTTAGCTGTGTGAAACTTGATTCTGTGCAACACGAGTACATGCATGATAAATCATTTTGCCAGTACAATTTCAGTTTAATGTTTAGATCTTTATGTGTCTTAGTCAAAGGCTGTAGATTAGGTTTGTCAGGCTTGATTTTGTTATAATTAAGAAATGTAATTTTAAATCTTTTAATATCCAAAGAAAAACTCAATACAGCAGCTCAAGAAATGCCTGCATAAAATTATATGCTTTGGACAATCCAGTCTAGGGTATTCTTTGTTGCAGTGAGTAGCATCACTGCTCTGGGAGGCCTCATCAGCATGCCACTTCCCTGGCTCTCTTGTGAAGGGAGGGCTCTCTAGGCTTAGTCTGCCTTTCTATACAGAGTGAACCTACAAACCCAGGATGAGCCTGATTGCTATGCTCGGAATCAAATACCCTGCTGTCACTCTTGGTCTCAAGAGGATATAGGGGGAACAAAGGCTGCCCATTTTTTGAAGGGAAGAAAATATTCACTGCAAAATTTAGCAGAATCTGCAAGAAAGTAGCACATTAATAATCTGGATTTCAAGGCTCGTAATCAAACTTAACCTCTCTCTTTAACTTCTTCAGTTCTACAAACTTGCCAGTTTTTATTTGGTGAATTTGGTCTTCAGAAGTCAATTCCAGGTTAATTTACTTATTCTCAAAGAGAAGTAATAGCTAAAGGAGTAATGGCTAAATCAAGGGGCAAAGCAGCTACAAGGCATCATTTGGCCTACTAAAGTGATGTAGGGACCTCCTAGAGAAACATTTCAGCTCTGTATTAATTTTGTAGGAAGATTGAGCCCTTGGAAGCAGAATTCTGAACAGCTTATGTGCTGAGTAAGGAGGTGTGTAAATGGTGCTGGATGTATGTACAGGTCTAACAAATAGGAAGCGGGGTGAGCTGTATGTGGCCTGTCTTTCAGAGTTGCAGAGGAACACCTCTGTTGATTCAGAATTAAAACCTTCATCGTTGCCATGAATCCTGAAGTTACATGCACCAGTTACTTTGAAAGAGCTGAGGAGCATTTTATCTCTCTCTCTCATTCTGTCTTTTTTAATTTGATTTTTAATGCATCTTTGGGAAATAATGTTGCCATTTTACCATAGAAACTTAGAGGGTATCAGGGAGAAGATCCAGCTTAGTTTCTTGCTTATTTCATGCTGGCAACTAAGAATTACATAGTTGCAGAAGGTTTCAGTTAGGTCTTCCTTCACTTGAGTTACTTCAGGCTGTGGCCTGGCACGGGGCATCTCAAAAATTAAATTAATAAGGAAACCATGGGAAAGAACTTGAAGCTGTCAGCTTGTGATTAAGATGTTTGCCTTCAATAGATGAGGAGGCTGACTTCTGATCCCTGGAAAGTAATCTTATTTTATATGGTAAGGGTGTTTTACATAAGACATGGTGTCAGTGGAATTAGGATTTTTAAAGGCAGCTGAACAGGTAGACAGCATTTTGAAGAGCTTTGAAGTTAGTTATTTCAAAAAATGTTTTATTTTGTCTGTCAGTTAGGTTCCTTGAAGGTCAGGAAACATAAAGAAGACAGGTTGAAAATTGTATTTTTTGTAGTTGGTTTTCAGTGCAGCTTTTTCCTAACCCCTTCTGGTGTCAAACCAATAATCTACACTCTCTCTGTGGTTGGAAGGAGCTTTCTATCATAAATGCTTAGTGTTTGTTAAAAGCTACTTGTTTTTCCTAAAGAGTTTTCCAAGGGTCCTCACTCATCATGGTGAGAAATAACTTTTATCTACAAAGTCCTTGCCAACTTCAGTGGGTATCTTTTGAAGCAGAAAGAAAGATTTGATCTAAACCCCATACTTCTGTCATTCATAAATCCTGATTATATGTTGGTGTACAACAGAAGCAGAATGGCCTGGAATTTTTTAAGACTCTTTATTACCTTATGTTCTTTTTCTCCCATTTTTCTGTGTGTAAGTCCAAAATGCTTAATTTCAGTCACGGAAGCTATAATGGTAGCTACTATTCAGAACTCATCCAGTTCTAATGTTTTACAGCTCAGACATGTATACTCGCTCTTCCCAATCTCTGGGTGGAGCTGGGTGGAAACTTTTGCCAGAGTTGTTTTGCTGCTGGAGAAAAAGCTTTTTTTAGAATCTGATTCTATAGGCACCACTGAATTTCAAGGAAGGCTGGAGGAAGAAAACATAAGTTTTCTGTGAGAAATGTTTGTGTACCCGTTTTTGCTTATATCTCACTGGCTTTTGACCCTTTTGGAGCTCCTGATGGGTTGCAAAGCATATGGACAATAGAAAAAATTTCCAGGATCCAGGTCTTAAGGGGAGCATTTTACCAGACTACCCATCAGACTGAAAATTAGAAGACTTCTGTTTTATAAATAATCTAAAAAAAATTGTGGAGTTTTTTAGACAAGTGCAAAAAAATGCATGCTAAGAACTAATTACTGTTTTCTGTGCTTCTTTTCTTTATGTCTTAAGTTTTCAACTTGATCAGCTGTGCTTCTTGAGCTGCTTTTTATGGAGGAAAGGTGACACCTAGTGGTTAAAAAGATTAAATAGGAGTCTTCTGGGTTTCTCTCACCTCGGATTGTGCCTTTACAAAATGAAACAAACAAACAAACAGAGCTAAAAATGAGTCTTTTAATAAATATATTTCTGACTGATCAAATGGGCTACAATTGTTTTGTGTGTATCAAGAAACTGTGTGCCACCTTATACTAGTCTGGTAGTTGCTATAAACCTCTCTGCTTAGGAAAGTTATTATTGAATAAAAAATAATTTGTCAAATCAAGTAATAAACGGTTCTCTGATAAAATGCACCAATTTTTTGGATAGAATTGACCAGAATGTAGATACTTTATCTGCACTACCACTGTTGGGTAATGGTTGCTAAGTATTTCCCAATACTGTTTTGTTTTAGTTAGTTGCTGCTAGTAGCTATGTTTCTTCATAAAAACTAAGCTGTATTTCTTTTTTTTCCCACAGGATTACATGAATTCTTTTTCCTACTTGTTCTAGCATACTTCGTAACTGCTTGCATATATGCACAATCCCTATGGCAAACAATTAGGAAGCGTGGACCTATGCATGGTGTATTAAAGGTGTTGACAATTGCATTGCTATTGCAGGCTGGTTCAGCTTTTGCCAACTACCTGCATTTCTCAAGGTACCTTTGCTCCTCTTTTGCCTTCAGTCTTTAGACTTGAAGAACAATGTGTTGCAAAGATCAGTACATGATTTTCCTGGGAGGGATTGTGGCAAAATATAGGACTGACCTTTGAACTGCATCATTGCCTAAATGTACTTGTAAGAAAGAACACCCATTTAAGACACACCCACTTAAAAATGCAATCTTTTTATTCCTTTTTCAGTTACTCTAGAGATGGGATAGGAGCACCTTTTATGGGAAGTCTGGCAGAATGTGAGTATGCCTGTCTCCTGTTTCTTACATATTCCTACCCATGAATCTGTATAATGCATTAGCAAATGCTGTTGCTGGACTATACTGTGATCTTGGATCACATAATGAGATTTTTAATATAAAATACTAAAAATTACTCCTCCAGAAAAAAATTGGTTTAGGTGTTTACAATAACTGTATTTGAAGTTATACAACTGTGATATTGTTTAGGATTTTTCAAAGGATATTTTTCTCTTAAGATTCCTTGCTACAAAGACTTAAAGACATGCCTATCACCTATATAAATCTTTCAATACATTAAAGAGTTTTGTGGAGTTAGATCTAGAAAGCTGAGATTTTTAGGAAACTTAATCATGTTTTATAGAATCTGTCATTTCACTACAAATCTACCAATTATTAAATGAAAAAGTATTTTACAGCACAAATTTTATGATTGGCATGATGCAGAAAATGCTTATGTGAAGGTTTGATGCTAACAAAGCATTTTTCTCCTCTCAGTATAGATATTCTGAGTTCTCACTGGAACTAAATTCCTGTAGCATCCCTTACCAAAATGCACCAACTTAACCTCATTCCATTCTTCATTTCCATTGTTGTTGGGTCGTTTGGGGTTTTTTTTTCCTGCAGTTCACATTTGAAGAATTGGGGGTTCTTTCCAAGCAAATACCTTTCCTTTTGACTGGCTTGAAGCACCCCAAAAAAGTCGTACTGCAGTAGTGTGATAGTTTGGGGAGTAACAGCCTATAAAGAGAAATATTTCCCTTTCTAGAGTTCGTTTAGAAGGCTGCAGTTGAAATTATCAGCCTCTTGATGGCACCTGGCACCACAGTAATTGCCTCTTTCTTGTTTTTAACCATTTGAGCTGGCAGCTCCTTTTGCAGCTGCTCCAGCAACTGTGTTATTAAACGTTCCTTCTCATCTCATGAAATGAAATTAAGTGGACAGCATGGAGGTAGTCATAGCTCCTCCCTAGTGTTAACTATCCAGCCAGAACTTCAGAAAGAATAGCTTCATGTTAGAATTTTTTTTGTGTGTATGTGTTGTAGTTCAAAAACCCACTTTTATTTAGATAAAGCAAAGGTTATAATGAATAGTATTTTTGAATCAATAGATGAATTTCTTAAATTCAGCTAAGAAAGTTCTTCCTTTCCTACTGTCTCTTAAGTTGGTGGTTTCTAAAACAGTAGAAGAGCAGAAGAAACAAAGAAAGCTTCTGTGGCAATTACAATTCTGAAGAATGGCTGATGGCCTGTAGTATAGTTTGAAGGGGGAAGTTTTTCCTATATGGCAACAGAAATCTGAGTTTTAAAATAAATGTTAACATTTCTATTAATTGCAGTGTGGCCAGAATATCTTTCTAGAAATCTGTTCAGATACTATCTCAAGCAATTATTCTTTTCCTAGTATGATTTAGTCTTTACCACGTATAAAGACCTGATCCTCATTCTAATTAACCACCTAAGCTAATCGCATAAATCACAGAAATAATGCTGGCACTCAGAAGCATTGCAAATGGTGTCCTTTTAACTTTAGGTAAGAATAAAATGTGAGAAGTCAAGGACTATTATTATGTCAGTTGAATAGTCAAAAAAGATGAATTGTGATGAATTCAGACAATTATGATATCAGCTTAGTAACGTGACTTTACACTGACCCTGAATACTGTGGGATTATTGCAGTCATGAAAATTTTTCTCACCCTTGTTCCTTTCTAGCAAGGTGCATGGCATGTCAAAGATTAAAGCTGGTTGTGGATTTTTGTCTTACATGAATTTATCTGGGAATCCACTTGAATTGTTACCACATTGAGGCAGAGCAGTATCTATATCCAAGATATGATTGAGAGATGATGTCTGGCTGTACCTTGTAGGGCAGGTTATCTTAAGGAGTGACAGAAAATAAAATGATCCCTAGAACACACAGATTTATTCAGTCATTTTTCTAGTTTAGATTTGTGACACTGGTTTGGCATGCCTTTGCTTTGTGTGACAATTCTTTTTCTAGTGAGTATTGTCTCCATACATTGCATTGGAAAATAATTCCATGATAATTTTTTTTCCCAAAATCAGTGTGGGTTCATTTTATTAAAGAACAATCAAGTTTATATTCACTAAAAGCTCTTGACAGATCTTAAACAGCAAAGGTGTCTTAATACATTAAGAAGCATTTAGGCATGTAAACTCTGAGAATACCAAGCATATTCCAGGAATTACATTTTGATGTGTTTTATATCCTTATTTTGCTGGTATTGCTGAGTGTCAGGGAAATTTTGTGGATGATCTTCTTTTGACACACTTCCCTTGTATCTGTTATGATTTCTGTACAGTGGCAACATTTTCTGTGCCAGTGTTTTTAGTAAATGTGGTATTTATCTTTTTTAATACAGTCCAGTTATATAAAAGTAGAGCTGTGCTTTTTTATGACAGAAATATTATTCTTGTATCTGATAGTAAGTGAAAGTGTAAGTGAAAATTACAAATAAGGAACAAATTTAATTGAACTAAAATATTAATGAAGTGAAAAAGAAAGCATTGCTGTATGTAGTGCCCTATCTCTAGTTTCTGAACCGAGTTTACAATTTACGTAGTGTAAGAATCAATTTTTCTTTTATGTCTCTGCTATGCCAGTACAATGAGTCAGATCCCAACGCCAACTTTAAAATTGTTCATTAAGTCGAAAACTTCCCAGTCAAAAGCTAACAATCACCCAGAGAGAAATCTTCAGGTTTTTCTACTGTCAGTAGTGCTGCAGCAAGGCTACATATAAAGGCTTTAATATATTCTAGCTTAAAGTTTTCTTTATTCTGATGCAGCTTCAAACACAAGTTTGTGACACTGATTAAGAATGTAACTTTATGGAGTATGTGTTAATTGTTGCCAAACAGAGGTAAAAATGGACATAGCAAAATGAGGCAAAGGTATTTTGCATTTAATAAAATGAAATACAGACAAGTTGTTGATCTAAATGAAGTTTGTGTTAGGGTTATTCATTATATTTTCCCCTTTACATTTCTCAGAGTGAAATTTGTCCTAAATATTTGTGCTTTCTTCTGGAAGCTACTACATCCTCAAGACAAAGTGCAATTAGTTTAAAGTACAATGTAACTATCTGATTTTTGAACAAAAGTTCTTCAGAGCAAAGAAAGGAGTTCATTCCATCATGCTGCATATTTGCACTATGATTAACATACATACGATTTTAGTTCTTTAGCTGTTTGTCTGTCAAGTTTTTTGTCAAAATTGTTTGTCAAAATAAGTCTGTTTATGCAGATGGACTCCTGAGCCCAGACTACTTTGGCACAAGAGTGGGATTTGGAAAGACCTTGCACCCTGCCCATGTTCTTGCAGAACTGCAGCATAATTAGGGGAAAGCTGATAGTGATCTGTTTGGTCACTGAAAACTCCACAGAATAGCCACATTTTGTGGCAAAGCAACCTCAGCTAATCTAACTCATCAAAATTAAAAGATGTTACAGAGGCATAAGCATGCATCCTCTTGTTTGTGGGTATATAGAACACTTCTCTTTGATACAGGAAAAAAACCCAAAACTTTGTTTTTGTTGTAATTTTTTTCACTTTTCTTTTGTTTTCAATAGTGTGTGACATAATCTCACAGATACAAATGCTGTATTTATTGTTGAGTCTGTGTATGGGTTGGACACTAGGCAGAATGAAGAAATCTCATGGCAGACCTCTTCAGTGGGATTCCAATCCAACATCTACTGGCATTGCTGTAGTAGTTGTTGTTACACAGGTTTGTATTTCATATTCATTCTTACACTGAAGTATACAGCTGCTATTAAGTATGACAGAACTGTGAACCAAATAATTTCAATATTTTAATTTTATGAGAGAGAGAGTATCAAGACTGGAAAAAAGCCCACAGCATAATGTGCACCCAGTATGTCTAATAGGTAACACCACCTTCTCTTTACTTTAGCAATTTAAGGTGTAGCTCCACAGTGTGTTTTTGTCTAGCAGTAAAACCACTTAAGAAGTTCCCACAGTTTTCCAAACTCCTGATTGTGCCAATTATTTGTGGCATTATACCGTGAACCAGATTAGTGGAACAATCTAGACCAAAAAAAAACTTAAAAAAAATTTTTTTGCGTAGTCATTTTATTGATCTGATTTGTGATGTGGTCCTATAAATAGCTGTAATCAGTACAACTGAGGCATTGTGAACTACATTAAGCGGGTTGACAACCAGCAACATGGGAGGAAAGACAAGAAAAGCTGCTGTGACAAAGTCTTTGTCATGAAAAAAATGAAATCATCAGTGTCCTCCTTTTGGAAGCACTCAAATAGAATGTCTAATGGTCCTTTCAATCAATATAAGGAAGGGTATTCTTGAAAGGTTCATGTGCAGGATTGGTCTTGCAAATATACAAATGGTCTGACACATAATTTCATTCAAATATTTTCCATTAGTATAAATTAGAAAGTTAAGTAAACCAGTAACTTAAAAGTAAATTGTAATGGAAATCATTCAATCCTGGTGGTGCCTTTTGTAAACAAATTTTTTTAAATCACATCATAAAGACAAGAGAATCTGAAAACCATTGAGAAAGAGAAGAGCAGGCAGAAACTGGAGACAGTAATAAGGAAGAGATTATACTGAAGATTTTTGTGCCATTTGGGTAGTATCTGTAATTAGTGCTGCTTCTAAACTAAATAAGTGGACTTCTAGAACATTAAGAATAGCTGGGAGCTGGCATTTCTTGCTAATTAAAAATATAAACCAAAGGCTGTTAAGGTCAATGGGACTGTTGAAATTTAAAGATGGGTGTCAAAGTAAGGTGGAATGAACCTATCTAGCACCAGAAGTTTTACATACTGCTAGTAAAGAAGACTTCTAAAGTATTTAATTTCATTCATGCCTCTGCACTTGTGCATATGTATGGGTGTGTTAGTACTCTACCACTTGAGACTGGAAAGTTTTTTGTTGTTGTTTCCTTTTACTATATATAGAAAAGCCACTCAGTATAATCACTTATGGTAAAAGTGGGGCAGGCATCGTACAAGCTACTTCCCCCAGGACTGGTTCATTGCACATCTTTTTGCTCTTGGAGCAGCACTGGAGCATTAGCACAAAGTTGTCTGTCTTTCTTTTCACCAGTAGGGCACAGCTCTACCACATCTCCTCCTGGTACCATTGGGAATGTCAGGTTCATCAGGAGTCTTATAGGAACACAGTATGGATATTGGAATATGTCATTGCCTGGGTGTTTTGCACCCCCATATCAGTATCTACTGTATGCAGCAAAATTTCCCTGACACCAAGAGTATCCCTTCTGGAGATGATATTTTCCATCTCATGTGCGTACGAAATACACCTTCAGCCAGGTTTGTTCTCCTTAATACAGAGTGCAGCTGTTGAGCTCAGGGAAACAGGATTTAGACTGTATCGCCTCTATCAAAGGTGGTGAGTTCAGGAGTTCATTTCTGGATTAGTCAGTTGTTCACTGGTCTGTCTAGATTGACATGGCTGTTTGACCTGCTGTAATCAATCAATCAACTTTTAATGACTAAAACCTAGAATAACCTTCCTCTTCTGATCTTTCCCAGAGATTTTTATGGGAGAACCAGCTTCCTCCTATGCCAGAGGTTGGACAGACTTTATGTGGATAATCAGAGGTGTTCTGAGGATTTGTTGTGGAGGCTGCTGGAAACCATGTGCATTAACCTAATGCAGCAGATAGAGAGTGCACCATGTTAGTTTTTATTGATATTCTCCCGTACCTGTCCTCGCCTCATCTTCAGGGAAGTCAAGAAAGTGGACAGCATGAGAAAACATGTTATTCTTCAACTTAAATGCAGTTTTGACTGGCAAACTATCTGAGCCTCTTTGCCTACTACTGGTTCAAATTACTCAGCACATTTTCAGGGGTTTTTCTCCTCTTTGTACTGATGCTTAGGATTTTTTCTTTTTGTTCTCTCAGAAGCACTAGCAATTTCCTGGGCTGTGTTTATGGGTTGCCTTCAGTATTGGGTGGACACAGCCTCCTAGTCAGCAAATGTCTTGTGGTCTTTGCAGCTGCAAAGAGGTAACATCTCAAAAGGAGGGACAAGACTGCCATTTAGCATCTCCCTTTGCCTTAACTTGTTCTTTATTTCTGCCACAGAACAAAAGATTCCCAGGCTGCTGTGCATTCATTAAAAATTCCACTTTCTGCTGCTGAGGCACAAACCTTGTACAGAACTTTATTGATGACAGGCCCTTCCCATCACATAGACCTGAGCCATTTCAGCTTTCAGGGCTGACCAGACTGGAAGCAATGAT
Source organism: Drymodes brunneopygia (assembly GCA_013400955.1). Classification (NCBI taxonomy): domain Eukaryota; kingdom Metazoa; phylum Chordata; class Aves; order Passeriformes; family Petroicidae; genus Drymodes; species Drymodes brunneopygia. Next base: position 178,111 of record VZTZ01043734.1, read on the forward strand.
TCTGGAAAGATATCTGATTGCTCTGAACCTGATCAAAATGGCATAGAATCTTACTGCATTAGACATCACCCTACACAGGGGTTCTTAGGTGTGCTCAGAATGAGCTCTACCTCTGACCTTAGATCTAAACCATCTTTTGCTGTACTGGCATTGTGTGACATCAGATATCTGAGTACTAGATATGGTTCGAAACAGCTGGTTTGCCTTGCTGCTCCTTCTAATTTCCCTTTTGCTTCCCCCTTGCCTCTTAGTGGTGATCTGTCCCATGAGAACTTGTCTTTGCTGGAGATTGATACGTTATCTTGGCTTGTCATAAAGTCAGTGCTGGCATAGTGAAGGGAAGGAGGAGTTCTACTGTAATTGTTTCCTCATGACATAAAGGAAGAGTGTCTGGTTCTTCTTCATATGGATGTGGAGGTTCAGTTTGTATATCTGGAACATCAGGATGATATCCGTGGCCATCATCCCTCTAGTATTTGAAGAGGAAGGCCAGTATTGGACAATGATTGGTGTCTGCTGTGAGCCAGGATAGGTCAGGATTATGTACAGGTAAAGTCAGGCATTTTGAACATTGTATTATCTAAACAAGGAGATGGTCATTCTGTTTCACCTTACGAAGAAGCAGTTGTGACTTTAATGTTGGACACAGCTAGTGTGAGTCAGCTCTTTAGCTACCTCTCTCATCCAGTTCTTTTGTCTACAGCCTAAGCACAATTGTTCTTCTGGATAATAATTAGAATTGTCCCCCCTGATTTCTTCTCAGAGCTCACACATAATTCTGCTCACTGCCAACAAATAATGTCTCTGATGTCTACTTCAGCAGGTTGATGCCTGGTCTTTGTCAGTTTGTTACTGATATTGCAGCTAAGTGAGCTGATACTTGCCTTTCTGTGGTCAAGGTAAGGAACTTCAGAGTTGCTTGACCTTAATTTTTCAACCAAATTTTAATTTTTTTTTTATATATTTCACAACTAAAGAGATTTTAACTTCAACATCATGCTTGTCTATGAAAGTTCTTCTTCATTGAGAACAGTTTGCCTAATCCATTTTTACCTAGAAACACTTGATAGCACAGATTTCTTTTTTATAGGGTCCTGCTTTTCCCAGGTGAATGAGAACAGCCCCAGGTCATGATAAGGGCAATGATACATTCACCTTGTCCAGGTTTACAGTGTGTTGTACTGACAGTTCCATCTCTACCTCTAACGCCTCTGCCTTCTGCTTATTTTTGAATAATCTAATGAAGCTGAAGGAAACCGGACTTCTGTGATCTCATATTCCTGTCACCATACACAGCCTTTGATCAACTGTTGTTGTGTTGTTTACACTCTTTAAAGGGCTGGTCCAGAACACACTGTGCTGTCAGACACTATTATCCTATGAGGATTTGGGCTTTGTTCTCATGATTCCTTTACTCCAGCTCTTTGTCATCTTCTCATGAAAGTGGCTTCCTTCTTTGCTGTTACTCTTGGTGTAGACTAAGGAAAATTTAGGCCTTCATGAGCTCTGGTTTTTAAGGTAAGGTAGATCCCAGGGATATTTTCTTCTTAGAGCAGTATCACAGTTCTGTCTCCATCAGCCTATATGGCTTCTCCCGGGATGCTTACTTGAGTCAGGAAGATTCTATACATAGGTTCTGGGGGTCTTTTATTTTCTCAAGCAGACTATGTACTGTCCAGGGAAGTTACATACTTTAGCTGTTCCCAAATGTAAATATCAAAAGGGAAAATGCTCACAAGACTGCAGTGATTCTGTAACTGGTAGAACCCTCGTTTGTTGTCTGAGCATGTTCTAACTGGATTGAAATAACTTCTGTGATAGCAATTCATCAATTTCATGCCAAAACTAGTGCTGTAGACACGTTACTAAACACTGTGCTGCATCTCAGGGATTCAGGAGCAGTTTAGTTTTACTTCAGTCTTACTCCTTGACAGAATTCTCAGTCAAGTAACTTGATCATTTAGGATGTTTGCTTGAAATTACTCTGTTTCTGAGCATTATGGTGAGAACATTTGAAGACTGTTGGTCAGACTGTTTGCTGGTAGTCAGTGATGTTGAAGATGCATGTACTTTACATCTGTCCTTCTCCCATCGTTCCGTTTTCCATCCAGGTGGTTGAGGAGTGACTGAAGTGACAGCAGCTGTGTAATGACAGGGCTGGGATCCCCTAGGTGGGGGAGGGGGAAAGCAGGAGAGTACTCTGAGGATATTCTAAGCAAAAAGTATTCTACTATTCAACTGTTGAGACTCAAGGCCACCCACGTTTGGAAGGCACAGGTGGATTACACATTTTTAAGATGTTCATATTAGTAATCTTTTTGTCTTTATGTAGTGAGAAAGCCTTTGAATGTCTTCAGAAAGGAATCTAATTTATATTTCTAAATTGAGCTATACAATGTCTGCTTCTGAAGGCCTTCAGAGCTACTTCACTCATGAATCAAATTTGCCTACCTTTCTTCAGAAAACCTGCTTTATTAGACACCTGAAGCCTCAGTACAAGTTAGATATGTGCGGTAGGTGGACTGGATTCCAGTGTATATACAAGTTCTAAAATGCCATTCAGCTGCTACATGTTGCTCTGAGAGTCTAAACTTTATGTGTATTCTAATTTATAATGTTAGCATTCCCAAAGTCTTGAAAAGGTGTTCTTCAGCAAGACACATTTTTTTTTGCAACTGGTTGGTGCCTGCCTTCTTCACAACTAAGATTCAGAAACTAGGCACTTGTTGGTCTGTTTTTCCTTGGAGAGTATCAGTAGTGTTTCTCACAGTGCTCCCAGAAAATTTCATTCTACAGCAGATGGATACAATGCTAAAAGTTAAGGAGGCAGTTACTATCTTTTATGTAGTTATCTGTTGGCTAAAGTGTTTGGCCAGATGTTGGAATGGCATGTGGAACCTACGACACTCCCGTTCCTAGACCCTAGGAGGTTTCTGAGCCAGGTGCTTGCAGAGTCAGGCTCGCTCACAGTTTCTGACCTAGCTGATGTTGAATTCTTTTCTCCACGATGGCACAGCTTCAATAGAAGGGGTGGAGAGTGGCCCACCCAAGAACACCCTATAGCCTGGCAGTTGCAGCACTCTCCAAGGAGGTGGGAGATGTGAATTGGATATCCTTTAGGCAAAGAAGGGAATTGTGGGAGATCCAAGTTCAACCTGGGTGAATGCTTGAGCCTTAAGGCTATTGTATAAAAGGGGCAGCAGCACCACCCTCTTACTTCCCCATCTTTGAAAAGAAAAGTGAATCCTGTTAGGATTTTGAAAGAAAAGGTGTAGTCGCCTGCCTTTGAAACAAGCTTTACAGGTTGTGGATCACAAGTGAAAGGAGACACCTCCCTGTAGCTCTGAAATCATTTCAGTGGTCTTCCTGCAGAGTAGAATGAGTGTTCAGGTGATTATTTCAGATTTTTTTCTAAGGTGCTACATTCCCTCTATCCAAATTAGACGAAACTTTAACTTGTCAAGCTTTCTAAAAGTTACAGAATCCAAGAAGTGAGACTCTATTCCTACCAGTTGCAGTTGGAGTAATAGGTCACGACAAAAAGCATTTCAGACCAGGGTTTGTTGGGTTTTTTTGCTTAGCGTGGCAGTCCCTAAGAAGTAGAGTGGAGCATTACCAGATAACTTAATCTGTGATGGGAAGGTTAACTGCAAGTTAGTGTAACCTGGTTTACTCTAAGTGTACTTTGCTGTTGTTCTTTTTCAGAGCTTTTTGTTAATTTGGGAGCAGTTTGAAGATACAAATCACCACAGTTACCATTCGCACCATGGCTTGGCGAGCGGGCTGCTTATTGGCCTCAGGGTCTGTCTAGCTCTGTCCCTGGCTGCTGGGCTCTACCAGATTATCACAGTGGAGAGAAGCACGCTGAAAAGGGAGTTCTATATCACCTTTGCCAAAGTATGGCTTACATCAAGCAAACTGATCCCTTCTTCTGTAAATATAATTGTGGCATGCAGTTGACTGAAGCACTAAACTTTTCCTCCATAAGAAAGTTAAAGTGTCTGATTTGATTACATTGCACCCTGTCATCATACTCTGAGTAGGGATTTTAATTTGACAAGGAGAATAGAGCTTTTTAAAACAGAAATCCCACCTTTCATTGTGTGGTTTTCGTTACGTTGATTGAAAATTAAACAATGGGTTCATAAAATAGACAGAAATGTAAATGTAGTTCCTGTAACTGTCATCTCTTTCTTCTAAGCTGGCATGTAGTCATTTTACAACTTACACTCATCTTCTTTTTTAGGCCTGCATTCTCTGGTTTTTGTGCCACCCATGTTTTGCAACCATTGCTGTAATATTCAGAGAATATCAAAGGGAAAAGGTATGTACAGGCAAGATAAAAGAGATGAAATTTGAATAGTAGTTGTTCTTCATGTTTAATGTTTGTTAGCAAACTCATGCTCTTAGGCTGTTAATCTTATGACCCCAAAGCAAGTTGAAAAGTCTTAGTCACACAACTCTCATTGATGCTAATGTGAGTCATATTTTACAAAGGCATACAGGGCTCAAATCATCTAAGGATAATCATTTCTAGGTTAAGGGAGGGAGAGGGGGAGATTGTTAAGTCAAAGGAAAATCTGGAGGGGGTGTTTTGTTTTATTGTTTGCTTGTTTGCTTTTAATTAAAAACACCTTGGGGATTCTTTTAACAAAGGGAGTAGAAAGATAAATCAGTCAATTTTTTTTTGTTGTTTGCTTTTTAGTTCATCCTTTAAAAGCTTTATGTGGCTAAATAGGTCAGGGAACCTGTGGCTGAATGGTATTCTTTAGATCAAGAAGTCTGTCCAAGTATGTTGTTTGGTTTGTAAGCTCTAAACAGTTAAAAGCAAAGGTGGACTCACTGAGTTTCTCGGTTGCTTAAACATATTGGGAGCTGGAGAACTCCGTGTGTGGAGCCTGCCATGTCCAGATGAAGTGCATCACTATTCTCAGGTGATTGACTACCTCATTCCAGCATAGGGTTTGCTTCTTTTCTTTATGCTTATAACCATCTGTGCATTTGTATGCAAATATATTCAGAAAATGGGCTTTTATTTGTGTAGAGGATATGTAAGGGAAAGAAAAAGCTTTTATTAAATATATATAATAAATGCTGTTTGATTTACAAAAAAAAAGGAAATCTAGGCAGAAAAAAAATTTATTCCTCTAGAGTTACTAATGAAGAGACTTTTTGTTTTTCTTGATGAAAACATCCTCAGAGCAGGAGAACAGTCTATCTTAGACGTAGGATCAGTAAAGCAGTATTTTTGCAGTGTTTTGAGATTTTGAGCTTACTGAAGGAAGACTACAATTGCTCTGCTCTTGCATTTGAGCAAGTTTAACCATTATGTGCAGCTGCAGTTCCTACACTATGATAATTCAGCTATGTTTGCTTCTTCAAATGCACCTCAATACAATAAAATTCATAATCAATAAATGCCATATTTATTTAAGAAAAACATTTTTAAAGTTAAAAATGAAGAAAAACAAAAATATTTTAAAAGACTGCCTGTACATAAACTGAAGACTTGTGCTTTCTCAGAAACAATAGTTACTCCTTTAGGCATTTGATAAACACAGCCTTACACAGCTTTTACAGATGAAGAGACTTGAACTGAAAGAGGTCTGACTAAGTGAGATGGATAAATCACTATCCTCAGCTCCATGACTGTGCTAGTGCAAAGTGTTTCCAAGTTTTTTTTTTTCCCCACCCTGTTTGTTGTAAGAATAGAATATCTAAACATCACCTCTGCTTGTGAAACTGCATGGGTGGTGAATTGCAAGTCTGAAATTCCCCAGAACAGAGACTGCCAGAAGGGTTATGTGACTTGCCCAGGGCTATCTACTGATTTAAAAGCACCCAGGTGTGAGAGTTTGATTCCTGGACTTAAAATGCATGTTCCAATCTTTTGTAACTGCAGCAGTCTTAAAAGGTTTAAAGTTAAACCTCAAGCACTCAAGCTGATAGCAATTCATTGTGGCTTGTTTAGTGAGAGGTTTTTTTTCCGCTTACTATTTCTTTTTCTCTCTTTTCTTTTCTCTAGATTATTACCATAGGTGTTATCCTCTGTCAGTGCATCTCCATGGTTATCCTCTACAGACTTTTTCTATCTCATAGTCTATATTGGGAGGTATCTTCACTGTCATCAGTGACATTGCCACTAACAGTATCCTCTGGACATAAAAATCGACATCACTTCTGAGATTTTTAGGAAGAATATGTTACGTAATAAAAGTGCAATAATGACTTCAATATACAGTTATTTTTGTCACAAGTGTATGACATTTTGGTTTCACTGGAAAACGGAGTGATAATATCAGAACACTTCACAGACCTTTGGTCTGACAAGATTCCTAGATAAATGTGTTAAAAGTATTGTGGAGTGTAAAAATCCATAATTTGAAGAGTTTTATAGATATTGTTTAACAAGTGTTGCTGAGCTGTATCACAGAAGAGTACAATGAATCTTTTCTCCCATTCACGGATGCCAAAAATGCCCTTACTTTGTGTCAATACTAGGTTTGAAGGTCTTACAAAATGCAGTTCTTAAAACATCTACGTGCTCAAACAAGTTTAAAATAGGCCAGTTGTGAAATTGGTGTGATGTATAACGATGAGTACAAGGGGTTTTTTATTTTCGTGCTTTAGAGAAAATGCATTTTATGTATCAGTATAAAATATGGGGAAAGAAAGGAGGGAGAATAGTCTAGAAGAATATGTAAAATGTTCACAACTGACTGCAAGAAACTTCCCTTTATCATGGGTGTAAAAGAAAAGCCTTTTTTTGCATCTAATATTCATACTGGTTAAAATTCTAATGGGAATGTAAATAGGATTTATATCTGCCTTTTTTTAAAAAAAAGTAAATGTAACTAAAAATTTCATCCAGTAATCAAGGTCTAAACAGTATTTGAAGCTTAGAATACATAGCAACATAAAGGTAATTAAAACAGCAGCCTTGCATCTTTTAAAGGAGAAAAAAAAAGGCAAAGAAAATGGAATGGGTGATGTGGTACTAGAATTTTAATCCTGATATAATTCATTTCTGTTACATTGAGGATTCAATCATAATTAAGCCATATACACAGATTAAATTAACAGAAGCATTTCAAATAAATGTTGGTTTCAGTCATCAACTACCCATGAATTCCTGCCCAAGGATACTTAATCAGGATTAAATTTTCTATGAATAATTGAAAAACAAAATACTCACTGGATTTGTTATAATCCATGTTGGCACTGGGTTCTAAGTAGTTGCCATCTTCCATCCATTGTAATAAAGCCATTCTACTTTGTGATGCCCTAGCATTCAGAAAGCCAGTGTAAATATATACTTTATTGAAGTGCCTATTTATAGAGTATGATTAAATCATGCTGACATTTTTCTTCTCTCATAATAAGAACATACCTATTGCCATTTTGAATGAAATTTTTCTTTTTGGATTTAGCTGAGTTTAGACTTCATACATGTGTGTTTCCTCACAAAATGGATTTTATTTTCTAGTAAATCAGTGTTTGTTTCTTCTTAACAGTTTGTATTTGATTATGTCTCTATGAAAATGTGAAAACACTCATTCTAATTTTAAAATAGCCCTAACTTTTCCATTTATGTTTGCCTCATTTGTGAGCATAGTTAAAACATAAGTCTGTTCCGTTTTAGTTTAGAGGCAAAACTAGATATTTGCCTTTAACTAAGGCAAAATGGCAACATGACAAAGTTGCTCATTAAATCATCTCCTTTCTTATTGTTTGTAATTCAGATCAAGAATGGCAGGTTGAGGCTGGAAAAGATGAGATATTATGATTTCACACAATCTTCAGAATGATTAAAAGATTAATTATTACATTCCTCTGATAACCACACAAAAATATTATTGGTTAAAACTTCAGTCTTTATTTCCCTGCTTATCTCTGTACTTTTCATCTTCTGAAGAAAAAAGCATCCTGTTTTTGATAAGCCTCCAATAATGTAGTAAAAGAGTTCTATCTGCCCTCATGTATAAGATGTCAAATTCACGCATAAAATAGAATTTTCTGATAGACACAAGTATTACTTTACAGTTTATGATCCATCATGATAAAAGTTTTAATCTATGCAAAAAAACCTCTATGTGACTTTCAGAAGAGGCACTCCATTAGTTTTATTCTCCAGAGGTACTGTCTTACTTCCTGTAGTTCTTCTGATGTGACACGGTCAGTATTGTGATACCATTTACCTTATTTTCACATTATAAATATACCCCACAACAAATCATGGTTCATTAGTGTAAGCATGTAACATAAGGTGTTGTCTTTTACATCTTTCCCACATTGCCCCATAAGTCAATGGGTAACATTAGTTTCATAGTTTGGCATTGCATCCAATTACTTGAAAATAAAGTTTAATTAAGCTATTAATGTAACTGTAGCAATTAAGTAGCACTTTCTCATAGTAAGTGGTCCAAAGGGTCTCTCTTAGGCAGGTGCCCAGGTCTTATAGCAGATACACAGTGCTCACCAATTTTGTGTTATTAAATAATTAATGCACACTGTAGCAGTACATCACTGTGACTGCAGTCATGTTCAGTTAATTTGGTGCAGGATATCTCGGGGAAAGGGGGAGTCTTCAAGTATGACTAATGGACAAAGCTTCATACTTAACCTGTACTCTGTGCTGAAACTTACTGCCTCTGATCATGCCTGAGGAGTGGTTCAAGTGTGTAAAAGTCTCTCCTTTCTAACTTACATCTCCTGTAAGAACAGCTGATAAGACCATGCTTTTTCATCCTTCTCCACACTGTTACCCATTCCATCAATTTGATTTCATAACTTCATCTTGAAAAAATAGGTTCCAGCCTTGTTCCATTTGTCTTCAATCTGTGGATCCCAACTTGAAAACTATACTTCTAAAATGTGCTGTGACCAAAAAAAAAAAACCCAAAACTAGTTTTCTGTCACAAATGGGGGCTTTTGTGTGTATCAGCAGAATTGGTGCTGCACCCTACATCGGGTCTGCCTTAGGTGATAGCAGTGGACAGAAGCACTCCTCCTGCAGTGCCCCCATGGCCCCAGTGTGTACAAGGTGCAGGTTTGTGCCTGCTGGAAGCTGCTGCGCACCTGGGGAATTTTCGGGGAGAGCTTCAGCAGTTCCAGGCTCCCTGACCCCTCACTGCTGCACGGGGCTGAAGCAGGGTCGCCCCAAAGGCAGCACTGCCACTGCTGCCCATGGTGAGCAGCACTGCTGAGGTCGGAGGACGACATCTCACCTGAGAGTGTCTGTGCATTATGTGGTTCTGTTTTAAATAAAGTTGGGGTTACTGTGTCTGCTCATTCTATTGCCTGTGTGTTTCAGTGCTCACAAAATAGGAGTGTGCATTGACAAGACTGCAAACTGAAGTTGGTTGTACTCTGAAGAAATCCACTTCTCTGTGTGAGAGGGCATTACCTGGCCAGCCATCACCTTTTCTGCTGGCACAAGTGCCAGTTTGCGTCAGTCGTGATTTGTTGGTTGGGAGGGAGGATCTCAGTTCAGTAGACAAAAGGGTGAGATCACCAACTCGATCTACAGGACCCCCCACAAGCTGTGAGGAGGGATCATCCTGCATTGCTCCTGACCAGCAATGTGGAGGCTGGAGCAGTTCTGGGGCTCATTGCAAGTCTCCTCAGCTATTCATTACCCTTCTATGTAGACTGTGTTTATTGTATATTTATTTAAAGTGCTTCAGGTAGGAAAATGAATATTTACAATTAAATATATGTAAATGGAAGTGGAGAAGACTTGACTGGAAAAATACCAAGTTTCTAATACATATTACAATGCTAAGACCTCCCACACAAGATAAACGTTTATAGCCAGATCTAAATGAATGTTTCTTTCTGGTTCCTGTGCCAGTGGAAAGCCATAGAAGTATCAAAATCCTTTTGTTTGGATCTTGATCCTCTACAGAACTGGAAGAATGCTTTATTTGATTTGGCTTTAGTTTATTCTGTGCAATATTCTGCCTCTAATTGATAGAATAAATGTTCTTGAGGCTGGCCAATGCTGATGTTAGACTGTACCTTTTAACTCCTTGTGTGACTATACAACGTACAAAGAGCAGGTTCTCCTTGCCAATGCCAAACATTAAAAGAGAAAGTATTAAGCCAGTTTTCAAAGGATCCTTCTTTTCCAACTGCACTGATCCGACCAGGCTGTGATTTTCCAGTCAACACTAAGTTCTGATTCCAGTTTTCCTTAAACCATTATTTTCTGCAAATCTATTTCCTGCCTTGCGAATTCTCTCTCCCACTGCGCTCTGCCTCTGCCCTCCCCTCTCCCCCTCTCTCATACATATGATTTTGAGTGTAATGGGTGTCATTTCTCTCTCTATCTCTCCATCTGTTCCCACGATTAAGACTCACAGTCCAGCCCCTGTTTTGCATGTAGTATGTGTATTCTCTTTATCCCCGGCCTGTTTTGATTTCGCGCTTTTCCTGTCTCTCCTTTGCCCTCTGTGCCATCTTTCTAGTCTCCATAGCCATCAGAGACCCGAGGGTGTGGTTTGACATTGTAGCTAATTTGGGCTGTTAGCTGTCAAAAATAGTATCCCTGTTCCCCTGGCTACACACTGCTCTCGCTTCCCCTGAACTGACACTGACTGTCACCTCGCAGTTTGAGTGAGGAGTTAAACTGGTAAATAATTCAGCCTTTAGCAGCAGCCAAAGAAAAAACAATTTAGTTCTCAGTGGTTTTAGCCCACCAAACCAGGTTCATCAAACTTTGTTGAGTACTGGTGGTACTGCTGAGGATGGGGTAGGAAGAGAGGCCAGATGCCCTTTAGAAGAGCAGCTGCAAGGTTGGTCAGTCTTTCACAAGCTTTCAGCCTTGTAATTCCTCCATCTCTCTCTTCTCTCTGTCTTCTGCTGCATTTTGCATGCTGAGGGTTGGACTGTCTCTGCCCTTGACTGTTGTCTTACAGTTGGAGTTTGTCATGAGGGGCAGGGGGGTTCCAGCAAAGGGAAAACTGTTGGGCCTCTTTAAAGTATTTTAAATTGAACATGGTCAGTTGTGCCTTTGCAGCCTAAAAAAGGAACTGGGAGGCATCACGAGCAGCCCCTAGTTTGAAGGAAGGATTTTTGAGGAGAGAAAAACCATGAAAACAGACACAACTGGAGTGGGTGCCATTTTTTTCAACAGGTGGTAACACTGTGGTAGAAGGCAACCAAGGATGTCACATGGCTTTTCACAAGGTCTGCCTGTGGGTAAGGACAGACTTAATCCGAACATCTGCAGCCCAAAGAGCGAAGGTTTCCAGCAGCAGGTACTCTGGAAGGCTGCCTTTATCTCTTGGCCGGTTAATCTGCTGAGATGCGTGACTTTGGGAGGCTCTGGTGGGATGGTGAGGATCTGTCTCGCCCTGTGGTCAAGTGCTCCTGAGTTTGTCCAGGCTGGTGAGCGAGTTTGGCTTTTAATGCTCCTGCAACAACCCCCTCAAAAAAATGAATCAATGGAATCTAAAAACAAGGTATCTCAGGAATCTCTCCTTCTTTAATACAGTAGCCACAGCTGAAGGAGTGTATGTGCACCTTGTTAGTGTATACTTTTTTTTGCTTAGTTTCTCACCCTTCCAGCCTCTTTTGAAACATCGGCATTATTTTCAAATCAAATTTTATAAAATGAACATTGGAGTTGTTAAGAAGAGATCAAAATTTACATAAGACTTCTATGTAACCTATTACCTATGAAAATTTACTTCAGGCTGAAACATGTTTTCCAAAGTTTACAGCATACAAAACAAATGGGGTTTTAAAATTTCTTTACTTATGACTACCTTAAATTGTGTTTTCTAAAAGGGAAAGGAAAAAAAAACTTGGAACCTTACCAGTTTAATTTGCATTTTGGCTCTGATGTAACTCAAAATAGATTAGATTAAAAAAGGAAATTTGGCAAGTGATTACTCAATTACATGATTTTACTGCTTTGGTATTTTGAAAATAAAAACGAACAGATCTGTTTTACTTTGAAAAGTGCCTGGTGCACGTGTGCTGTAACCACTTTTCAGAAACCATATGGAAGGTTCCCTACACTGCATATGGCAATGCTACACAGAGCTCAGAAATGGATTCCTGCAACAGACTACACAGGGTTCAGTCGGACCAGGGATATTACTGTCTGCATTCAGATAGTGCTGTATCAAAGCATGGCAGGGTAATGAGTTTGGTGTAAAACACAGGAAGTTCACGGTGACAGGGCTGCGTTGCTCCTTTTTCATAGAACGGAACTAAAATTGCTTGGAGCTAGTGCCAGGCCAGGAAGTTAGGAGGAATTTGGAGACAGGATACAATTTTTATGGGATCTGTATTTTGCAAGATAGAAAAGGTGAGCAGCATAACCAGATACTTTCAGAGCATTTTATCATCTAAAACTATGGTAGCTGCTCATCTCTAGCCTTCATGCCAAGGGTAGGAAGCCTCTGTTTGTCGCGTCCGCCCTGCCCGCTAGTCTGGTGGGTGCAGACCNTCCAGGGCCTGAATGCCTCTTTGGGCACGCGAACCACCTCCACATCTGTTGACCCCTGAAAGACCAAGCAAGTGGTGACAAACTCCCTCAAGTAACAAAACACTGGTCCTCCACGAGGTGAGGGATAAGGTAGTACTGTGTCTTAAACTGGGTATCATCAGGATTATCTGTTATTCCCATCACCCTGTTTTCATTAGCACACTGATAGGAGAAGATGGACCATCTGTCGCTCCATCACTGATCTGTCCCCTTGGAGCCCCTAGGGCTATTTGTGGCTTTTCAGGTCTCTGATAAATACAACACTTTTGCAAATGTTTGTTTGGTGCTATGATTTGATTGCTTGCCTGTCCTGCTCTGTAGAGCTGCTTGGGTTCTTGAAAGCTCCTCCACATGCACGTGTGCAGCTGTCCCCTCAGTGCAAACATCACAGTGTGTGTCTGTTCCTTCACATAAAGCCAGCTTCCATTGCAGGGGATTTCACGAAAATAATAGCAACTTCAAATGACAGAAACCTCACTTAGTGCCATCACTGCCCTGAAACTGTAGCTCTTCCAGTTGATTTCAGTGGGGATTAAGACCTTTGGAACACTAATATTAGTGTAGTAATGATACAGACCTGGAGTCCTGACACAGGAAGAGCAGAATATGCTGGGCAGTTAAAAATAAATAAATTCCTTTTGAAAGAGCGGTGTGGAATGGAGGTGATGGGCTACAGGATTTCACTGGACTTCTAAGCCCATGGATTTTCAGCAAAGCAGCCCTGTCTGAAGAGTTTGTTACATGGCATGTGAGACTTGGTTGTCCTCTAGACCTTGGTTTCATCTTTCTGCCTCTTACAAGTAACTGGGGTTGGGTACTATATACCTGATATTTAACAGACCTGTTTCTGAGGAATCTGTGAGATGGATCCTTGCTGTCTAAAATAAAGCGCTTCTGAAGACCCTGAATTTTCCTCATGTCTTCACTTTTCTCCTGTTTAAAGGTGAAGACATGGCCTTCAGGACCCTTCATTGCCATGCTGTTGTCACTGATGCCATCAGTACAGGAGGATTGTTGCTGCTTCTCAAGAATTGAAAATGTTTCGTTTTTCCCTTATTTCTGCCTTTGTGGGGGCAAGGGATGACCTCAAACCCTGGTCTCTGTCCTTTCAAGTCAGCAACCTGTGTTGGCACTGTCAGTAGCCTGAGTCATCCCAGCACTGACAAAGTGGACAAAGCACGAAGCCTTTACTCAGCAACAGGAGAGGAGCTGAGAGCTGCCATCAGCCCAAAGTATTTCTGCAAGGGGGGAACGGCCATGCACTTACAGAAGGGTTGATCACCTCCAAAGAAAAAAAAAAGCAAGCGTTTTCTACCACTGAGTTTGAGATATGTAGACAGTGAGTTTCAGTTTCTTATCTCTCAGGTGTGTTACCAGAGACCAGAATGTGCGGCAGTGTGTGTGTGTATGTCGCTGTTGTAAGCGACTTTGTAAGTTCTGTGTTGGGGGAAGCAGCAAACCTAGGGCTTCTGTTCTGGAGATGAAAATAGAATGATAGAACCAGGGCAGGAAGAAACCTCTTCCCGGTCACCATATCCTGGTGGAATTGTTGCAATTCATGTATTATTCAGTCTAGATTTCGTGGCCAAGTCTTAAATTAACCTTGAAGCTATCTGAAAAGTCTCTTCCCTGTCGAGTATGAGGCTTTCCCAAGTGCCCTCACTCCTCACACGCCTCACCCCCAGTCACTGCTGTTGGTGTTCCAGAGGAAAGGAAATGCAAGCGGCGGCGTGGCTGAAGAGCTGCCTTAGAAGTCCATGCAGGTTAATTCCATGAAGCACGGCTGTGGTCGTGCGGGGCCCGTGAGCATCCACACCTCTCCTCTACGCCCGGGTCTGTTGCTACAGTTTCCCCCGGTGAGGACGAAAGTCCGAGCGAGCGGAAGCCTCTTCGCGGGGGAAGGCGGCTCCGGGCGGAGTCCCCGAGGCTCGGCGGGGCCGCGGAGCCGGGTCTGTCTGGGCCGGGCCGGGCGGGNTTATTTTCGTACACCTGACCCGCAATTTCACACGCTCGGGAAAACCCCAGAGCCCGGCTGACACCGAGTTCCAGCCAGTGAGGGGGAGAGGATGTGAGCAGAGAAGTTTAGGAAGATAAGTGTGAAAGAGGAAAAAAATAAAACTCCAACAACAAAAACAAACAGCAAACAAAACGAGTCTTCAGAAATATCCTGAATGTCTGAACGTGTGTATGTGTGCATGTGTGTGTATGTGTTTTCCTTCCTGCCAAAGCAGGATGTCAAATACTGTCCTTTTCCCCTCTTTTTTAAAGCAGGCTGAAAGGAAAATTCTTCACAGAATCTTAAAGAACTTTTTGACACAACAGCTGCAAAATCTATTTTCTAAACAAAGATTTATACATATTTATACGAGCTTAATCCAGATTTTTTTTTAATAAATCATTCTCAGAACTGCAGAGGTAAACTATATGTAAATACCTCAAGTAATAGGCTTGTAGTGCAAATCACATCATTTTATCTTCAATTTTGCATTCGTTTTTCTGGCTTAAAGGTGCATCAGAGATATGCATTTTAGCATATTCAGAACACGGGGCGTGAAATTAAATGTTTGACAGAGTGAGAAAAATATACAGACTTTGGAGATGCCTTAAAAATAGTAATTTATGCAGATCTAGAGGAGTGAAATCATTTGCAATGGAGTGACCCTCTCTCCAGGAATTTTTTGCTCAGTGTTCTTCTCTAATCTCCTGCTGTATCTTCATTTTTCATTGAACTAGCCAGTTTTCTGCGAAGCAGTCTTGTAGATAAGGGAAGTGCTAAAAGAAGAAGAAAGAAGAAGCTCAGTGGGTCCGTTTCCATTGCACTTTTACCCAAGGCAATGGGCAGAATTTAACGGATTCCTTCCAACATATGTTTTTGCCAGATAAGTAAACAGTGTGTGTCGGAAATGAAAAAGCATTTGCAATTTAATGACATTACAGCTCTCAGCTTAGGCTGGCGTGCTGCGAGGCGAAAAGCAGAAAGAGAGAGGAGAGTAGAAAGAGAAAAAGAACAAAGTTCATCTTCCCTTTTGTGCATTTTTATCAAGGAAAATATTACTTCTTTCCCCCTCTTGTTCTCTTTTCTTTTTCTCTTTGCTTTTTTGTCTCACTCATCTACATTTTTTTCTTTTCTCTCCTTTTGTCTCCTCTGTTCACTTTTACCTTTTTCTTCCACTGCCACCGACTCGTTTCCTTTCACCACCCCCCCTTCCATTGTGTCGCCTTATTCATCTATTTGGCCCATTCAGTTTCTACCTATAAGGAGCTGTTTATCCAACAATGTATCTTTTTTTTTTCCTTTTTTTTTTTTCCGCCGTGTTGTACTCCCGGCGCTACAGCTCACAGTCAACAGGATTGTTGGAGGGATTATAACGTTTCATTTCAAAGCGCGACAAATCTGCTCGCCTTCCCTCTGTCCCCGCTCTCCCCAGACCCGCCGGTCCCTCGCTGATGCGCGGCACCCTCGGGGCCGGGATCGCCCCCATATCCCCCCACCAGAGCCCCTCTGGGCCGCCCCGCTCGGCAGCGGCGGAGGGGAGCAGGGGCAGCCCCCGGGGAGGGGCAGGGAGTGAGGAGCAGGGCAGGGAGAGCCTCGGCTCCCTCCGCTGCCGCCGTCGGACGCGCCCGCATCTCATCCCCCCGCTTTCCCCAGGCATTAGGTGAGCGCTGCAAAGTCACGGGCGCCCACCCCAGGCTTTCCCTGGAGCTCGGGTGTAATTGAAAAATACCTCCAGTCAGTGGCAAGTCCTATCTTACAGGCATATATCTGAAACGACGTTTAAACAAACAAACAAAAAAAAAAACAGAAAAAAAAGAAAATGCTTGTCTAAAGATCCGTGCATGGGTTGGTTTGGGGTTGGTTTGGGTTTTGGTTTTTTTTTTTCATTTTCCTTTTTTTTTTCCCCATGAAATTACATCTTCCACATCTCCCAGATCCGGTACTTGGTAAGTAAAAAGGGAAATCTGTTTGGACATAAGGAGGTAAAGTAGCTAGAGGTGGTAATTTAATCATCCGAGGATATATTTCAATGTTTTTTCTGGTCTTCTAGGCATTAGCACTTTAAATTCATTATGTCTGTTTGACAGATATATGCAGCCTTAAGGATCTAAAAATGAAATCCAAGAAGTATAGCCTGCTAGAGGACATATATTGAAGTTAAGAGATTAAAACGGTCTAACCATTGCAAACAGAATGGAACATCTCGCATTTCTCATTCCTTATAAGCATGACTATTTTGCAGATGTTAAATACGGTCTGCTCTAATTATGAAGGAGGGGAGGGGGGACCCGCTCAAGAGCCGAGGCTTTCTAACTTTTACACTGATGAAGTGGATATTAGAAAGACAATATTAGCTCCTGTGCCGTCTCGGGCTCGGGAAGTTTTACATGGGGGATTTTCTCTATCAATAATGTAATAAGGAGGGTGCAGTAGCAGCAACAGCAGCCTCTCCTACATGCTTTAAAGACTCAAGAATCGTGCATGAATTTCCTATAAGGCAAATAACAAAAGAGCCAAATGAGAAGAGCGGGTCTTTTTTCTGTGTAACTGGGACACTGAGGACTCTGTGTCATTACAGTAATTTAGCAATGTTAATGATCTGTAATATTAATACATCATACTTGAAAATGGGGAAGAGTTGTCATAATTAAATGCATTAAGCCACAATTAAAAAGTCATCTAAGCAGTTGTAAAGATACCAGCGACGATAAGGCAGTTCATTACACTGCGAACCTCTCTGCCCATGGAAGCCCTCCCTGGCAGGGCTGGTGCCGCAGCCCCGGCCCGGCGCAGCCGCCTCCTCGCAGCAGCCGCGCAGGAAGGCGGTGGGGCGCGCAGCCTGCGTGGCCTTATCAGCACATCGCCCACGGAGGCGGGGGAGGAGGGGGCTGGACCAGCGAGCCCTTTGGCGGATCTGCCCCAGTTCTTCAGGAGCGGGGGGGAGGGAGGCAGACAGCACAAAAGTCTCATCCCAGACATTCGTGTCCACACACCCGGGCCACCGTTTCAACGCGTGTCCCCAGACGCACTGAAATGCACATTTCGGCCGCGAAGCCCGTGGGACGCTGAGGACAAGCTCGGAGCAGGCTGCCCCTCGCCCGTGGCCGAGTGCCGCTGCCGTGCGCTCCCCGCCTGCCGCGGACACGGGCGGCGGCCGTCGGGGCGGGTCCTGGCCGGGGCGCTGGTACCCGGCCCCTCCGTCCCCCACCCTCGGCACCTCCCTGCTTCTGCCGGCAAGGGCTGAACCCCCGAGCCGTGGGACTGCGCTATGAACAGAGCGACTGAGTGCTCCACCTGTGGGGCTGCCTCCTCCACCCCCCCGGCTCCCCCTGCCCGTGGTCTGCCTTGCGCTACCAGCTTCCCAGGGAGTCAGCGTGCTCCCTGCAGCACGGCAAGCCAGGCACATACTCGGGGTTGAGGTGTGAGCAGACAGTCTGATACTGGGGGTTGTATGGCCTGGCCCTTTCTCTGCCCAGGTGCTGCCAGCCATCCCAAGGGGGGGCAACATCCCCACGCATTTATTTCCTCGTATGACTTCTGAGAATCTCATCCCCAAACAAGTTTCGGTGAAAACTTCACCCCTAGCCTGTTCTGTCAGAATGATCCAGCTCTAAAACAACCCATTAAAAAAAAAAAAAAACCAAGCAAACACCCCCCCCCCTCCTTCCCCTTTCTACCAGATCAGTGCTGATAGCCAGAGTGTTTCTTCTTCCACCTCTGCCAGATTTTCCATCTCATGGACACACACTGTGATTTTCAGACTGGTTTCATAATGAAGAAAAGGTTGCACTCGCAGACAGTGTGCTTGTGTAGGACTCTCTGGTGGTCTCCTCCTGAAAACAGCTTATCTCTTTGGACAAATTCAGGAAAATCTGGCTGAGGGAAGATGATCTCGCAGCCCTTTATTATGGAAATGGGCAGTTGGGTAAAGGAGGAAAACCCAGTCTCCTTATTCCAGAGAGAAAGACAGTAACACAAGCTCAATCCTGTGAATGAGACATAGAGATGAGCCTTCCAATCCAAGGAAAAGTTTTGGACAGATCTTGAACACAGTTCAAAAAATTAGGCTTATTTCCAGCCATAATCCACAACTCTATGCAAATGTAGGCTTGCCCAGGAGAGATACAACACATGGACCCTGTCATCTATATAGAGTCCTGAGAGGGCTGCTGCATATTGCAACTGCTTATACCTTTCCTTCTCCTGTTGATATCAATGATGAATGTGATCACTAAAAATAAGAGGAAATAGAAGTAATGTCAAGTAAACAGACAGGAGTAAAGAATATTAAGTAAAAGCAACACAATTTGCTCAATCTTCAGATATGGCATTTTGGCAATGTCAACAGTTTTGTGTTTTGTTTTGTATTACTGTTAATTCAAATACCCTAGAAATGCACAAGATCAAGATCTTGGTTTGATATTACTATTTACACCAACATATGAATGAAAATAATTTACATACGTAACAATTTACATATATATGTCCAACTTTCATAGATGGTTGAGCGTGATTCCTTGGAGACCCTTGTCTTCCATGGGAATGTTGCTTCTTTGAATGATGAGAAAGTCTTCATTTGGATTTGTAAAAAATCTACAGATAGGAAATAGATTTATCTTGCAGGTAAATCAGGGACAGCAAGTGAAATGACAACGTCAAAGTGATGGAACATTAGCTTCTGTGAGTATGTATTTCTTAAAGGGCTGAAGGGAGTTTCCTCTTCCCCTCCTGCATCCGTTGGTGCTGTACATCCAAACTCTGTAAGAGGTTCACAGCTGTGTGACTGAATGGTCTCCCATTCAGTGCATCAATTTCTTTTGTGTGTTGGTCCACCAGAAGAACCTCTTGCACCCTCACCTTCCTGTCTCATGGATTTCCTGAGTTTGCTTAAAACCCATGCTTGACCCCAGCTGGAGGCAAAATAATTTTGGACTTGAGCTCACACTTACATCCATTGTCAGAATTCCTTGAAACCACTCAAAATAACCTTGATTTAAGTTAGGAAGGAGCTGTTACCTTTGGAAATGGGAATGAACCTTCAATGGTCTGAGGCCAACACTGTGTCTCAGAACCATATTTGTGATCCATTTGTCCAAATATGCCACAAGCATGTTTCATAATGTATCTTAATGCAGAAGATTAATGCCCCACCAAGTCTGTGTGGCGTCCCAGAGAAGCCTTTTTCCTAGTGTGAAATCCTGGAAGTATTACCTTCCCTGGCATTCACCCCTGAAAATATTGATCTGAACCCAGGCTCCCTATCTTTATGATAATCCCCACTCTCTGTTGCAGGGCTGGGAATGAGCCCTATCTCTAGGGTCATGCCTTGCAGTCCATAGTCCTGGGCTTGTTTGGGTGCTGGAGATGTCTCGCAGCCACATGTTCTGGGAGCTTCCACAGATGCCTGGAGACAATGCCTTGAAGAAGTCCATGAAAGAACAGCAGTTACCTCATCAACTGCAAGATGCAAAGTATGTTTTTTACTTGGAAAAATCACATTTTGGTGTTCTAAAGGGAATTTATTTCTCTAGAAATGTCCAGGCTGTGGAAAAACATTTTTACTGAGATGAAAGATATGTATAAATATATATAAAATAAATTGTGCTCGTGTTTGAGTGTATGTTTATTTTAAGTCTTGACAAAGAAAACTGTGCTTTTCAGCTGGCTCTGCTGGGCATGCAATCTGAGATACTTTCCTGGCACTGGAGACAGAGCAAACCTGGTGTGTGATAGAAGGCCCGTGCAAAGAGGATGAGGAAATAATCACTTGTATCACAATGAACAACCATCCAACCCATCAACTGCCTTGATTCCGTCGAGTGTTTTGCTGATGCAGTTGGAGAAGTCAATTTTAAGGAGAGACTAGGAGGCATACACTGTACAGCTAACCTCACAGGGTGCTCCTTACACCCGAGAACTGGGCAAAGATGTAGATGCTTGAGAGGGAAGCTGAATCCATGGACCATGAAGATGTTATCAAAAGCACTGGAACGGCAGAAGCTCCAATGGCAGCACTGTAGTTAAGGTAAAAGGTGCTGTAAGTCACACAATTGTCAATGTTAGCACAACAGTTGTGTTGAAACTGCTGAGAGCTGTGTGGAGCAAAGGGATACAGAGAAGGAAAGCACAGGAGAAGGTGGTCATGTGGGCCAAGGAGACCTGTGCACTGTTATACAATGGTAGAGGGAAAATAGACAAATGCTATTTGTTAAAGGAACTTACATTAATCTAAATTATGTAAAATTCGACTGGGGTTTGGTTTGAAGGACAGTAAGGGAAGGTCAAGATTCAGAGATGTTGGTAGGAATATTAATCAAAGGAGGACAGTGGAAGAAAATGCTCAAAGCCTGAGAAAGCAGGAGCTTGCTCTGAGCTATGCTGAATTAATGCTGGTATGTTAAAACCCTTGAAGATATTTTGAGAAATGCAAAGACAGAATCTGAGTGAAGAGTGACATTCTATGCTGTCACAGTGAAGATAATAGAAGCCATCTCCTCTGGAGTCACTGGGGAAGGGATAGGTAAGGGAAAGAGGGTAAAAGAGGTAAGTCTAAAAAGCCTGAAAGAAATAAAGGATGGAGAGTGTGACTGCAGGTGTCAGAGGCAGCTGAGACTTTGAAGCAGATGAGAAAAAACCGTGGGCCACAAATCGAATGAGCTGGGTGGAAAGCCTTCAGAGAGCAGGCACAGGTGGCATGTCCCAGGGAAGTTGGTTGGAATATCTTCTGCCATCAACAGGAGGTATTTAGCAAGGGGGGACACTGGCTCATGTTGCAGCTGTAACTAGTGTTAGTTTGCTACTAGATGTTCAGCTCTATCAGAGCTTTGTGGTGTGTTCCCAGGGGACAGGTGTGTTTGTCAGAAGTATAATTATAGCTGACTAAGGCGGACTTGCTCTGAGGTTATCATTACTTCTCCACAGCTGATCATAAATAAATATTTCAATAGAAGTTTAAACTCCCCTTCTAGAAAAGTAGCACAAGAGAAAATTAATGTTTTCTTTCAAGTGTGAGTTTTGGAAACTGACAAAACTTTCATCAGTCATCATTTGGAAGCAATACCTTCAAAAAGAGCGCCTCATGAAGAGAAAGCTTTCCCTAAAAACCTCACAATCTTGTACCTGAACCCTTCAAAAATGAGAGATCTTTTTCTTCCTTACAAGCTAGAAGTAAAATACTCTGCTCATTTAGAAATAACTTGCCTTGGGTACATCTTATTTGACGTAATAGAAATTGTTATTGAGGATTCCAGAGCAAATGAATGAGAGGGGGGGAAAAAGTGAATTTGTCTTCAGCAATTGTTTCTAGTAGTAATCTTTAAATAACTTGTCCTAGTCAGTCATCCAGGAGCTAAATTTGTCATTAGTCCATGTCAGAAAAAGACCATTCTCAAGAATACTTATGAGATGCAAATGAAAGACTAAATTTTCATTTAATCCAGTACCCTCTTCAACATTTCACTTTATTAATCAGTAAGGAACTTCTACATGAACTCAAAAAAATGTTCCTAAAAGTGATCCAGGTGCAACTTCAAGAAGGAGCATGTTTTCATAAGGATTTATGACCCTCTGAAGAGTTTTGAGCTCAGAAATGAATTAATTTATCGCAAAGCATCCATGGAGAAAAAAAAAAGAAAAAAAGAAAGAAGTTGGGTAAAAGCCTGGTGCTAGTGAAATGTGTGCTAGAGATGTCATTTTCCTTAGTGTAGTCTCGATTTGCTCCATTTTCTTTTATCCATGACCATTATAAACCTGATGCAGTTGCTTTCTGATTACTTTTACATTTGGGAATTTTCAAGTGTATTTAAATTGCTGAGGTTATGTTCAAAATACAGTAAATATTAAAATTAGCATTCCTTATTTTCAGTCAAATATTCTGGATGTGTCAATAGAGTTTGATTGTGCAGATATGTGTGAATGGGCATTGTTTATATGAATGTTTTGGTCAATATTGGCAATACCAGCAATACTGGTTCCTGGACTATTCAAGTGCTGGCTTGCTAATTGTTAAATTATGCAGGAGCAAGTATAATTTATCCTGTATGCAGAATATTCAGGCTATAAAAACAAATTTCAAACATACTTTTATTCTTCGGTAATTACAGTAACAATGTGAAGAAAGGCCGGTCAAAAAAATGACCATAGCCCAGCCACCAGCCTGACTCGGGCAATTAACTACAGGTGTTAATGAAACCTTCTTGCCCGGCGATACTCGAGAACGCGCATTCAAGAAAGTGGCTCAGCAGCACACGGAAGGTGGGGCCAAAGCTGCTGATGGAGTCCACACCAGGATTTGCAAAGGAAGCTCCCGAGAGATACATGTCTCTAATGTCCATTTCCCGCAGCTAGGTTGTAGCTAGGCATCTTGTTGAAGCTGAGCATCAGAGCCTGAAATCACTCTTTTGACCCAGTTCTGAAGTACCCGTTGGAGTTCTGCACTCTGAACAATGTTTGTATTTTAACTCATAACTAACTAATAGGAGATGTGGAAGTAAAGCAGCCTCGGAGCACAGAACCCCAGAACCGCTGCAGCGGGAATACCTTAAATTCACTTTTCTTCATCTCTAAGCTTTTCCATCTCCAGTCGCTGGATCTCACCCACCAGCCCACCAGGTGTCCCGGCGAGAAGAAAGCCCTCACCTCCACTGCCCCATGGCCAGGTGGAGCAGACGGGAGACTTGGAAATCCTCCCTTGTATGGTATGGTCTGGAGCTGGAGACCCGTCTCCTGGTTGAAAGCTACTCTGCTAAGCAGGAGCAAAGCGGGAGAACACAGGGGTCAGGGGGAAAACTGGGGTTTGCTTGATTTAGCGTCCCAGGTGCTTGTAGGCAGGTTAGAGGCTGACAGTGCAGAGATCAGGTCTGCGGGGAGCCCCAACAGGTCCAAGAAGCCGCGGCCAGGGTGCCATAGCAGGGGTTCTCCTGACCTGCTCCTACGGTTTAGGCTGCCACGTTGACTTCAGCTATTAAAAATCCTCAACAGGTTCCACGGGGGAAATCCGAAAGCTGTGTGCCCTCCTTTACAGGGCTGAGTTAGAGTTTTGCTGTTTGTTTGGGTTTCTTTTTATTTCTGAGAAAATAAACCGACCCCATCCGGGTTGCAGCCCCTGAAGCAGTGGGGATCCGCCGCTTGTAGTCGGGACAGCGGCACCTCCGATGTGGGGCGGGGGTCACCATCGCGAAGGAGGAACCCCGAGACACTGAATGCACTCCGGAGATCCTCAGCCGAACCCACAGCGATCAGTAGAGACCCACAGATCTCTGTCCTCGGCTTCCCCCGACGGCCCCCGAAATTCCTGGGTCAGCACGGTCTGTCCCTGGGGTGGCCTTCGCGGGGCCGGGGCTGGCACGGAGGTAGCGGGAGCTTCGGGGGGAGCCAGGGAAGCGCGCTGGGGCGGTGACAGAGCATCGGCCGCTCGCGGGGGATGCGCGGACGCCGGAGCTCCCGGCTGCAGCACCCGCAGCCGCTGCGGGAGGCCGGGGCGTGGGGGGGTCGTGAGAGGGCGAGCGGCAGCGAGCGGGGGGTGACACGGAGGCACGCTCGTACTCAGGCTGCCACAGCAGCTGCTCTGACAGAGCCGGGGAAGGCTGAAGGTTTGGGATCGGGGGGGATTCGGCTGCAAAGTCACTCTGTGCGCGACACCGACCCGCAGCCGCCCCTTGGGGCTGTCCGAGGGGGATGTGCCCGGCGCTGCCCTGCTGTGACACCTGCCCCGGCGCAAACGATGCCACGAACAGCGGCGAGAGACGCGATCCGGTCGCCGAGCCCGTGTTCAACCCCGGCGGGGCTGGCCCGTCTCCCCCCGGGACGCTCACCCGGCAGACGGGGCGGATGCGGAGGGATAGGTTTGTATCCCAGCCCAACTGCGCTGCTCGCCCTAAACTGCGGCATGGGATTG